>JAWNKX010000233.1:2400000-3000000 GCA_035041755.1 Cacoxenus indagator
AAGTTGAACAATTTTTCCATTCAATTCCGTAAATCAGCACGGTGCACAAAGCGAGGCATAAGTTCGTACATAATTAAAAGCCCAATAAATAAATAAAAATGCAGTCCACGCGAGAAACTGTAAGTGGGAAATGCGTTGACATAAGCAAGAAAAAAAAATAAATGTTTATACTCGAATATTAAAAAGGAAATAAAAACAGCCAATATGAAAATCTACACCTCGTACAAACATACACATGCAGTCCCTTATGAATTTAAAATGGCCCAAAGCACATGCTGTACGTATGTCCGCGTAAGGACATCATTGGCGCGTCACTGTATGCGTTTATGTATGAATGAATTTGTGGTCAATGTAATATGCAAATGTCATTAAAATAAATGCTGCTCACCGGCGTGAGTGTAACCCCACGCTAAGGTGGTTGGTTGGCAGTTAAAAATTTAACCGGTGACGCCAGCAAAACGTGACTTACTTTTGTGAATAACAACCACAACAACTACACAACGACAATGTTCAGCAATAATATGTTTAATATGAATGGATTTAAAGAATAAATGTTGCCCACTTTATAGACACACACGCCGATGACGCCAGCACGAAGTTGATGTCGCTGCTACTCTGCTCTCGAGTTCTTCTTTTTCTTTTGTGTAATATGCTTAAGCAAATTTGTTTATTATACACAAACAAACACACACATCTAAGTATATACGCGACTTTTATAAACATTATAATTTTTTTTTATATATATAAAAAATGCATTATCAGAATGAGAATCGCTCATAGTGACCCGTTAGGTTTTATAATAGTTGTCGTTAATAGTGATTTTGACTTTAGTTTTTTCCCTGCAAATAAAATGTTTTATTTCACAACTCCAGGATCTTTACTTCAATACATTTCATTGCACATACGTTGACCACTTCAAAAAAGTTATATACGAGTATGTCAAAATCGAAAAGGTTGTCGTGTGTTTCAATAATAACTTGTAGTCCAACTGAATAACTATAAATATAATTGCATTTGTAGTTAATTTCAACATCCATCTTGAGGATTCCTTTTTGATATCGATATCGCATATGATATATGTCTATCTGACCGCTAGAATATGCACTTCTAAACTCCCATCGGTTCAAAGCATATCGTGGCGATTTTCAATTGATTTCAAAATCTGAGAGTAGTCTATTATTGTATGTCAATGAATGGTTAGAGAAGTAACTTATAGTTCTCAAAGGTGCTGATTCCAAGGCCAAATCCCATTATATTAACCTGTTTTGTTGGCTTAAAAGGTAATCCTTCTTCTAAAGTACCTCCTTCATCAGGGAGAATTTCGTCACCTACATTACTCGGTGATTCGCTCCCTTGCTAACCCTGTTTGTGTAGGGAGCTTTAAAGACTCAACACAAGTTTTCGATTTTCTCATTTTCCAGGCTTTATTTCATGGTTCAGTTAAAATCGTACCAATTTCTGTTTATCCTCGATAAACATTTGCTATATCTGCGAATTTGTTCCTAACCCCACATTAAACAACTTCGTTTACCCCATTTGCTCATTTTGTATTATACTCATATACTAAATGCGTAAGCAAGTCTATAAATAATAATAATAATAGCATGTTTCATTCCATTATAAAATAATATAAGTATGCCAGAGGAAATATGTTATATGGAAGAATAGAAAAATTTGCGACAATTGAGCGAAAGAATGTGGGAACGAGCGAACATGCGAACAAATACTCGAATGAACAATTGAATGAGCATGAGTGGGGACTGAGTGCTTTGAATGTGTTTGACAAAAGCCAAAGCAAGTGACGCACATGCCAAATGACATACAGACATGCACACATACGTGCACATGCATTTACACCCACATACAAGTATGCACATTCAGGATTCTTGCTCTGCTTCTGCTAGAATTTGTCATAATTCGAAAAATAAAGAGTACAATCAAGCCGACGATGAAGCCGCTTCATTGATAACTGTTGCCGCTTGATGTTGGCTCCTTTCTGTTTTGTTGCTTCCACTGCGCTATTTTTCTGTTGGCATACTTTCTAAATAGAGTTGGCAATATGTCCAGTGTATGTATATGTAAATGAATATAGGAAGCCAAACATGTGTGATGCATAATTAGTCCAAGTGTTGCAAGAATTTCTGAGTATCATTATCATCACTATCCTATTAATGTAATCAAAACAGCACCGAGAACAGAAGCGTCGCCTGGAATGTCGCGCTGCTGCATTAAACTTTCCGCTTGCAATTTTACACAAATGCTGCGCAACAAGGACGTTGCGCTTTTTACATTTTTAATGTATATATATATATATATATTTGGTTTTGCCAACGACTTACAATAAATTGATATTAAGCAAGCTTGGCTCTGTTGTTGGATAAATTTTAATGCGCATTTAGACATGCAATTGGAAAAAGGAGTAGAACATAAAAAATGGAAAATAAGCACAATTTCTAAAGATCTCCACGGGTCTTCTGCCACTCTGTTCGTCTATTCATAACACATGTGTATGTGTGTCAAATTGAATATGCATGATTTGCGTTATTGAAGATGGTAACTTATTTTGTATCTGATGACTGCTGCAACTACAAATCAAACTGAGGAAGAGATAATCTAAATTTCCTATTCACATGTAATTTACGGTAAAGAAAGCTAAGAGAGAGAGAGAGAGAGAGAGTGAAAAGCATTTCAAATTCATTTACAGTTCAAATGCAATGTAAAATTGCAAATAACATTAAGCGAAGCTATGGAATCGAGGTCTTAAGCTCACATCAAATTAGTTTACTTCATTTATTTGAATGTTGATTGTTGCTGATAATGATTCAGATGAGAAAAACGAAAGCAGTGCCGATGATCATTTCTTTTTCTTACAGATTCATTGTTGCTGCAATTGGATTGAAATTAAGATGATTTGATTCTGTGGAAAATCTTAAGAAGATCTACTTCACTTTCTCCTTCTCTGGCAGCAGCTTGCCTTCTGGTATTAGTAGATTTTGGACTAAGACTAAATTTTCTTGCCAGGATTCTCAGAATAAATAATTATATTTTGCAATTCACAAGTTTCTCTTTCCGTTTTTTTAAAAAATGTCGTACTGCTCATACCTGCTCATGCCTAAACGCAATGGAATGGAAATATTTGTCTTAATTAATAAATTCAATAATTTACTGGAATGACAATTAATGATGTTCAAAGCGAGTACTGCTTTATAAACAGAAATACTATTTCCCCTTTTTTAAAATGTTTTTGAATGCTTTTGATTCCTTTTTTTTGCCTATCCGGTTCGTAATTATCTACATTTAAAAAACAATGAAATTGGTTGAAAATTACGGACAGTAGAGGGAAATAAACGTTTTTTTCAACTTCCTATATATAAATATTCATATATATATAGATTACCCTTCAGAACTGTTTTAAAATGACTGCCAAAATAAATAAGAGCATTGAAATGAATATAAAAATAGAATATTTTTTTTCTTTGCCAAAAAAATTTTTCTATGGATATTCAAAGAAAGGCCGACATGACATGAAAAGCTAATAAAATGCAATAAGCATATCAGAAATTTTTGAAAAAAAAATTAAATGCAATAAATATGCTATTTTGCTATTGTAGAAGAAAAGCCGAATGACACCCACCACAAACATGAAAGCTTTCAAAGTTAAATAATTTTAAGGTCATGCTGAATTGGCCAAAAACCGAATTCAATTAAGGATACATAAGGACACATATAAATTATACAATCGAGGCATAATGAGAAACAGAAAGTCAAAGAAAATTAATTACAGGAAACCAAAGAAAAATGCATTCAATCAAAAAGCTATTTCATTCATTTTCCAATACGAGACAAAAAATATATTTCCAGTGAAATGGCTGCAAGTGAAAATTTTTTGGAAATTGAAAAATAAAGAAAGCAAAGTCTATATTGACAGATAAATTTTTTAGTGTATAACCCACGCCTTTCATAACATGCATTACAAAGGACAAGGACAAAAAAAGGAATAAAAAGTATATGATAAAAGGCAATATACAGCAAACTTAATGTATGGAATAGAAAGTGAAATCTAACACCCTTGCACTCATGCACAGAATCAAACAAATTGGAGGCAAAATTTGCAAATCAAAAATATTTCCAATACTTTTTAGCACGAAATTTGCTGGCAATTTCCGACACACTGGCGCGCCTCCGCATCCTTCAGAGGCTGTACACAACATCAAAAATTTACAACGTAGGTCGTTGACAGACACATTTCTGAGTGGTTCGACTGTCGCCGGCACTCTTATCTAATATGAGTAGCAGGAGTTGATGAAAGTAAGGAAGAAGACTGCGAAGGCGAAGAAGCCAAAGGAAACCAAACAAGGATATGACAAATTTTTGTGTTTTGTTAAACGAAACACGTACCATGAAGCGAAGCAATGGGGTCGAAACTGAAAATGAGTCAGTGGTCGTTCAGTCTGTGTGATCGATCGTGCAGCAAAGTGGGCGTTGCCCTTACTTGGTGGATGTGAGGAGGTGCAGGTTTGTCAACAACTACAACATTATCACTAAGGCGTTTGCTAACTTTATCAAAAATTACGCAAGTCACTTATACGAGCTGGAGGAAAGAAATAACGAACTAACGAACGAAAACTGGAACAGAAAACATGCAATGACCGTCAGTTGTTGCATAGTTACGGGCGTTTGCTCGTATTTTCAAACAAGTCCATATGTATTTAATAGTTTTGTTTTTTATTTATTTATTTTTATTTACTTTTTTTCACTTAAATGTATGCTCATATAATTGCAATACCGAAATATCAAGTGAATTAGTTTCTTACTTGACAAACGCCCTACAAATTGAAGCAGATATTTATCTGTGTATATGTATGCAAATTGCTATTGAATATAAATCAAAATGTACACAGTTACATAAAAGCAGCGTCAACGCAAACAAACTAAGGGACACATACCACCAAAACAGAAAAGAAGAAGCATTTTATTACTTGTAGCTTGACATCAGCAGCAAATCAGAAAAAGTCGTTGGTGTGTGCGAGCACCGAACAGGGCGGAGTTCGCTTAGTAAAATGTATGTGTGCGTTTAGACAAAGGCAAGAATTGTTAGCAAAGTTTTCAGTTTACTTGGTAACTCGCGTCTAATAGAGTTTTCGTCTGTTGTCCCATACAGGCAAACAGCCTCCTATACCACCCAAACTTACAACGCTTCACATCTGCAAAGTTGCAGCAAATGCGGCCTACTTCTCGAACTCGTTCGTTCGTTTTGCTTCTTCATACTCGTATTATCATGTTCGTCATCGTCATTAGCGCCTGTTGTATTTATTCACTCTACTCTCCTTGCCGTGGATCCCGGCTCTCATATTCATTCATTTTCTGTTTCGTCTATTTACATAATTGATGAGTTTTTTGGCACAGGCAAATTGCTTTCAGTGAATGTAGTTTATCGCATAGCATAGTTTCAGTTTCACACATATATGCACACACACGCTCTATTAATTCTCCATATAAATTGTGTAATTGAGTTGAGTATATTGGTTTGCACTTTGATATTTTTTCATGGTACTTTTCTCTCATGGTTGCCTGCCAATCGGCCGTGTGAAAACAAAAACCATAACAAAGGACAATATTTATTTAAAATACTCTGTTATGAGAATAAATGCATAAATAAATTAATGACATAAGTACGGTTTAACAAACCAACGATAACAGTAAATTATTTAATTGTTATTGGTTTGATTAATTTGAAAGTTCGAAAAGTTTAAATTTTAATTTCCTTTAGGTATTAGTAGTACTAATAGTATTAGTAGTACTCATGAAAAAAGTTCCAATACTGCTTATACGCGTATAAAATTAATCTACGACAGTCCTAATACACGACAGATGTACCAGGCTCTAAACATAGGTACAGTCCTGGCCAAGCATCTTACATGGGTAGGTACACAAATAACTACCATGCTGTAGACCTCCTACTACAAGCTGCCTATTCTGAACTTCATAATAGTTCATAAAAGCAACCCCCTATGCAGAAATATAATGCTATATAAGACAATTACAAACTTGGGCAGACCAAGATACAAATGCTGAGCTTTAGGGTGTTCAGGAAAATTACGTAAGTTCCTTGATTTGTAATGCTGCTCTTTACCAGCACATGGCTCATCATTGAATTGTTTTAAACTACGTCTAACTTTCATATCTCCAGGTATTATAACAATGGAATACCTAAATCTCCTGGATCAGCGCTAGCGAATAACACCACGGTTTTCACCTTGATAAGACAAAATAATTACAAATATTCGTGTTGTCATAGATTCAAAACTCTTCAAGCGTAAATATTAGTTTTCTTTTTAATCACCATAATTAATGTTTAAATACAGCATCAAGTCAAACACTACCACAAATTTTATTTAAAGTCAAACTTTGGTAACACCACCTCACTTTTATTGACCTCCTTGAAATCACTTCTCTTTGTGTTATTTTTAATTATCATTATTGAAGTATCAGCAACTAAGACCTTTGACCAGCGCTTCATATCTTATCTCATCGATAGATACTTAGTTAATCAGCTTAAAAAAAGCCTAAAAAATATGTTATAGGCGTCATAGAAACTTAAGTCATTAAAACCCTTAAATTTTCAATGAATACACGGATAATATTTTTTTCACAAGCATCGAAGACAAAACAAAGTAATCTAAAAATCTCACAATAAGAAGGAGTAGAACAACTTGCAGGCAACAAGTGTTGAATGCGCGTTAAATCACACATTGTCTTTACTTTTTGCGTCCTTTCTGTTGTAAGTCAAAAGAAAACCCGATCATAACCATGACGCACATCCATCTAAATGTTGGCCACCCCAATGAGTACTATAAAATTGTTAGAACAACTTATAGATCAACATTGAATGTGCTCATATGTGTATGGTATGTAAGAAGTAATTGCAGTGGCACTAAGTAGATCACCTCAAGGCAGGCGTACAACAACACTTGCACACATGCCATACTGTAAAGGATGCCCCACAAGCACCACGAAATGGTTTACTTTGACGGTAATCCCCACATCAAACGTCAACTTGTTTGTTTGCCGTACAACTAATGCGTTTTCATTGTGTTGCAATTGTTGTCGGTTTCGATTGCAAACCACTGCCACCCTGAAGCGAAACGACGCGTTGCAGCGCATCACATTAAGCCATTAATCGCTACAATACAATAGCACAGTATAGAAAAGTATACACATTTCAGTGCACGCCTGTACGAGAAGAGAAGCCTGTCCGTGCAAGTAATGTGAAGAAATGTGAATTGAAATAGCCGCAAGGTCCACAACCAAGCACACAAGCACACAAGCACAGAAATTGGCTTCGGTTACGTGTGTAGAAGATTGCACTCCGCTTCACAAAGTAGAGTTGAGCTAAGTTGAGTTGAGTTGAGCTGAATTCTGTTTAATCGATTGGGGGGGTCACTTGTGGATATTCGAGCAGAACACGTTCGCATGAAGGTATGCAATTATTTTGCTAATGAACAACCAAGCGCAAGGTGCGAATTATGTCGCGGTCAGGTGTTAATGAGCCTTATGGATTTTAAGGTGAGTTGTGGAATTTAATGACTGCGAGAAATATGAAATATAATATTCCAGACCAAATTAGATTAAATGAGTTTGATTAATGATTTGTTGGCTTGGCACGAAACCTTTGTTTGAATGACCTTTGGCATGGGAACAAAATTGTAAATCATGGTAAAATAAACCTTCACATTATGTTGTTCTTTTACTTTAATTTTTGTTAATTCCATTAAAATCTAGTTTCGTATTTGAACGCGAACAGGAAAATTGAAATACCTTAAAAATTCGTTAGAATTTAAACTATTATAGCTTTAGCACAAAAATAGTGAGCTAAACAGAGTGACGGAAATAAAGCCATAGCTTCGAAATAGGTTAGAGGCACAGAATGTATCTTATTTTTAATTTCTGAAAAATTATTGGAGTATTCACCGTTAGCAAATAATTTGTCAACGCACTGCTTGGGACCTTTCAATCAGAAAGGTGGTCAAATTTGTATGCATTTGAAAAACACAATCTTTACTTTGGCAAAATCTGCTTTAAGATTAATGTGCAGTCGTCTTTTTGGGGGACTTTTGTTACACTCAGATTATTTCTTATCTCTACCTTCCTTTATTTTGTTGGCTAACGCCCTCAAAACCCGACAAGAGGCGCTTTTGGCAAGGCAGAATTGGACATTTATTTTTATTAATTGTCAGCAACAGAGCCCAACGGTCAATGTCACACGCATTGTCAAAATGCCTTCTTGCTGAGGGGTTGTTTCTCTACATGTTTGACCAAGCGAATTAATTTGTTGACCGAAAGCCGGAGAGTTTCTTATTCTGGTGCTGTATTTTGTATAATTCTTTCTTCTTTTTTCTTAAGCCGCCTGCTTGTTTCTGCTAGTTTGTGTATTTGCACGCACACACAGAAAACGCGGCAACCAAGTTGAAAAATGTTTTTCCTTTTTGAAAGAAACTTTTCGACTGCTGCTCATATCAGCACTTCACATACGACACTTGTACTTTTGTACTTTTATTTGTTCGTTTTGTTATTGTTGTTGTATCAATATACACTTAGATATAACGAATAAAGGGGCCACTTAGCAGCAAACTTGATAGCAGTTGTGAAAAGTTTGGGTGGAACACTACAACTAGTTGAGTATACAAATATTTATGCTTTACGAGAGAGTCGGGCTCTAAGATTGTCGAAAAAGTCAAAGTAATTTGGTTTCAATTGCGGCAAGAGAAAGTTTGACGCGTAATTTTAAGTAACATTTGAAGCGGCTTTCGTACGTATGCGAGAACGAAAATTTATTAAAAGAGTTGTTTAAAATCTAAACAAACCAATAACCCCCGAATTCTAAAATTAATCACAATTTCTGTCTATGGTAATCTGCTAGTTTTTGATGAAAATTCAGCTCCAAGTGACTGTGTAAGGTAAATTTAAATTTCAGCCCCATAGATTAGAATAAATCAAGAGAATCTTATAGGATCTTTAAATGTTAACGATGAAGTTATTAAGTTTTAAATTCTTCAAGGCATATTTATGTGTATGATAATAAAGCAGACTTCGCAAAATATTCAGATCCATATGTTGTAAATAGAATAGGTTTATATAAGGACTTTAAAGGACCCATGGGTTAATATGGTATCTATACGACAAAGTAATTCTAGGGTTTTGCATTTTTCTGGACTTGTTATATGGAGCTTGAATTGGCTTTCGTCAACATTTTGAAAGGCTGTCAAACACCAAAAAATACCGTCTATTCAAAAAGTAAGAAGACTTTCACACTTCCACACATCCCTGACATATGTAAACATTTTCAACCATTTTGCCTCTTTAGTTTGTTTTTGACAGACATAAAGACGACACGCGTTTTTTAATTTTTGTGATTTGCTGCAATCTAAAAAATGACGTCAACAACCGTCTTGATTTGCTCAAAAGAGTCATAACGGGTGACGAGACATGGGTATATGGCTATTAGGTCGAAACCAAAAAAAAATTATCCCAATGGAAGCGGCCACAAGAGCCACGCCAAGTTCAGTCAAATGTGAAAGTTTTGCTTATTGTTTTCTTCGATACAATACCGGGGTGCGTCGTAAGTTCTTTCCAAAAGGTCATACTATTATATATTACCAGACGTGCCACGTATTTTTTAACGCTTTCACTTGACAAATAATAAACCACAAAAAAATTAATTTTGACATTTAAAAAAAAATCGGTTCGCAAAATAAAAACGTGTCTAGTGTCGCGACAACAGCATCACCTATTATGTTTAAACCTATCATCTAATAGAATGGGGGCCCAATCATATACATTCCCAAAATTTTATTGAAATCGGTTGTGTATATTTTGAATGAAAAAAAGTGGTCAAAAACTGCATATATCTCCATAACCACGCTACCTACCAGATCTATACGTGAATTTAAACCATATTGGTAACCACTTAAACACACACAATGAATTTAATCAAAATCGATCCAGCCGTTTAGGCGGAGTATAGTCCCAAAGCATCCGTACAGCAGAATTTTATATATAAGGATTAAATTATGCGTCGTTTGCGTGAATGGACAAAATAGAAATTTATGAATAAATAAATATTTTTCAACGAAAATAAATAGTTTTCTTATTTTTTGAACAAACTCGTATAGGAAAATAAGAAAATTACAACGAAATAATTTGTAATTAATTAATCTAAGTTAACGACTGTGTGCTAATGTTCGTTTGGGGTACTTATATTTGCATACATAAGTGTATGTCTCTTTTATCTATAGCACTACAACGATCACAATACTCATAAGTTGTTAATGACGACTACAGCGTTAATGATGGCGACTATGATGTAGTTGTGATGCTTGTTGTTATTATTGTTTTGTTGTTTTACTGAACGTCGAATGAGTAACAACAAATCCAGCATTTTTTGCTGTTCTTGTGCGCCTCCAATGTTTCTGCCACCATTTTCATATCACGTCATTCCATTCAGTCATTTCCTTTGCTGGCTGCTTGCTCAATTTTCAATTTTTGATGACGTCAATGGACTTTAGATTTTGCCGAAAATTTATGTTCCATTTGAGCTTAAGGCCGTCTCTTTGCTGTTTATCTGTCGTCTCTAGATCTTTAAATTTTATTCTATACTTATACTTTAGAGTCTATATGTATGAAGAGAACGTGTATATCGCGTATCGCGTCTCTTTACGTATTTAAATTACTCGGGATTTAATTTAAAGCTCATCATTTGACTATAGCTGTTAACCATATTACGCCGTCGATTTTATCTCTAGAAATTGAGATGTCAGAGGAGTGTTTTCGAAACCTTTTATAAAACATACATAACGTAAACATTAAATTCTCTTTGAAAATAAGGTAATAAATATAAATATTAATCGCCTCAGACTGGATCGTTTCTCAAGTGAGGTCGTCACAATTTCCGAGCTGCCGAAATGGCGTACGAGTTGTGGAAAGCTTTGCATTTAATTTTAGTTAAGATGACATTTGTATGTACTCAATGGAAAAGTTCATTACTTATACTCTCAACACGTAAAGTAATCATCAAAGGTATTTCATTTATTTCTAAAAGCTCATTAGCCCACAAGTTGTTTTCGGAAAAACATACACATCTTTTTCAACTTCCGTTTTAATTAAGCACACTGGATTCAACTACTACAATAAACTTTCATCTAATTACGTAATTGTTTCACTTCAAATCACTTCCTCTAACTTTGTCCTTCAACTGTTTTGTAATTACAAAATTTTCCCTTCCTGCATCTAATTAGACAATATTTCATTCAATCACTTTCTCACACACTTGCTTCTTTCACTTGGGTCCTTTAAGTTCCAAGCTCAACCAAGCAAAGTCAAACAAGTATTATACACTGCCCATCCATCAATCTCTGGGTAAAAAAGGAGGACTTGCTGCGATTTCATTTCGTCGTTTGTAATAAGCAACCTTAAACATGTGAAAATATTTGGAAAATGGTCTCCCTGTACTCCCCCAAATTAGAGCACTGCATGGCATACAAAGTGTTTCAATGAAAAGAATTGGTAACAAGATTTGCGACTCAAGTGGCGAAGAGTAGCAACCGTCAGCAGTGACAAAGAAATCATATTGCCCATAGCAAGGACCAAATACCTTTATATAAAGTTCTTATAAAAGCGAGCGAGTGTGTGAGCAAACGGACGAACGTAGTACGAACGAACGCATGAGAGCATGTGTTAAAAGGATAACAAATCGGATCATGTCAGTGTATTGCAATTTCTACATTCTTCAGTGTCCTATTCCCTTTGTACGCTGTATTTTGCCGCTGGTTGACGAGCGAACCAAAGAAGAATCCTGCGTAAAAAGGGTTAAAAACTATTTGTCTGGTTGTTCTGTCTATCTGTTCTCTGTGCAAGGCAACACTATTTGTGATACATCGCAATGCATTCGTTTGACGATTTGCACACTCGTCGTCATTGCCATTATTTATTTGTATATTGAACTGTGCCATTGTTGAGCTCGCAAAGTATTTGTTGATTTATCGCTTTTGCTGTTGCTTTAATTTGAATTGATTTGTTTTGATCCAAACCGCAAATAGTGTCATTCTCAACGAGCGCCTTTGTTCAGCGGCTGCTATTGATGCGAGTCGGTGATATCAAAGTTATCGGTATGTTTTCGCAAAAACACATTGCAAAATGGTTTGCGGGCAAATTTGTTCTGTTAAGGAATTCACAAGTAGATATGCATGTATGTAATTTGACGTACTCGTATCTATCTATATTCTATCTATATATGGTAAATAAAAAACTATGTATGTATTTATGCATGTGTGTACAAGGTGTGATCTAAAATAATCAAACTGTTTAGTTATAGAATAAAACAAGCATGGTATTTCATAGCTAACCTTTATTCAAAACAGAATCCGTTTAACTCAATATTTTGTTTGGGACGATCAACCAATTTATCCATAGACTATCCATAGCTCGGTTTTTAATGTGTTATTTAGCACATGTGTCACGGCTTCTTGAATTACTGTAACGTTATCGTAAAACACTGCTTTCATTCCAGATTACAGTTTTGAGAACTGAAAATAGTCGCATGCTGATAGATCAGGGGAATTTGTTGTTTTTTCATTAAAAATTCCAAATCTTCATTTCAAGTCTTGGATCAACATTTAAATCGTGTAAACCTCGTGTAAACTTAAGTACGATTCATACAGTGTCATCATTATTATTTAACAATTCGTTTCAACGAAGTTTTTACCGTGTTTAAAAGAAATGTAATATTTGTTCTTTATGCCATTATGTTTTTTACGGCGTAACCACAAAAACTGCTGTTATTAAAACGTGCGTAATCTTATAACCTGTCAATCGATTAGCGTGATCTTAGCTGCATTTGAAAGAAATAAATGTACTGTTCTTTCACTGCCAACGTTTAATAGATGTCACTATGCAATCTATGATTTAAATTATAAATTCAGTTTTCCAGGAAACTCTAGAATAGTCTGGAGAGTAATTGAGTAAAGTATAGTGCGAACGTGTACCATAAAACTTGGGATGTTCCATTCAATTACAATAGCTGATGTCTAAAGGCAAGCGAATGAACACATAAGAAATGAACAATAGCATGCATTTAAAGTTTTCAAGAAGATCATCTGCGACACTATGTAGTCGAGCTCTTGGACAACTTCCGTGGACTGTCTTCGTTGAATCTGTCAATCATCGCTATTCTCATTTGATTCAATTTTTTGCGGTTATTAGTGATTAGTTACAAGGCGAGCTTGTTGCAATTATTTCCTTCGCCCAAAATATATTGATATCTAAGATTTGTATCGAAAAGCCTCGGGGAATTCTTGGTAGAAGCACTTTATAAGTATTTCAATTTCTGAAGCAGCACATAATAACAACTATTGTATGTAGCAGGGTCAAGACATAATGTGACGTTTATTTTGGCAAATTATATTTTTTATTTATAAAATACATTTCCAAATCATGCAAAATTTTCACTTGTAAAACTAGCTACAAATAGGCTTAGTTGACCTACAAAAACGTTAAAGGCATTGCATTAATAGGCTTGGTAAGAATGCCTTTTCAAGTAACCTTTACGCTTTGTTTTGCTGTTGCAGTTTAAACGCCATTGCCCTTACTATTATACTTGCACACTGTTATAACGTCACTTAGCTGCGTCTGAGAAATATAAACTTTTCAGCATTTGCCAACATATTCCATACTAGCAATAAATTGAACATTGAAATTTTTTTGTGATTTTATATGTCCCAGACCAGAATTCGGATATTGATTAAAAACTATCTATGCGCGTTCCTAGTCATGTATGCATGGCATTTACAGAAACCGAAATCCGAAGGCTGTTCAAAATGATAACGATAGTGATGATGCTGATAATGGTACTCGGAGGCAATAACACTGCACTGCGCGCTCAACACCACTAAATATGAAAATCGATTGTAAGCCGCTTGAATCGACGAAAGAGCTTAGGGGCACAGGAATGCGGCCTCAAATAATTAGTTGGAACACTCCTTATTACGAAACTTGTCAAAACTAATCGATATATACTGTCATCGGATTGTACTTCTGCTACTGTTGCTCTGTGTGTCACAAGCAACAGAAGTGTGTTTTCGTGTTCTTGCTGTGTTATATTCGTGCAACACTTCAAGCCATTTCGAAAAAAGAATCCATTTCTGCAATATTCGACAGAACGACAGACAGTCAAAGGAATGCAACGCCAACACTATCTTTTCAACTTCACACAGATACGAAGAGTCGTCTTACTTTAACTTTTAGTGGGTGTGTACCGTGTGCACACGGTATATCTTTAGGGAATTTTTACTTTCCTTTGATCCACCTCCACCTCTACCAACCGCGCAACACAACGTTGACTAATAAAAAATTGTTTACCTTCTTTGCTGTACCCCATGATGTGCACCAATTTCGCACACGTTTTTGCCCACCGTGCCTTCTCTTCCTGCGTTCAGCATCTTTTGCACTTACTCCTCACATGCGTGCACTCTTTGGCAGAGAATACACCAACAAATATTTTCCACACCATTGGCTAAAAGTGCGCTTAAACCAATTTATTTTGCTGTAGTTGTTGCAGTTCGGTTCTGTTTGGCTTGGTTTAGTTTAGCTTGGCTCACGCGTTGCCATCGCTGACAGTTTGTATTTTCGTGTCTCCACAAACTGCGTTTAACGAAGTTTTATAGTTTCCTGTTGGTTGTGCATTTAGTGGCTCGTAACTTTATCAAAATGTTATTTCAAAAATGGTAATATTGCAGGCGTGATGTGCAACATGGTGACGAGGTTAGCACCATGTCGATTACTGCCTCGGGATCCATAAAGTAAACCTGTTAGCGTAAACGTTTTGCCAGTAGAAGTTTCTTTTTCAACATTGCCTGATGTTTTGCTCATCGTTGTAGCAGAGTTGGTTCCCATAAATTTTGTTTAGTTTGTATCTCGAAAAGTGTGTGCACATGAAATCAGTTTTTTCTTCTTCTTTGAAATCCTTTTTAGAATTTAAAATAAAAAATAGTTTATTCAAAGTATTGGGCACCACTAGCTAGAAACTTTTGCCGTCCTGGAATCTACTCAAGTGGGTTAGATGTAGAAGCTCCATTAAGAATCCATATTATTTTATTTTCTGATTGAGTTTCTGATTATTTAAGACACTTGAAGGCTTGTGCTGGCTAATACGAAAATTACACAAGCTACCATATACTTGCTTAGCCAAGCAGCCATTAAACTCATTCGTTAATTCCAAGCATGTACTGAAAAGTAGGTGAAAGTTTGCAGACAGGCGACGCTCACCTGGGTTAATTAGAAACACAGGAGAGGCTGCGTTGGTTAAGGTCGAAGTGGGGGAAAATTCCATAACTTCATGATTACATAGGCACATAATTGTCAAGTGTTTCTTTAAATTAAATTAATAATTAACTTTAGTAACTCTTTAGTGGTCGAGCGTACAATCCCCATGCCTCTAAAGATGGCCATATCATTATTGTATATTGAAGAGTTTTCTATATAATTATTAGAAGAGCCACACATCAACGTAGGGATATTGGAAATTAAAAGTTTTATACGAGTCGCTTGAAAGGAGCAGCCGTAGCAAAATATCAACGGTAGTAGAAACTATCTTTTATCCTATACTTGTAAAAGATTTTTGCGCGAGTTCCGACTCTCGCGCTTCACTTCGAAGCTTTGACGCCCATAGAACTCTAATTTCTAGACACAAATTGCACGTTTCGGAGAATATAGTATACAAACAGCCACAATCGAAGACCAAATAAGTATAAATTCGTTTATCAATCTTATATAGGAAAAGTTGATTTGAGGTGCCTTCGCATCAGGTGCGAATCAATGTGATCACTGCATTTCTAAGCAAGAGCAGATAGAAGAACAAATTCAATGAAATTGTAAGCAGTCTCTTTATTCAATAACTTTTACAATATTAGTTTGATGAGTGTCCAAACAGAAGGATAGTGAACCATGTGCTCTATATTCGAAAATATATGTATATGCTGAAGAAAAAGACGAATTGTATGACAGCAGTTGCAAATATTAGAGTTGGGATAAGAAGATTTCTGTGCAAATCCTATAAAATTTGGTGCCAAACAAATATGTTTTAACTATTTGCGACTCTAGACTGCTTAACACTAAAACTAATCGCTTATAGATCCCAGATTTCCGGTTGGCTTCCGGCAGTGACTTTTGTGCGTTTGTGTTCGACTTTCGCGGTAATTAAATCATTTGTCGCATTAAGCAAATTTGACAAATTCGTTGACAATGTTAAACTACTTAATAAAGGACTAAAAAGACACACGCGAAACAGAAGAGACAGAAAAATGCTCTTTGTGTGTGACTTTTTTTCTTGTATGAGGCTTAGCATTGTAAATGTGAAATTTTCCATAAGCAATAGAATTTTTGCATGCTTACACTGTGATTTCTTTGTTGACAGTCGATTTATGTCACTTGCATATGAAACAGTCATAATTCCACAACAACGGCTGGCAACACAAGTCAGCTAGTTGCCTGGTTGCCTGGTTGTCTGGTTAGCTGACATTGTCAAGTAGAACCGACCGAAGGCAACCTCAGCAACGGCATTTGCTGCCAGAGGCTTTAATCTGAAGCTGCGCAATTATTACAGTCAGGTATATCTTTGTCGTCGGTCTCTTTGGCCGTGTTTCCATCTATCTATATGTCTAACTGTGCGGTGTCCGGACTCTTGCTCAGCTGTACGAGTACAACGAATCACTCTGGTTGTGTTATGATTGTGACAATGTGTCTCGAAGTGCGTAAATTTTAATCCTATTAGTGAGTATTTGATGCAGATGTTGAATTATTTTCACAATATCTCCTTTTGTTTAAGTTGTTTTATATGCCTCCTCATGATGTGTCCCACCCACCACATATCAAGTCCGGTCGAGTTGTCTGCGACCTTGCCTTCAAAGACGTCTGCGCCGGTTTGTGACAGCGACAACATGCGTGCTGCAAGCAATTTGAGCACACAATAGTTGTCCTTGTCATAGACTTTGAAATTATCATCATTATTATCGTCATGGTTTTCGTAGTTGTCATATTGGGCTACGCTTCGTATTCTATGAAATATTCCATAGACTCATACAATAAAAGCTTGTAGGAGCCGGGCGTCTGCGCTATTTCCTGCAATTCTATAGCCTTCTTGATGTCTGGTCCGCCTCGTCTACGGGCGTTTTACGAGTACAATAATTTATGGTTTTGTTTGTTATTCAGTAAGCTGGCATTAAATGTGTTGTTTCGTTGGGCTTTTGTGTGAAATCGGAAATTTTATTGTTAAACTTTGTTTCTCAACTGCCACAATGCAAGCCAGAAGCAGACGTGCCACCGATTTCAATAACGATTCTAACAAAAAATGAAAACGTTTCAAAAGATTAACTATACTCGTAATGTTCAATGAATTTCTTTAACGAGAAGAATGCATTTGAGACGAAACGAGGTTCGTGCCAAAACCGCTATACTACCGTTATAAACTGTTGCTCGTCTTAATATTGTTGTTTTTGTTGTTGGTGGCAAAAGCCACTGGCCTGCCATAAAATGGAAATTGCTATAAATAATGCTAAGTTGCAACAAATGATTCTCGTAAGAGCACGAACCAATTTCCTCTGTCAAATGCACAAGCCAAGACCAAAAGCAAAATGGCGTCGGCATTGTCGTCGTCGAATTCATAAAAAATGATAAATTATCAAGTTGATACACTCACAATCACAGTACCAGAAAAGAAGACCAAAGCAACAACGAATTGAAAAAAGCCAACAAAAGCGACCAAGCGCATAATGAAAAGAAATGGCCTGAAAAGACAGTGACTTGAACACGAGCGCATCAACATTCAATTGAAGTGGATTTCGTTTGATGCTCTCTCACTCGCACGCTCTGTGGTATATCCTCGGCAAAGTACTTCCTTAAACATGAACTTGAGTTGATGCCACACTTTCTTTGGCACCTCGTTTTCGACCCCTCTCTCTTACTCCCTCTCTGTCTTGGTTGGTTGACGATGCGGTGAGATGAGTTGAGTTCAGCTGAACTGAGCTAAGTTGACTGTTGCTGCATATGTTAAGTAAATGCTCAAGCAAGAGCCTAAAAAGGACAGAGCGACAAACAGGCATTGAGTTAATGGGATCTTGTCATCTGCGCACACATAGGTTCATGTAGGAATGAACTGCTGTTTTACATTTTAATTTCCGGCTGCGACCAAAAACCAAAAACAATTGCGTTAGTAACTACAACAATTTCGTTTGTAAGACTGGCCATTTTTCTGCGAAGATTGTTGTTTTGCTGTACTTTACTTTACTATAATATTTGCTTTCTTCTCGCCTGCTGCTGTATGCGAAAGTATTTTCCCTATTTCTTGACTTTAGCTGTTTCATTATTGTTGCTTTCGTTAGTTTTTGTTACTCTGCAATTATGTAAATGAGATTACGACAACTTATGTAATTATGTAGAAAACAGGACAAGCGCAACTCTATGCAGAATATTATACACATTTTGCTCTTTTTCTCATTTGCCCAAGTTCCCTTTGTCGGTCTGCTGTGTGTGTGCGGAAACTGATTTTTGCTCTTTTCCACAGTTGCGCGTCCTTTCGTTCATCCTTCCGCACGCACGTACTCCTCATTCCGTCAGCCTGTCAATGTCAGTTGATTGCCTCTCGGCCCATCACGGTGAATTAAGCTGACCATTGTGTTTGCTTTTGCGAAATTTCCATCTTTGGATTTGCTTTTCTTTTTGTTCTTTTTTTCTTGTCCTTTTTGTGCTTTGGTAGTCGTTAATTGTTTTTATCGGATTTGGTCATTTGAATGGCTTAGATCAACATCAGTCGGCGAAATATAATATGTGTGCAGTCTTCTGCTTAATGGCTTAAATTGATTGGAATTAATTTGAAGAAATACTCTCTAGACGAAGGTATTAAGCGCCTGTGTCAAGTAGAGTGAATAATACTTCAGCGTTCTTGAGTATTTTGTCGATTGATAGTTGGGGAAGATAATAGAAATCACATGTTTAGAATAGTATTAGAAGAGTGCTACATTTCAGAAAAATTTTATCTCAAATTAATATATAAACGAAACTGCTCTTCAGAAATAATTCCTACACAACCAACCAACAAGGTTCACACTTGATAAAAGAATGGTGTAAAATCCACATATAACTAAAATAGCGAAGCATGGCTCATTTCGGAACTTCATAAAGTAGACATCGTATTAGTATTCATTAGTCCAGTATTCCAGTATTAGTATTTATTCATGACAAGCCAGCTCTGAGAAAACGAATCGTTTTAGGTAAAAACTGATTAAGAAAAAGTAAGTTATTACGAAGTCTAGCCAAGGTACCAAAAGTTTTTATATAAGACTCAAACACCATGACGGTGAGCTGCCGAACAACAGTCCGGTTCGATTGACCATGCATTCCAAAAGACAAATTTGAGACACTGTAGGTTATTTAATTCAATCATTATTTAGATATCCATTGGCTGAAACCCATAGTATCTAGCGCTGTGTATATTCTTATTTAGTCCTCTGGGGAGTATAGTCCCGATATCCGTGGCTTGCTTCCATTTTTGGTCTAATAGGGTGGGTGATTAGGCTGCCGATACCAGTCCTTGATGTTAGTAGTGTCGAATTTCGCCGCCAAGGATCAATGCTTCCACAGAAGTTTTAGAGTGTCGTCTGATGGTAGTGACGTGACGATTGAAGAGCAGATGAATTGACAAAAATAAATAATGGTCGGTTGGGCTTGAACCCTCGACCTTTGGGACGGTAGCCGTAGTAGACTTTCACCAGGCTACAGAGTTGACAAGCGAGAGCCATATCTCCTTTGTCAGTTTTATGGTAGTTTTTAAACTTAACTAGTGCTGTTGATAATATTATAGTAAACAAATTATAAATCAATAAAACAAAAATTTATATATGAGGCTAGACGACACAGCAATTCTAGGATCCTAACTTTTTGTAGTTTAAGGGCTTGGCACTAACGAATAGCCTAGTTAAATTGTATCGGATTGGATCTGCTGTATTTTATAGAGACGATCCAGTAAGTTTGTTAAAATTTCAGTTGGACACATAACAAGTCTTCAAATGTGCTTAGGGGACTGTATGAGAGCTACCCCTACTAGTGATGGGATCTGGAACAAAACGACTGTTGAGGGTATTAATGAACGTTGAAACCCTACTTTATGGAGTCTCCCATATTTCTTTCACAAACTATTCACTACGTAAAGTACGGTTACTAATCAGTTTAGAAAAATATCTCAAAGTTCAAAGATAAAATCAGCATATTCTATGTGATTGTCCGAACAAGAAATTTCAACCGATCTCTAATATTGACTTTAACAATATCAGCTAATCAAAAAAATGTCTTTAAAAAATTCTAGTCGAATTCTGTCGAACGCAATCACCCAACGAAAATGGAAAAACTTTGCACATAAATTCTAACATAAAAGGACAGATAGAGAGAGAGACACAGTAAGAACTGGAATAGGGAGACACATGGTGAGATTGTAGAAATAAAATCCCGTCTAAAATCGAATATAATAAATATTGTCAGCACTATTTACGGCAGGATGTGAGCTCCTCTGTCCCATCTCTCCGTGCTTTGCGAGTTGCCTTCTGTTAATAGACTGAAAGCTTTATCTAGTCATTGTAGTCCTGTGTATAGCACACACACTCATTTGTACATGCAGTCAAGAAAAAATGTTTGCTTCGGCTTTGGTGAAATGTGATACTCTTTACGTACCTCTCAAATAAATTTTTGCCAATGTTCCTGCATTTGAGCTAACACGATATTACAATATTAAGGTGCCTTATTTACAAGAAGTGGTCACTACAATTAAACAATTGGACCCATGGATTTGTAGGGGGCTATACGATTCAGTAATCCTGGGCTTATCGAATTTGTGTGGTTTATGTAAGTCGATCTATACGTTAGAAAACGTATGTCGATAATAAATATAGATTTGTATAGAAGGTATCCTGTTATCAGTTATACTGGCAGCGTGTGGTAAAAAAGAAGACTTTGTAAGACTTTGTCAAGAACTAAGGAACCAGTTTGTATGCAGACAGACGGACACACCGACAGAACTAATTCAAATCGATATTAGTTCAGTTAGCCAAAAATATATAAGCTTTATGGGTTCTCCGATAACTCGTTGATTGTGTTACAAACTTTATGGCAAAGTTATACTACTCACTCCGTGAAAACTTTAATGATGCTTTACAGACTAAGCAGAAACCTAGGGAGAAACTTCCTTAATAATAAAAATTGTATGTGGTGGTAAGACACGCAAACACGCAGAAATACAAACCCAGAGTTGCCATGTTACCATAGAATGATGACACACGCGCGCACACACTTGTACGTATTTAGACGATATGGCGCCATTTTAATGCATACGACCCGCCAGCAGACGTCACCATCAACGCTTTCACTTCGAAAAAGTAGGTGGTCAATTTTATTTCTGTGAAAAATACGCGTAAAAATGAAAATGTAACAAGATAAGTACACGGCACGCCGCTTAATAGTAATTTAAGGATATTCATTACATAAGTACATTTAAAGTTAGAGAAGGGGATGACAGAAGTAGGCGGCGAGGTAAAAGTATCTCATGCTCATGTTTGATGTACGCACACAATTACAGTCGCAAATGCTAAGAGCTAAGAATAATAACAAAACACAAATAAAAACAAAAACACAACCATGAAAATCCCATTAATCAATGCCTGATAAATTAAACAAAGTGGAAAATTTCAATTTTATTGCATGCTGTGATTTTGTGTTATTTCGTCCTTACACACCACACCACACCACACCACTTCACTCCACTCAATGCCGCTGCTATCTAACATATTCACGCTGAAGTATCTATGATACGCGTAGCTCGTGTATGAACGAGTGCATCCCTTTGGGTTGTGTTGGCAGTCAACCCAACTACAACACACATTATTAAAATGCCTTTTGTATGCAATTTTCCTTATGTGCGTTTGTGTGTATGTGCGCGTGTAGCGAATTGTGGTATTGATTATTATACTAAGTATTTATTTGTTGTTGTTTTTTTTTCTTCTCATTTTTTGGGTGTCTTTCTAGCGCAATATTTAGTGATTTTTTCCAATGCATGACATATGCTCTTTTCTACCCTCTTGATGGCTCGCTTTTCCTCACCGTCACTCGCATTCCCGTTGTCGGTCTACCTTTCTGCGATTTGTGCGTTCAGTCATGTGCGCAAAAAGTGGGCTTGGCCGTTGTCCTTTTTATTGCCTTTTAGGTGTCAATTATTATTTCTGTGTGGTGGTAATTTTATGTTCGTTTTTTTCTTTGTTATTGTCGTGTAAGTTTCATCGAAATTATATAGTTTGACAATCTGTTTGGGATTTGCAGTAATGAGTGTGTGTTATTGAACTAATCTCATGTTATAGGAACGTGTCAACGAGTTGAAAGTATCCTGGGGATTAATGAACTGAATATGTTTATCATTCAATAGTAGATGTTTTCGAAATCGTTATGAATTTTATAAAAAATTATATATTAAATAAAATGCAAAAGAAAATTTCATAGAGAGATTCTACAGCTGGTTTCGCCTTGTTACTTGTTACTTGTTAAGCACTAATGGCAGATAATGGCAGAGTAGCCAATAAATAATATTCCTTAGAGAAAACTTATCGATTAAAGTAGTTTTTAATGCCACTCAAAATAAAATTTAACACCAAATTACTTACAAAAGAGGCAACAGTAAATTCACATCGATACCCCACATTGATGTCAACGGCAGAGAAATGCGCGAGGATGCAATCAAATCAATGAAAGTCTATGGTATCAAGACAAATTGCAATAAAAGGCAACGAATCGAAAATAATGGAACAAATGCAACACATATGTACGTTCTGCTCGCACACTCACACAAACACAGGGACAAGTACTCAGTTTGAAGTGGTAGCAGCAGCAGGACTATGACTCAGTTGTTGTTAAGGGCTCCTTGAAGATGTGCTAATGGTATTGTACTTGACGTACACATTTATATGCCATGAGTGGCACATCTTACAAGAATTGAAAGACAATCAAACAGTCATCCTACGTTAAAAGGTGTCAAATGGTTGGGTAATACAGCATCCGAACCAGGAGCAGCAGGAGCAGCAGCAGCAGCAAATTTTTATTATCCTGAACTAATTTGAGGGTTGCTCGCCTGCTCAACTCACTCAGTTCTTCTCTCCACTTCTTACCGCGCCAGTCTGCTTCATCGTCGAATGGTTCTACTCGCATTATGCTTTTCGATGATTTGTCATTCGTTACACGTGCTTAGATTCATTTAATTTATTTAATACTTGAAAATACATTATTTGTCTTTTTGTTCAATTCGGTGATAACGGTTTGTAATGGGTGTGGCCCGACTACAACAATATATAAATGAGTTTCATACGCATTTGTTACGCCAGCCTTGTCCCGACGTTGCGATTTGAAGCGATGGCTCATGAATGAATGAGTTTTTAAATGAATAAATGCCCTTTAAAGAATGTATGTATGCGAGGGTACTCGAAAATTAGTCTTTTGGGATTTATATGTATTTATGCCGGCATGGAAGCTTTTTCTGTGACTTTTTAGTCATTGATTGATTATTGTTTTAGATATGCCTTAGAATGATATAGTCAACAGAAAACAGGAGAAGACGGTGTAGCACTTGCTATATTATTAAAAAATAAAAGTAGTTTAATATATGTAGTCATGGGTCACCGACCCAAGACGACCTGCTGAAAATATAATTTGACACCTCAGGGAATGAAATACTGTTTGATATGATAACATTAATATTCATTTTGTGCGTCTTGTAGGGTATTTATGCGCTCTTGAAATCATACGACATTGTCAGTAAGAGATGATAATACTTAGGCGTGGATTTTTTGTCGATAATCACGTGATTACTCTTGCAACCAATAAATAATAATGAAAACCATTCCATTCCAACTTTCAACAATCTAATAAATAATTGAACGAAACATCTTTATCTCTGTTTTTATTAAGTAATAGAGGATACCTGGTGCTTTGTTGCCTCTTGGCATGCTCTCCGAGTTGTGTGTTGTATGACGCCGTCCTTCTTCACTTCTTTATTCACTCTTTGAGTTAAATTTGTTTTATTATTTTTCACCGACAGACTTCCGATTTCGTATTTGACATACTTTTCAACAGCAAACTAATGTAGCAATATTGATTTCATACAAATGAATTGGATGGAATTTTCCGACGTCTACTTAGCAGATTTCAATGAAACTTACACAAGAACTTTCGTCAGTCTTGAAATAATATATATTCCAAATTTCATATTGATCGGTTAGCTTAGTCAAGCGTCATACTCAAGCATAGGAACAAACAAAGATTGTACTAAGAAAGGTTGTAGAAAGATACATCTGCTTTATATATAGATATACTCATATTAGTAATGGGATACGGCCATTTCTAATAAACGTACATTGTATGGTTTTTTTTTTTTTGGTTAAGTTTCATCTCTATTAAGGAAATTGAGACACATCTAAAAAAATTGGCACACTACTTTCGGGTACGTTAAGTCATATCGTAAAGCTCTTTAAAAATATATATTTTATTATACTAATATTTTGGTCATATTTGAAGGTGCAACATGCTTTCTTCCAATAAATGAAACATTTTTTTTAATATATTTTCCTACATAGATTTAAGGTACCTCTATGCACTATGTGTCATGCTGTCATAACTGGGTTTAAAGCAAGTTATCCGAAAATTTATTTCTAATTACGGAAGGAGGCATGACTTCTTGTCAAAAAGTATTTTTATAGACCGTATGCGTTCCACCACACTGAATTTACACTATTCGTAACCACGTAAGGATATCGAAGACTCAATAAAATAAATCCTCTTCACTGTATTGCAATCCTAATGACAAAGTTATAATACAATACTATTCGCGAATGAAGAGTATAAAAAGTATATCAATATTCATATTTTTTATCAATCACACAAGTCTCTTTAAAACATGCCGTTGGCGATTGATGACGTCAGAGATGACAATATTTTCAAAGTATGCTCCATACTCTCTGTTTTTACTATCGTTGACCCATGAACTTTAGCGAAGGCAAAAATCCTTTTTTTTTCTTTTTTGTTGTTTGTCTTGTTTATCCAATACGTTTTATGCTCCAATTAATTAGCAAAGAAGCAATACAAATGCTAAATGGGCAAATGCCACTTTCTTTGTGCAAGTCACAGGAAATCTAAACTTAGCTGCAAGCCCCAAGGCTGAGCGTATCTTAACCGTTTATGAGTCTAATTAAAAGTGATGCCAAAATGCATAATTGAATCATTACGCTCGAGCGAATTTAAGACAATAATTAAAGCCGCATTACAGTACGAGTAGGAGTACTAATCCATGAAATATGCAACAATACGAATGCGTATTGCTGTCATCATCATTTTGCAATTTGTTGGTGGTTGGCCACAATATTCAACATTAACTACTTAAAGATTATGTTCTACACCTTGACATTCAAAACTTGAATGTGTAGTTTTGCATGACCTTTTTGTGGCGTCTATAGGCACTGCACCTCGATCAATAATTGAACTTCTCAAATGACATCCGCATACGAGTACACAATGAGAGTTATTGTCGCAAACCCACCAAGGCCACCATCCGCTTGATTCCATTGAGTGCAAATCGCTCAAACTGACGTGTGTTTGTAGTGTTTGTTGTTGTTACTGTTGCCGACTGTTACTAATGCAGATCAACACCCAAAGCCGCCCCATTAACGTGGAGCCTTCGAGTGTACACAAATGCACACTCGAAACCGGAGCATATATGGCAGCATAATTAATACCATTTCAAAGCTTAAATCGAGCCGAGCAGCACTCATCATCAACTTCATCAGCAATGTCAACGTCGACATCAGGCGTATGCGTACGTACGCATAATCTCAAACTCAATATGTCAAACTGAACTTCTCCACTTCACTACTGCACTCTCTCTTATGTAGGCGATCCATTGGCAGCCCGGGGTGTAGACTAAAAACATGCTATGATTGCCAACCACAACTGCACGAACGCATTAAAGTTGACCAGCTATATGAACACTCTTGATAAAGTTTGATACAGCAGCTGTATCGTGTCGTGGGTACTTTAATTAGCAGGCAGTCTAAATGCGGCTAAATGTATCCGCCGGATACTGTTGTAGTGGATGCGTTCAGTTCAGTTGAGTCATTGATGCACACACTCATGTTGCAGCATATATAGTATAAACACAGATAGCATGACTACATTAGCTACATTATAAAGCAGTCAGACGTACAGAGAGACTGTGAAACTACGGAATCAGTTATTGCGAGCTGAAAGCATACGAGCATCAACCGACAGACAATGAATGCAATTTTGAAAATAATTTTTTAGTGTACTTCTGATATACTCGTATGCAATCAGAATGTTCGGCTTTGTTTTTTGTTACAAACCTAATGCAAATACTGCTCCTTAAGCCTGTAGGCAGAAAGTAACTAATCAAAAATAATGCTAGTGTCTTAAGTTTGTCAGAGATAAAGATAGTTGGAAGCAAAATTAATGCGAGAGCCTATGGCAACTTTTTATTTTTCTTGTTGTTCTCTCTCACTCGAACCTTTTACGAGCAGATCGAATGTTGGAGTCTGCACTGATTTTCCTACAACTGATTTAAAGAAAGCACTAATGTACTCGTAATGAAAAAATGAGTGTATCCAAACAATAACTCAAGAACACTGTAACTGGCGATAAAAACTACGCTAACCTAAACTGTTCAGAACGTGAAAGTATCGCGTTAGCCATGAGTGGTCTTGGACCCGCCGCCTGTTGGCTCGCGCACAAACGCATCGAATCGTGGTCCCGCATGGCCAAAGAGCGTGTCGGTGCTGTGAGACGCGTGACGCTCGATCGCAATTCCGAGGATAATGGCAGCAGTAGTACTGGTAATGGCAGCGGCACCAGCACAGCCATGAACAGTGGTGTTGGTGCGGTTGTGGCAGCAGCTGTTTCAACGACGCCACCACCACAACCGATGACACCGCCGCCCTCCGCGTCATCGGTCACGTCCACAACTAGCGGCATTGGCAGTGTATCAGCGGGCAGTGTCAGTGACAGTTGTGATCTACCAACGGATCCAGAGGTTAAACAGAAATGTCATTAAAAGTAATTGCGTTGACACTCATTCTATTGTGACTCCTTGCTATTCCACAGGAGGTCAACTTCCCTAAGGAATCACAGCCTATACAACCGCCAAGTCAGCTCCACATGAGCGGTGGCTCAACGCATGCTGATGTCCTACGCGGACCCGCCGAGGTCTTCCATAGTCCGTTGCATTTGCATCATCAGAGTCGTTCATTTCCGCCGCGTCTGCAGCGCACACCATCGATTTCGAGCCAGAGCAGCGTGGACAGCGCTCCGTCCAGACATTCGGTGAGTGTGCATGGTTGTGGGTGTGGGTTTACAGCTGCAACCATAATCTTCCTAAAACAGCTTACTGAAAAAACAGTCTTCTTTTTTTTCTTTCTTATACAAGCAGGGGCATCGCGGCTCCTCACCACAAATACGCACATTCGGTCCCGATGGCCGTAGCTCATTGCCCAGTGAGCCAGCTTTTCCGCATCACGTGAGTATTCAACTTCATTTTACCGCCACAATTCGTTTGCACCTCTGAAATGAAGTTCACTTTCCATCCACAGCTGGCACGTTCACCCAGCCCGATGCGCACTATCTCGCTAGATGCACGCTGTGGCAGCCCAGCATCCACCGAAGTTAGCGATTTGCGCACACCGAGTCCCTCGCAAAGTAGCCTTGCATCGCTGGCTGGTGCTTCAGCCTCGAACATGAGCATGAATTCAAACAAGATGTCCTCTGGTGGGCGTTGTCTTTCTCCTTTGTTGATACCGCCGCGTCCACAGGTAGGTATTGATCCGGCCATGGGTCCCGCTTCGCCACTAGGCGCCCTACAACCGGATCTGTATCGGGTGCAAGATGGCCCAGTCTACTTAAATGCTCCAGAGTCGAGTCCAGCATTAGGTCGCTTGCATTTGCGCATGAAATACGACTATCAGTTGTTCGATTTGACGGTCCATCTCATTGAAGGTAGGTGCTTTACATAGCGCACAACCCACTCTGACCGATTCTCGTCGCAAACCCACAGCACATAATCTCTGCCCGATTGAGGAGGGTGGTTTTCGCGATCCCTACGTGCGTCTCATGCTACAACCTGGCGTGGATAATCGCAAACGACAGACGCTTATTCATCGCGGAGAATCGAATCCGTATTTTGATCAGCACTTCAAGTTTCCAGTTTCACGTGATCAATTGCAGGGCAAAGAGTTGGTGTTGCAGGTGCTCGACTACGATCGCTATTCGCACAATGACATCATTGGCGAAGTACGCATTTCCGTCGATGAATTGGACCTATCCAAGTCAGTTGAGGTGAGTTTGTGATATTAGTAACTCTATACATTTATTAATATCTATACATGTATTGTTCGTCAGATCTGGGGTGATCTTTTACGTACTAAGAAACCCAAAGAAGACCGTCCTGAGTTGCTCTGCTCGATGAACTATTTGCCACAAGCGGAGCGTTTAACGGTGGTCATTATGAAGGCACGCAACTTGGATACCATACAAGAACCTTATGTCAAGGTGCATTAGCATTATATTAGCATTAGCATGAAAAATCATCATCATCCATTAAAAATGTGCGAATACTTACAGATGTATCTGATTCAAAATGGCAAGCGTGTGAAAAAGAAGAAGACGACTATTTCTAAATCCGATGATCCCGCAAACCCAATCTGGAATGAAGCATTCACTTTTAATCTACAATCTAACTATTTGCATAATGCCGCCATTGAGGTGAGTACAATCGCAGAGATTCTATTGTATAACAAAAAAAACTTGGGAGGAAATTGTATTCTGGTGAAATAAAATTTAATGAAGCAATAACCTCAAAGGGTCCTCGACTCAACTGCTTCTGTTTTAGTGAGTGTGGAAGTATGTGTAGGGACGGTAGCTGAGAGGAGCTGCGTGCGAAAAATCCAAGCAGAACAGGTGCAAAAAGAAAAGTTGTAAAAGTTCCAATTAAAAGTATAATAAAAATGACCGAAAAGCTTGGCTTTGTTTGGCGCAAATTGTTCAAGTTTAACCTTTGACCTTGCGCAAGTTTATATAATGCTCTTTGACAGGGCATAGTTGTCAAGGAGATTGAACATTTATTTTATTTATTTATTTATTTTTTTGGGCAATTTTGATGGTACATTGAACTTTTTCAAGTTGATTGCACAACTGGCGTAGCACACGGTTGCTCTATTTTTGGCGAGCTCATTTCAAGCACTGCGGCTTCTCTGAATTCAGTTCATTACGATTTAAATCGAAACTCTGAAATATAGTTTTTTACGAACTGACAAAACTCTTCCCGCTTTAGATTTACGTGGTCGGCGCTGGCAGTGAGGCCACCGAAATCGGCTGCTGTGGCCTTGGTCCACAGGAAAGTGGCACGGGGTGTCAACATTGGCACGACACGATTAACAATGCACGTAAGCCGACTGCCATGTGGCATTACATACGTTAATACTTGAGTTACATTGCATTGGTAAATAGTAAATGAGAATTAATTTAATTAAAAGATAATAATAAAATAAAAAAAAAAGCTGCTAAATAATCAACAGCGAAAAAGAACTATGTGGTTATTAAACTAAATTAAAAGCTTTGTGTGTCGTGGTCAGTCGACCAGGTTATGCAAAGTATGAGGTTATTTAAATACACCTAAATGTTGATGTACAAAACCTTAAACAAATATATACATATATAACAATGTAATAATAATAAATAATTGAAAATCACGTGAAATTAAAATCAAAAAATAACAAAACGATTATCGAATTACTAAAATCCTTTCATAAATAAATCATAAATAGTTTTTCCAACGAAAATAGTTCATTTTGACAGGACAACCCAGCTCTATTAAGTACAGTTGATGTGGTCTCAAATAGTTGAAGTACTTCTTAGTTCCTCTTGACTCTGACATTACATGTAAAATTCTTAACGTACAATATTTAAAAGGCAATTTAATAAAATAAAATAAAATGAAAAAAAAAAAACAATAACTTAACTATTGAACTATTGAACTATAAGTGTCTACGTCCATAATTACGATTTACAAATACTAAGAAAACAAAACAAAAATTCTCAAAGAACAGAATTGCATTTTTGTAAGTTGTATATAATCGAATATATTACCCTTACTTAAACTAAACTAAACATTTTAATAACAAAATAAAAAAAACAACATCAGATTCAATTTAAAAAGTTTTATATAATGACCAAAGTCAAAGATGATTATAATCAAAGGTGCAAATTTCGGAAAGTTTCTTGAGATCTCCTTAACTAAGTAGAACACCCAATCGTTGACAAATACCAATTGTATTTCACCGCTTGCTCAATTTGACATTTACACTAAATGCAAAAATGTCAAAAAGTTTAGTGAATAAACAAAAAACCATGACAACAAAAAAACCCCCCCGTTGACATTTTAATTGAGAGTACACTTGAAGTAAGCAAGGAAAGAAGAATTCAAAAAAGCAATGAGCACTTAAGACATTCCTCAAGCATTTGTTGTGCATTTACTTGTAATGGTATGCAAAGCTATTTGGACGGTACTCAGAACGATCGTCAATCATAAATAATTTCTGAGTAGCAGTGCAAAGAAAAGGGATGCAGACTAATCAAAAGAAGGAAGGTTCTACAAGCAACCCCCTCCGCTTAAAGGACAATTTTTTGAAGTGACTCGTCTTTTGTGTTGGTGACATTTGACAAATTGCGAGCTGCCGTTTTCTTAGTCCTGTCAAAAGGAAATGTCAAAAAGTGCGCGTTGACAGCATTAAGTGCACACATGTATGTGTTTGTGTGTGTATGTGTGTGTATAGGAGTTTAAAGGAATCTTATTAGCGAACTTGTGAATTTCAATTTCTTTTAAACTGTCTGTTTTCTGTTTTGCCAGAATTTATCATAAGAAAGTTAAAAAAAAAAGTTTTGATATAATCTAGTGAAAGCAGTAAAATGAAATAATCTGAGCATGAAATTGAAAAGAGTAAAATTGTTTAATCAAAATCCCTTTTAAATGTATTCCTTCATCAGACTGTAGAGGTTATTTCAAAACAAATTTTTCTGAGATCTTCCTGAAAATACGCATTTCTAATATTAAAATTGTTAGAGTTACTTATAAAGTCCCATACTTGAGTCAAAAATTCCCAATAAATTTTATTCAACCAACTCTTTTAAAAAATCACACTTAATAAAGTCTACACAAAGCCTTATTTTGGTTATAGTCTCTGCTAAATATATGTATGTGACAAGATCATTTTATGAATATAGGGAATTTTTTATATTCAACTGGTAAAAATCTACTACTATTGATGGGTCTTATTAAAATAGATCATTGGGCTGAACGACATTATTTTTCATAAAATTTCTTTGATAGAATAATTATTTATACTTGTCAAATGAACTTTGAATATACATATTTCATTACTTTTATACTAAAATATTATAATTATATACCAATAAATAAATAACATTGTGTTGCATAAATTTTAAAATATAATACAAAAAATATATGTGAATGTTAGTTAATGAAATAAATTTGGTAATACACAGAAGAGCCGAAAAGCCTAGAAATACTAATCAAGACTATTGCGAATATCACTAGATAATGAACCTTACAAAAATCAACGGTTTAACAGCGTTTCAAGGATTTCCAAAGGATAATAAACCTTACAAAAGAATAATAAACTTTGCAAAAGTAAATAAATAAATAAACAAATGTTTAAATAAAAATTTTTAAATGCCTTTAAAGTATAAAAAGATTAATGCACATACGTGTATGTATGTATTTGTTGTTTGTCTATTTTATAAACAAATGAAAGTTAATTGCTCAAAATTAACAAATCTTCAAATGAAAACAAAAAACAAAACATTTTATTGTCCGTAAAAAGGAAAACATTTTTAAATAGAAATTTGACACCACCAAACATTAAATGAAAAAAACCACTGACGAAAAATTATCTGCTGAAGTACCTCAAGTAAAACGATTTCATATAAAATGTATTTACGTGTATGGAATATGACAAATACTAAAAATACTTTAAAAGAATAACTATTTATTTATGTACCTACACATGTTAAATGTATTACAATAGTAACAAATGACATAAAGGGAAACTGTCAAACAAATAACTAAAAGAAGCTACATAATAAATTTTTTATTAAAAAAAAATGATAAAACTGATTGTGTGTGCCATCAATGGAAGGGAAATGTCTCTAAGCAGCGGATTAAATATTTGAATGTTGCGAGGTTCCTGCTTTTTGTTAAAACTAACTAATTGAGAAAGAAAAAAAAAATATATATATATATATATATATATATACATGCATAAATTATTAAACTAAAACTTATTTAATTATTATATAATTGTAAAATCAGCAACCAGAGACATCTGAATGAAATATGTAGCTAACAACGACAAATTTCTAAGCCAAAAACAAATGAATATATTGTAGTAATCACAAAGAATGAAGCGCAAAGTAAAAAAAAAACACAAGAAAATTCACATGTTATAAAAACAAAAATAAGCATTTAAAAATATTTAAACAATTATACTGAATGTGTATTAATTTACTAATAAAATATAACTACTTACACAAATACTAGTTTCTAATCGGTTGTGGTTGTGCTGGTACTAACGCGGTTTGGTTATCGTCAATAGGTGCATACGATAATTAGAAAGTCTTTGGAAATTTCAGTTGCGACGTGCAGACAATCAACATGAACTTACACAAATTTGTCTCGAAGAAGCACACAAAACCCAGGCAACTGTTTTGTTTGAGATATTCTCATCAAAATGTGCTAAAAAACTTGTAAGAATTTTAATTTAATTAATTTTAGTACCTCAACTCTCTTCGCAGTTACACCCACCCCTTGACAGCTTCTGTTCGATTATTCACCTTTAGTTATGTCAGTTTAGGTTAGGTAGCTAATTAGTCGGCACACTTAAACCTTCACATGGGCCCCCCAGATTTTGCAACTTAACGCTTTTCCCGGCAACTTAAGGGCTCTCCAGGGATTATATTTTCGCTTGTCTACCAAATGTCTGATATCCGAAGAATACATATGTTGTTTGTACTTTGTGTAAAGCGTTGCAATTCACTCTGGCCGCGTTAACCCCTAGCCCAGCATTCTTGACCAATCTCTCTATTAAATTCGTCGTCATCTGAAAATTATTATATAGCAGAGTGTTTTTCGTGTTCCGCTGGCTCTCTAGACTCCAATAACTCCAACCGTTGCTCCTAAGCCTTTGGTCAGAGATAATTTTTTGGTTTTTTTTATTTTTATTTTATTTATTTATTTGTTATTCTTAGTATTATTAGTATTTTAATTATTTTTTTTTTTGTGATTGAATTTAACGACTAACATTTATCGCAGTAAACTGCATACTACATTTGTTGAATTGTAAATAATAACGTGTATACAAAATTTGACTTAGACTATGATGTTAGTGAATTTGTAGGGGTGAAAAATGCAGTTAAAGTAATGACTGAGAAGGCTACTACTTCCTCCTTAGGGGGAGATCATGTGAGGTGGAGCCTTTCAGCCTACGCCGCGTTGTTATGGTGGGGGAGGACGCCAGCGGGTTGGGGAGTACCACAAGTCTTGTGTAATAGCGACTGCTGTGAGAATTAATCACCTCCAATTCTTTAGTAATAGTCAAATAATAACCCAACATGCCTACCGCTTGGAACAGGGTCGTCATCCAAACCAAGATATTGCTTCTATTGAAGATTCTGACTATTTACCGTCTACTTGAGCGTATCCACAATTATAAATCTTGCCACTTACCACGGGTTCCACGAACCTAGTGGACTGAATGTATAGTTAGATTATCGTTGCACTAAGAGGCTTTATATTAAGTTCGAAATAATCCTCATAGGATAGCCACTAGGTGGATTCTGCATTCTCACAGAAGTCCTTTGTGATCATATTTGCGCCTTCTTTCCTTCCTTTGTTCCGCTTTCATCATTAGTCAAAGCATTTTGACTGCCAGTACTATGACTATGGTCCCCATCTCATGGCCATGGGGCGACTTAAAGTGAAGACTTTATTCAGCGTCTTTATGCAGGCACACCTGAAGCGCTTTACCACATATCCCTTTTCACAGTGACCTTGGTAGAGGTCAACAGAGGCCCATTAGCACGACCGTCAGGGGGCCATATATATATGTGCAAGGTTTTGTTATCTTAACAGAGTTGCATAAAAATATCATAAAAAATCAACTAATGCGAACTGCCTGGCCAACTTAGCGAGGACACAGAACCCCCACTAAAGCGTGTCGATAGAACAGTGTGGAGTGCACCTTTATAATCCATTTGGCTCTCAATGAATAATTTACCAATTAGAATATATTCAGTAGTGAAGTGCTTTATTTATTAAGCATAACTATATATACATGAGTCAATATATGAACTCGCTAAGATGTGCCCCTGAAATAATCATAATTACAATAACTTATGTTAAACAGACTGTTATGGAAACATGAGAAAAGTCTTACTAAAATAATCTGTCCCATTGGTTTGAGTATTCGATATCGTCCATGTTGTAATATTTTCCGTATAAACGTAAACAAAAATCGGTTGAAAAGTGAATGGATTACGTCACTTTACTTATGCTTTATACGTGAGCTAGTTGAATCTGGATTTTTTTTTCTCTAAAAATTGTGGAATGGAACATATTTTTTGCCCTATGTTTCGATTATTTGTCGTGACAACTTGCAATTGTTCAGTGATGAAAACACTCGCTTCACACACTCTGATCAGTAAAAATAACGTTTTAGGTTTTTTAAATTACCATTTCACATTTTATTTTCCCGAGAACCGGCAACGAGAGAAGACGTGTTTTACCACCTCGTCGCGTTTGCTGCGAAAGAAATCTTAAGATTAACGCGCGCGCGCCGCGAAGTCAATCGATCAATTAATAAAGTCATAAAGAATAATTCGTGATAATTAAAAAAGTAATTAAAATTTATTTAAGCCACTAAGCAGCAAAGTGAATTGTATATGCAGTAATGAAAGAAGAAAATTATAATAGTAAAAAAGGTTAAAGAATTATTAATAAGTATAAATAAATAAATAGACAAATCAAATTTGGAGTTTGTGAAAAAAACCATTTGTACGCTTAGCTTTGGCTTCACTATTCTGTTCTGTCATTTACATTTATAATTAAAGTTGTTGTCCTCGTCGCCGGTTGTGTATTGGTGAGTGGGTGGTAGTGGCTTTTGATGCAAGGTGCGCGGCGAAATGCAACTGTAAAAGTGGCGCTTTACAAAAAGGCGTGAAAAAGAACACAAGTTCGGCGGAGGGGGCTTCTTTTCTGCTGCCTCTCTCTTCTTTGCCCTTTCACCCTTTCCACCAATTTCCCTACTACCACACCTGGCGTTCCCACTAATGTCAGACAGCGCCTAACCGGAAGTGTTTGTCCCACGACGTCTCGTCGCAACGTGTTGTTCCGTTTGTCTATTCGCCTGTCTGCCCAGCTGTATGTCTGTCCATTCGTCTGTCTACCCGTCACTTTCTCGCTGGGTTAGTTGGTAGCCTGTTTGGTGGTCGGTCTGCGCCAAAAGACTCTCAAAGACATCAAAGTAGTCAAACACGACACAAAAACGTTTCCGCAGGCTCACCACTAACGCGAAGGCAGGGAGGTGCTGCTCCAATGGCAAAGGCTGCGCCGCATGTGGAAGGGGTGGGTGTAATGGCTGCCACCGCAGCTTTTTAATATTTGTCTAGTTTTCGAGAGCATTTAGCAGCAGCTTTCACATGCTTTTCAACCATCACCGGCACCAGCACCCACCATTTTGTATTCACGCTCATTATCCTTTTGTGTTGCATCTCTGTCAATGAGTATGTGTGCGCGCCTTGTTGTTGTTATTGTTAGTGTTATAAGTGTCGGTGTATCTGTAAGCCTACTTTTAGTAGCACATATTTTTTCTTATTTGCTGTAGTTGTTGTTGCGTTCCCCACTCGTTCATCACGCTTAACAATGTGCGTGTGCGTAGGCGTACACGTTTGCATCAAAAGTTGAAGTGCGTTGCTTACAACATGCGTCGCGCTCCTTTGACTTTGTCGTGCGTGCTATGTTGCAGGGTCCTTTGCGCCGGAAAATATGCAATTAGAAGAGTACATCAAAGGCAGTATACCTATGCATAAGTGTAGGAGAGCCACTACTACATTCACTTAGCTATTCACTTTGATAACCATTGCATTTGTTGGCTCAGTGCACTCTTCACTATCATCATCATCGTCGTCATAGTCATCATCAAGAACAACAACAACAACAAAATTATCCTTGTCGTCGTAATTGTCATCGTGGTTGTCATCATCCTCGTCGTCGTCGTCGTCGTCGTTTGTCAACGTCCTCGTGCCGACACATGAAGCCTTCTTTGCCCATTAGACAGTAAAACTACGTCCTGAACTTTTGTTGGCGGGAAAAACAGCGTATGTTTGTTTTATTAAAATACTCGTATATTTCATACACAAGTCACAGATAGTCTCTTAGTCGTATGCACATGGCTGGATGCATATGCATGTTTGCTACTTTGACTTTGCTATGCTACAATTTGCCGCCAACTTTGTCTTTACCATTGCTTTACCATCATCCCCACGCCGCCATCGCCGACGACTTTGCTTTTTGATGCAACCGCGCGAGGTCAATTGGCTTAATTAGTGTGTGACAAGTTGGGGTGGCCCCTTTTTGTGGCTCTTTCTGGGTGCTCAGTGAAAGTGGCAACTGTGACTCACGGCATTTGGACTTCGTTAATTATTTCGCTATAAGCCTTGTCGTAGCGGCAGAATATATTTAAATAGAAATATCAGCATTTAATGAGGTTAATAGCAGTGTCGTTAGAAGGTCGCCTAAGGGAATTTTTTAAACCTTGAAATGTTCACAAAAAATTGGTGGTTGTCCAAGAAAATATTATTTATTATATTGAGCTTAGATAAAAACTTGATATGTGAACATAAATCTACGAGCTCAATGGGATTGAGTGCTGGAGATTAGAGATGTTGCCAAGGCATGGGTGGTGATTCAGTAGTCCCTTCATATATGTATCTCTTCTACTGAAACTATTTGTGCACACTTGAGACTCATCAATATTTTAGTCGTGGAAATTAAATAAAGAAATAAAGAAGCGTTTGGAAGTAAAAAAAAAATCTATTACGGCAAAGGCGTTACATAAAAAGCGCCAAAATGAATACGGACATTTACAATAAAAAATTTTATTAGAAATAACCAACAACAAAAAATTCAATTAAAAATTCTAAGCACTCCCAACAAAACAATTCATATTCATAAGCAATGACTTTGTCCTAATTATGACAGCGGGACGACGAAACAACAACAGCGTGAAGCACGCAGAAATAATGCCAATTGAATACAATAAACATTAGTCATCAAACAACAAAACGAAGTGATAAGCAAGGAAGTAAAATGCAATTCAAAAAACCATGATAGTCGAATTTCAAAAAAGGAAATTGTTGCAGCCAAAAGATTAAATTGTAAAAAAAAGAAAAGCGGGAAAAGGAAATCGAAAAAATTACAACAACAACAACATAATGCAAACGACACATTTCACTTGGATTTTAGTCGTCAACCTGCTGCTGCTAATGGCGCTAAGCGTGAGTGCTGTGCGTGAGTACGACGAAAATAATAGCAGTAAAAGCGCGCAGCAGAAGGCCAATACACGCAGGCGTGGCATGCAAAACGCCAATAAGAACAGTGCTCATAAAAAGTACCAGCAACAACAACCGCAACATAAGCACAGCCAAAAGCAACAGCAAATGCACTACCAGCAACAACAACAGCAGCAACAATACGAAAAGAATTCATCGCCCGCCGCAAGTGCGCTACTCTTGGACAGTGATGAATTTCTCTACGCCGAGGATTATGAATTGCTCGATACAAATACGCATATGGATCACGCTGCTGGCAATGCTGCCTCGAATGAGGCAAGCGATGAGCATGCAACAAAGGCATTGAATGCGCCTTACGGTAAGTAAATCTGTAATGTTGTGGTTTAAGTGAGCTTATCAGCATAATTAAGTAAGAGCATTTTTTGTATGCTGCAATTAATAGAAAAATTTGCAAACAAATATTAAGGTCCTCGGCAATAAAACCAATTTATGGAGTGTGAAGATTGTAATAGCTAAATTCTAGATTTTGATAGGGGTTTCAGTGTCTTCGATTTTATAGACTTAAAATAAGATTTATTATGACATTTAATATTCTCATCACATATTTGTATCTATTTGTATATATTCTTCTTTATATCGCCTTGAATATTTTCATTCCGATCGCTATAAGTTTTTCCACGCTTGACCTTTAAAGCGCGAAAGTCACCTCCTACAACTTTTCTCAAAAAATCGAACTACCAAAATTATGCAACAGGGCACTATTCCTAATTAAGATCTTACCCAAATAACTTTCTGAAGTAATACTAATAACTGCCATCGTTACTAGAGATATTAATTTAAAATGAGTTCAATTTTCAAAAAGAACCTGTTCGAAAAACACCGAAAAGTCCACCCATGTTTTTTCATATGTTTCACCGAGGAATATTTTTAGATAAATCTTTCCAATCATTTTTATTTGAAGCTTAGTGGTTTAGTTCGCACCAAGTGGTTTAGACTTCTAAACACCTTCGGCAGGTATAAGGCTTTAAGTTCGAATCAATAAATGATTTTGCGATGTCACGCGCTAATTTTCTGATGATATATAAGCTAACCGAGCGAATGGGTCTACGCTGGGTGAGACTTTCATGCCTCATGCACAATTTAGTGATTGCAATGAGTACAAATCCATCAGAAAAATTCTTCGCTTTCTTTAAGTCAGCGGATTTCAATCAGCTGTTATTCGTTTGCTACAAAGAATCCGAAATGCAGTGTCAAGAAAACTTTAGTGTTGTTATTAGTTGCTTCAAAGGTATAATGTAATGATATTTATTTATATATTCCTTTAATTTAAATTGTGTCAGACTTTTATGCCGCTCATTTCTCAATGCTGTCATTTTACAAGTATGGCAGCAGTGCGTTAAGAGAACACAAATATGTCATCTGTGGTAAGTAAGCAAAAAAAAGCCGACGCGTATCTCTATCTAACGCGTCCATTGGTTTGATATTAGATTTAAATATTAGTAGTTGGCGCTCAGTAGTCATCAGTGGATCACTCCTCCAATGTTCAGAACGAGGGATGCAAAGAGTGCTCTATTTTCTGGTCTTAAACCTAATAATGCCCTTCTTGATACTGCTAATAGAAGCTGAAATTAATATGTGTATACATATTACGTATCTCAAACAAGACACAGCGCAGATACTTTTTGGAAAATAATTTTATTCAATTGTTACGAAAAGATTCTCATTGTAAGCTACCAAAACCAATGCTTATCACACATGAACTGCTACAGGAATTCGAATACAATCGATTTCTTTGATGTCTGCCGGTACTCAATGTTGAATGTGAAAACACAAAATCTGCCTTATCAGTTATGAATAAATTGCAATTCTGCCATGAAATGTCTTAGCTACTGAATATATAATATATACATATGTATATGTATAGGGTACAAATATATATTTAAATCATTTGCTCACATTTAATGGTTTCATCAACGCACAACATAAAAACTGAAATTGTTTTGGTTGTAAAAAGGCGAATTTCCAAACAAAAAATCTCGCTCAACGCGCAGTCGATGATGCTTATGATGATGATGATGATGATGATGATGATGATGATGATCATTGTCAAGGCGTTGGCTGTTGTCGCTGATCATGTAGTCAAGTGCGTGAAGTGTTTGGTTTTTGAAGATTTTATTTGTTTTCTCAACGTTTTTCACACGGTATTTCAAAATAATCACAGACGTAAATGTGTTGGAGAAAATATCTGTGAAATTGATTCTGAAACAGTTTGCGAAAGTGTGGAACATGCTGTGCGAATTTTTAATGAGTTTTGTGGAAAGATGTAGAGAATGGTAATTATTTTGGAATTTTCTTTGGCAAATTAAATTGGTTTAACATATTTAAGGGCATTTTCTTCTTATAGATCTGAAGATACTTTAATACGAAAAATGTTTTGGAGAGTCAAATGCGAATTCCATGAGTATTTTTTTATCATTATTATTTTTGGTTTTATTTTATGAGGGACATTATGTTTTGACGATCATCAGGATTCACAATGAGCTCTACTACAAATGTAAATACTATCGTAGAGCCAGTAAAGATCAATTTTTCGAATTGCAGTATTCATTTTAGTTAGACAACTTCTTAAATACGCATATTTTAGATTTGCCAAAGTATGAGTATCTAAAAGCAAAGCGGTATTTAGACACCAAGCTTTCAATAACCCCGTAGCATTAATCATTTTGACCGCGGTGTGTGAATGGTGTGAAACACCAATTGCCGCATTTTTTCTTCTTTTTATTAATTTTATTATTCAAATTGGGCGCGACAACGGACCTCACAACAATTCTTTGGGCACTGCTCGAGTGTGAATGCACTTCGGTTCAAGTGAAAGGCCCCGGCTCAGAAAGAAGTAAACAAGCCAACGCGTAAAATGGCAAAAGAATTGACGCAAAAGACTTCCTTGATGCATTGCATGCCATCAAAGCTGAGCTTAGTCGATGGGTGCCTCGACTTATGTTTTATTGTCATTTTTATTGGCACATCGAATGAAGTTTCATTGCGTTTAGTATTCAAAACATTTCAAATGCTGTCAATCAAATGGCGAAAAATGCCGCCTGCCTGGATAGCTCAATTTGACATGAGTGGCACGTCGCAGATTGTTTGCAATTGCGTTTTATAGCGAGCTTTGCCAAAGTGAGCTCTTCGGTACGATCGCACAAGGGCTACCTAATAAATGTTTGAGCGCCATAAAAGCGCCTCGAACATAAATTTCATAGAAATCAACAGCATTAATCACAAATTTATGTCATAATTCACTCAATTCCATGAATGAAGTGCCCGCCGGGAAGTGGTGAAGAAGGCACTCGACTCAACTCATCTCGACACGAGTTGGTTGAGTGTGACCCGGCGTTTATGCTGGCGCCTGCAACCCGCTGATGCGGCTGCTGCTACATTTTAAACTAATTTCAGTTTTCAACAGACTTCGCCTACTCGAGATGCTCTACTACGAGTATACCAATTTAAGCGTTTGCATATCTTCATCACTTTCAATTAAAATTATAACATTTTTATTGCCACTTCCCTTATGCATCAACAGTAAAAATGGAATTCACAAGAGCTCAAGATGCCTGAATGTGGCATACTAGTATGAGAAAATTTGCGACTTTCATAAAATTATTTTGATTTTTTTATTAATTCATTTTTAAATTATTTATTCGAACACAGCTCAAGCAATATTTTTTGTTCGAATACAATTTTTACTCCAAATAAAGCTCATTTCATTGAAGCACTTTGAATGTCCCCAATTTCCCGCTGTTTTTCTCTTCAAGATTTCTGAACAGTAATACGTAACAATGGTTCCTGAGGAACACGGAGTAGAGTTTATCGCAAAACAACAAAGGATTTTGTTCTATTCGAGGAATGTGTCGTATCTGAAGAAGGTATCTTATTTGAAAATAGTTCTTAAAGACTTTTTAGTCTAACAATTTTAATGCGAAAGCCTTTTTTTATTCGAACTCGAAAAAATCAATATCACATTTATCTATAGGTTTACTTCCATAAATTTTCTATTCAAATACAACTTATCTACTACAGAGATATTATTATGGTCATTCGAATAAAGTGGTGTATATGTATTGTTTTTAAATTACTTCATAGTCTCTAAATGAAATAGAAATTTTCATCACAACGTAATTTTGCATTCGAATAACTATTTTTTTTAATTCGAACAAGGGTTTAGTCACAAACATTTGTATTCTCCACGAGTTTTTCGAAATCTATATAACTTGTGCGACATGTAACTACAATATTACCCAATACATATTTCTAGATTGCATAATAAATCAAAGCGAGCATTTCCAATAAGAAGAAAAAACGGAGCTTATCACAAAAAGACCGGTTCTAATTTGAACTTAGCCAGACGCACTCGTGATTAGGCTCAAGCATGCTGGAGTGCTTCGAGTACGTCTGTCGGGCGTTACAATTTCACGTTGTCAAACATGACACTTGACATGCGTGGCGTAGCGAGTGCACGAAAGAGACGGAAATTAGTTGTTATTGAGACGTTTTCTATCTTTCCTTTGCGACAGCGGAAAATTGTGTTTGAACTAAAATAGAGCAAAATGTGGAAAGCGCTGACAGGGCAGCACGACTAAGCAAGAAAATATGGCCAGAGCAAAGCATGGATGACAGCACACATCTGTGTATCTGTGTCTCTACCCATGGCTGTGTGTGAGTCTGTGTAAAAATAGCTTCTAATATGTATCTCAGTTTGAATGTTGGATAAAAAGTCGTTTGATGTCATTAATTCAAAGGCTCTTTCAAGGCAGTTTGCGTGTGGGCCTGCGCTAGACAAAACTGATTAACATTTAATAAATTCGAGTAGAAATTCTTGCATTTCGAATCAATTAAGAGTTGCAGAAATCTGTCAAACAGCATCAAATATGAAAATCAATTTTTGAATTTTTTGCCAACTTCAAAGTATTATAATAAACTAAAAATAGTGGAACGAACATCTTAAAAGATTTGCCATTAAAGCAGATTTTCTCAAACTGCAAAAATTACACACTTAATTAATGAGTGCTTTTGATCTTCGCTACTCTGTTGGCTGTTGTACAATATCTGTGAACAGAGCGAAATTCTGTGCGACAAGGCGGGCAGCACAAAGTGACAAAATTGTATCGGTTAGTCGCGCATCTACCCCACTCGGCTGCGGCTCAGCTGTCGCTGCGACATATGTCAGACATGTTACGCGCCCGCATCTGAGGCAGCTCTGCTCTCGCTGATCTTCAGTTCGAGTTGTCAACGGCGCGAACACATTTTGCATGAAATTTTCGTTAAATTACTCATTTAGTTGTTTTTTATGTGCGCGCTACTGTGCCCCTCGCAGTTTTATATGGTAATTTTTGTTGTTGCTGCGGCAACTCTGGCTCAACCCTCGAGCATTATTCATTTATTAATGACACACAGTGTTGTCAACGAACCACAAAGGCGCACCGGCTGCTTGTTAATAACTGATTAGCTGAAGTGCTATTTTTTTGTTGCTTTTTGCTTCCTGTAAGAATGTATCTCATTGTGGTAATTAGTGTTGCGATTTGTCAGATGAACGGCATTAGAGAGTGCTGATGATTTGATAAATTGGCTGAACATCGGAAGAAATTGTGTAGCTACAAATTTTCAGTGACTTAGAAGTAGATAAGTGGATTAAGTGGAAAAAGTTGAGTAGTCAGGAGTAGTTCACCAAGTGTTTGACGACAAGTACTGCAGTAGGGTCTGGTATTCTATAGCAGATTGATTTTCTATAAATTTGATTTTCTATATATATATTTGATCTATATATTAGTATACGCTACAACGAATTAATGCCGATAGCTACTATAATCGTGACAGACAAAAAAGGTAGAACAAAGATAGAACATTTTAATCGTAGTCTATCATAGCATAGGTTTTCCGCAAAGAACTGATAATTTTGTCCACTTAGAGCTACCTATATATACGATATACGATAGTCGTATATATTAATTTTTCGTTATACATAGTTGACGATGCGCCCAAGTTGTTCTGGGTCTTTCACGACCTCTGTTGATTTGCAAATACCATTCCAAGAAGGGAAGGTAAGACGATCAACGCATTTTTCACTTCGACTTGGAAATATTTGTGGTAGATATTCTTTGCCGCTGATTCGGTACCACTTGATAAGTGGTAGAAATTCCCGCCAAGGCGGACATGGTCGTCCTATTTTGGGAAATAATGATGCCGTGGGCTTTAGCCTATTAAGCCTAACACTTAAACATGGGGACAGGGGCGTGCTCACCTATTTTTGCTAGACGGAGTGTGCTAAGTTTGAGATGTTTGAGATCAGTCCATTTGGATTTGAATGTTTACTTTTTCGCTTCGATAAGTGCTGCAATGGTAGAAAACTGAAAGTACGGCGTGACTTCCGAAGCATCCATCATTGTCATTGCAGACATCGAATACTACGATTTGACGTGGTGTATTGCTTGCTTGTGGTTTTAAAGTGACCGATTGAGCTAATTTCTAATTAACAGCAACCTGACTGCTGTGTCTGGGACTTCTTGTTTCGTTACCAGATCAAGAGGAAGCATATGGTAGAAGATATTAATGGCCGTCATAAAAGTGGTCCGGACTCCTCCGCTATTACGGAGCTTCACGCGTCTTTGCATTTTATGTATTTTTTTTTTAGCTGGATCTTTCTGCAGTATAATAGAGCTATCTGATGTACCTAAAGATCCAGAAATTTGTGCGCATTTCACAAGTCACGCCTGTCACATTATTCTAAACTATCTCATATTTTTAGTTCATATCTTTATCATCGCTCATTTACAGTCACTAAATTTTACAGAAAATCAGGAAACTCGCCAAGATTTTGCACACTTAATCAAACGCATGTAGCTAAAACTTTGGACGCTCACATGCACTCGCCTGAAGACTACTCCAAATAAGATAAACAACAATCATAAAAATCTCATCTATTTATATAAAATACCGTTGAGTGCTGCTGCTGCTGCACCCCTCCAGTTTGCACAAAACAGGGTTCAAGCCCAAAAAAAAGTTGTGGTCTTTGGAAAGTGTCTGCCGCAACTTTTGCCACTGATTGCTTGAGTATCTGTATGATGTGCGGTGACACTTGAGCTCGCGTTATTCGCGGCTGTCTGTCTGTCTCGTATCAGCCACAGCCGTATGCAACAACATCATCAGTCGCACAAAGGAAAATGTTGAGCATTAATCAAGTGTAGAGCGGCGGCAAACATGTGCAAAAAGAAAAAGGAAAAAATCTTTAAAAAACAGGAAGATACTCCGTATTTTATTCGTACGCATTCGAATATGTAGTATGTATATAAATCGGACAAATACTCGTACGGGTGTTACTTGTGACTTTGCATGTCGCTCGGTCGAGTTTTTACTCGCCATGTCAGAAATTGAAAGATAACGCATGCATTAAACTTAAACTTTGATATATTATTCAATTTTTACTGTTGCTGTTGTTGTTTTTACGCCTTTTTTCCTACACCAAGCAGAGATAGATACTCGTACATTAATGTTTAACCGTCTCTTCTCTTCTCTTATATCTTTCAGACATATTCACTTGTTGCAACGAAGTATTTGGTTCATGTCGTACATCATGCGAAAATGTAAGTAACTGCGGCGAGTAATGGAGGATGGAGTAATGGAGTATAGTATAAGCAGTGGAGATGCCACATACTCGTTAGTCTGTCGGCAGTCTTTGGTTGCATAGCGATATTTGACAGATAACGCTTGGTTTCATTGACAGCCAGCGCGATAAAATGGCGCGAAAACCGTTTTTAATGGGCAAAAATGTGGTTTTCCATAACTAAGAAGTGCTTTTAATGTTTGTGGATAACAGTTATTTAAATATGGGAGATAAGGAGAGTTGGGTATGCATTCAGAGATAGTTTTCTACAGAAAAGTATAATAGATGCAATGAGAAGCTTGCAAAATGGGCGAGAAAGTTAAATAAAATTTAAAACATAAATTGCGAAGTAGTACCGTGGATTTTCGATAACTCGTGGCTCAAGAAATATGCTAAAAATTTCGAGTTAACGAGTTTTCAAGTTAACAAGAATTTCGCGCTACAAAGAATTTAATTGTGTAATTAAGTATATTTTTCGAGTTGTAGAATCATAATGAAATAAAACTTCGACTTAAGTATGTTTTATGGTAAGACGTCATCATATTTTACAAAATCATACTATCATACCTCGCAAGAAAAAAAAGTTTCAAGTCACAAAGACTATCCACTCTCGAGAATCCACTGTATTTATTTAAGTGTTTTAGACTGAAGCTCTTCATTCGGATATGGTGTCTTTTTTCACGGTATCACTTATGTCGCTAGTGACCCATTGTGCTTTTCTATGAGTTTCTACCTCCATCTAAACCAATAAAATGTGTTGGCGAATTTTAAGACAGACTTAATCTTGAGCTTTGATATATACATTAGGTCTTATTAATAATAGTTGTCAAGGAATTAAAGCCTTCGAGTAGTCAGAGCTGTGATGAGGAATTCTTCTATACTCTCCCTCGACCTATTACACAGCTTTGCAGATGAAGAAAATGTAACCGAACTTCGTGAAAAGCAAGGGATTTTATCCAAGGGATCTATAATTTTATTTTTATATGTTAACTAGCAGGGTCCTGGCGCATTGCTGCCTTTTGCGCTCTCTCTACTGTTGCGATTCTCTCGTTGATCTTCGAGTGTTTGACTTTTTGGTTGGCATTTCGTACTCCTAATTTTTTTGTTTTTTATTTTCATTCGAATATTTGAACATTTCGACTTTGTACAGTTTGAGCAGCACTGACCGTAAACTTTATTCTCAGAGGCTACTTTGTTTTCGTGTGTTTGTATCTATCAATACAGTTTGAGAAGCATCTGAAAATTGAGTGGGCTTAATATTTAGCGAATTCGACTATTTTTCTCACCAAACTTAGCCACAAACATTCTCCATGATGACATCTACCAAATGTGCCAATTTTCATGGTGCTCGGTCGAACGGTGTCGGATCCCATAGGGGACAAAGAAACATACTTTTATATATATATATATATATATATATATATATATATATATATATATATATATTGTAAGACATTTCCCCCCATATGGAATACTTTCATCCATAGTAGTAAGGCGTAGGAATGCAACGAATATTTGCAAGCATTCGTTTACTCGGCCTATTCGGCTATTATTTTCTGACTATTACCGGATTCGTTACTAGTACACTCAACACGACTGATTTGTAGTGCTCTAAGAATTTACTAAAAAACTATATGAGTTTCAAACTTCGGGTCAAGAAAAATGTAGATCAAAGGCGCAACTCCATACTACGCGTTTAAGGCTCTATGGCGTTATGGTCTGAAATGCGTGGTATGTAATTATGCCTTAAGTATTTTCCTTTCTCATTAAATCTATGTGTTATGCAAACGCAAATGTTATGGCAAATTTGATATCAATATAAACAAGTTAGGTGTCCACTTCCAGTTATGATAATAGATGGTCTCACTTCAGAAACTAATATGAAGATCTAGTTATTTCCGTTATACCTTTGAAGGTTTTAAGAAGTTCGATTTATTGCTTCTTTTGCGCTGATTATTCAAAGTATAATGGTATGTTATGTGCAAGGGTACGGCTATGATTAGGATTCAAATATTTCCAATGCAGTGTGTCAGGCATTCGGTATTCGGCCAATTCACTATTCATTGTATCTATACTAATGCTTCGTGTGATTTAAGATATATAACGTGGAAATCAGTTTATAATATATTTAGTACGTCCACGCTATAAGCAATCGGAGAGTGTTAGTTACAAAAAGGAAAAGAAATCAAATCAAAGCTGGGAAAAATATTGTTCCTGTGCAGTGTGTACGAACCCAATTTCAATTTAAATGCAAAACATTCGCATATATCAACACAATCAAACTGGAATACGCCCCTCAATATAATCCAATCTGATAGAGAGTCTCTTCAAGTCAGAAACAACAAAAACAACAGCAAAAGCAATGCTGGCACTTTTCATAGAGCGCTGCGCGCTGGTGGCAACGCCTAACATAATTTACTAAATTTTATTAGCACAACAAAATATGTGGAAACCGGTTGAAAATTCGTAGTTACCACAATAACTATTATCCTTATCTCTGTAGCGACACATGCAGCTTCACAGAAACACTGCACAGAAACTCACACACACACATGAACAGGCGCGGAACTCTACCATTTTGTCATTTTCAATTTACTTAAAGATTTTATGCCTCAATTTGCATTTCTAAATTAAAAAGGCAACCCACTTTGTGTGATCGTTTTCGTGGTGTTGCACACAACGGCTGCAAATTCGCGATTTTCGTATCTCGACTCGATACTCGATTCGATAGGCGCACCGGCGTGTAAGAAACAAAGCGCTGTGCCGACTAATTGCTTTTGGAAATTGTTGCGATTACTAACTTTTAAAGCTGGTCTAGCTGCGAAGCTAGTTTCAAGTCAGTTGCGCAGCCACCGAGCGACAGTTTTCACATTCGTTTAAGCTTTTGTAATGAAATCGGCACAGACAGTCAGTGCTGGGCGCGCACATGCGCAAAGCGATTGGAGCGCAGATACTTTTGCTGTTGCTTGTTATTGCTTTGTTGCACTTATGCTAATTGAGTAACGCTTTGTAAGTTTAGCGTTGTAACACTGCAACGCAGCAGCGACAATTGTCGTCAATTCTAATCATGCTTACCGCACAATGCGCTCTTTGACAACAACGGAAGTTGCTTTAGGCGATAAAAATCTGAATCAAGCACATGGAGTCTGAGATGTTTACTAAAAATCATAAATCAAAATAGTTTTATGATGCCTGTACACTGCTGCATTGCATATGAAATATATATAAATATATTTTTTTTGTTTATTATTATTATTATATAGAAGAAACATTTTTCCAATCAATGCTACGCAATTAGATACTTTAACATAAATGCATTTGATATGCAGCGCACATAAGTACCAGGAAATAGTAATAAAAGGTAGTAACAACAGCTATGCCTGTTGCTGAGTATCTATGTATGTATGCTGCTTATCAACGATCGCAAGATTTGTTAAACTATTGAATGTGCTCGTTGTTGTTGTTGTTGCCGCTGGTTTTATGTGTACCTGCTCAAAATATATGTTCTGTGTGTATGTGACAATATTACAGTGTATCTATCTGCTATTCAGCTTTGTGGTTAGGCTTCAGCTGAGATTGAGATCAATGATTGAATTTCTTCTATTGGGTAAATCAAGCGTGTATCTCTAGCTTCTTAGAAGTGTAGCACAACATGAAGAGAGACATAAATTTGTAAGAACTGTAAAATACCTAAAAAAAATAGTTTATATCTAAAAATGTCCAATAGTATTTGCTTCTTGAATATCGTATCTTTCTCCATTAAACGTTTGTTTAATGTTCATTTGAAAGCCTAACAATGCTGTTTGACAGTGACATGACCACCACTTAACCAACGCAAAGACAAACCAATAAACACTTTGGTCAATAAGCAAAATTTGTTGCAAGTCATGTTCGCCACTAACAGGCGTAGTTTTTTTTCGTTTTCTGGTTGCTTGTCTTGCAGTCATTCAAAGGGTTGTAGACACAGTTTCCAATATAAAAACCCACAGGCAAAAATCACTGGCAATTAAAATGATAAAAGGCTTATTTTGGGTATATATTTTAGAGCTTCTTTCTTAGAGCCTGTCTGAAAGACTAAGCTCAGAATCAAAACCAAAATTGTATATGGCCTTAGGCTATCCGGTATGTGAAGTCGAACAAAAAAAAAAAAAAATAGCACAAATACCCAACTCATTCATACGCACTGCCAGTGACATTGTAGATTGCTTCTTTGGCTTGTTGTGCGCAGACGCAGCGGGTTGTCCACTGCAACAATTTGTGGCTGCCTGCCTGACTGCAGCGGCTATGGCTTGGCTCCAGGCGCTGCTTGTTGCTCTGGCCAGCCTAACAAGTTTTGATTGTAAATTATGGCGCAAGTTGCAGCGAATTTATTGAAATGAGTTTAGCTTAGTGGGCACCCTGGCTGGCTGTCATGTCAGTTCAGTGCTTAGTTCTAGTCTTGCAGTAGCTTTGGCTCAGCAATGAGGCATTGAAATGAAATGAGCGACAAAACGTTTTAGCACCTTCAGCGTACAGTTTGTTACACCTACACGGCGCGCATTATTGTCGTCGTTACTTGCATTGTTATCGTATAAACTGAGCCTGTGTGATCTGTGTGTCGGATAAATGAAACTAAGCGGGCGAGCGAGCGAACAACAAGTGAAACGTTTTGCGTGCAACAATTAAGTGCGATGTATCTGATTACAATACATTTGGTGCGGAAGGAAAGGGAGAGGACGTACAAGCAAAATCAGATAGAAAGAACAAGCGACCTGCTGCGCTCCGATGCATGTATGTGTGTGTGTATCACAGCTGTGCTATTGACACAGCGAAAAGCGCGAAGGACAATGCGCATGTAATCTGAGATCGTGTGGCACTCATACGCTCTGCTGGTACTATCAGAATTTAAAAAAAAAATAATAAATTAAAAAAAAAAAAATAATGCAAATAAAATACGAAGAAGCAGACATTTTCGACATTAATCACTAAAATGCCTGCCTGCACATTCACGTTTGCATACCCACACGTCTGTCTGCCCACACATGCTCAAACACGCACATACACACAGAAAATAAGTTCTTAAATACTCACCAAAGAAACTTCCTGTTTTTGCTAATGAAGTGTCGCCCATGTCACTCACCCCCTTCATAAATAAACACGCACTCCCACACACACACATGCAGATACAGTAAACTCCACTTTGGATCCTCAGTCGTGTTGCTTTTTATTTTTTTCCCGCAGCCCGCTTGCCCGCCCTAATCCTGCCTGATGTCAGTTGATGGCGTCTCATGTGACACTACTTCAAGATGTTGTGTGCGCTAGTAGTCTACCCACTCAATCGAGTCTGAACTGTTCGGATCTGAACTGCTCTCTCCTCGATATCGTTGTCCTCTCGTCGTGTTGTTGGTGTTGATTTTTCTTACATGTTGCTCCGATCGTGGATAAGCGCACATTTAAAGCAATTATTGCTGGTTGACGCCTCTCAGCGCGGCAGTTGCGGCCTGCATTTTTGAGTGCATTTTGTCAACAATAAAATGCTGCACAAATTTCGATTTTACTTTGCAAAAAAAATTATATATATTGAAATAAAAAATATATAGATAAGATCTTTAGAAAATTGAGAATGCGCGCAAAAAGATACGGTTAGACTTTTCACACGTTTGGGGTTTCCATATCAAATTTAATTATGGGTGTCATCTAACATTTTTTCTTTATTTTCAGCAAATCTACTCAAAGATCAAAGGTGTGTGAACATTCTGCCGACAATTCTGATAGATCAAAGAAAAGTGTTCTTAATTGAGTATCGATCGTGAAAGAAGCACTTTAGACTTTGTAGAGATCATATTACAGTTATTGCAACATATTTTCAGTAGCATCTCTTAAATGCACAAGGCTAACAACTTCGTGGTGGAAGAATCAGTTTTCAAACTGATATACCATGCGAGGCATCAAATATTGCCATTAAAAAAATGTTTGCCATTTATGTATGAATATGAATTATCTTACATATAACACTCTTCGTGCACCGCCCGTTCATTCAGTGTTCTCTTGTCTGAGCACACAACGATATTGGTTTATTAATTTGATCACTGTACATACTGACGTTCAACACTGATTCCCATGGATTTGTATGGGAGCTGTACGACCCAGTGAACCTAGGACAGTCAAAACTTCAGGGTTTGTGTATATGGGAGCTACAATTTGTACCAATTTCAGCTAAAAACGTCAAGAGCCAATAATAAATATTTATTTGTATGGAGGTTACTCTTCCTTGTGGACAGAACCAACCGAATTGGATAAATGTGCAGGTTTTTATTAGGAGCTTGCATGCATCGTCGTCAGTGACATCTAATGGTCAAAATTCAGAGCATCTCTCAACAGCTTTCCATTTAATCTTATTTAATGTATATTGACGCTAATCATGGGAAGCTCAATGACAAAGAACGGTCTGGAGGATGGCCAAAAGGTCGAAGATATTGATTTGCAAGACTTATTGAATGGAGACCCGGCTCGAACTCTTAAGCAACTTGTACGCAGCTTAGTAGTTAATGAATCAACTATTTTCGGACGTTTACATGCGACTTCTCTATGGCGTATTATGACCCGCGAAGAAAACAAGATCAACTACAACAAACCCAAGCATAAAAAGTCAAGGGTTAACCCAGGAGAGCCATCCACATCGACGCCGAATCCGAATATTCATGGTAATAAGGTCATGCTGTGCATGTGGTGGGATCGGCTAGGTGTAGTGTATTACGAACTTATAAAACCAAACGAAACTGTTGCTGCAGATGATACCAACATCAGTTGAAACAATCGAATAACGCATTGTTGCTAAAGAAGCCAGCAATAGTGAGCAACAGACGCAAAGTCATTCCCTTGACTGGCCACACGTTCCAAGAGTTGTGAAGGAGCTCGAATGGGAAGTTCTGCCGCACCCAGCATAATTACCAGACATAGCGCCTTCTGATTATCCATTTGTTTAGATCCATGCAGCATGGCTTAGTTGGTACACCGTTTCGAAATGTTGGGGAAGTAAGAAAATGGATCACTGATTGGATCGTTGCCAAACCACTATCGTTCTTTCGACGCGGTAATGCCATGTTGCCAAAAACGTAGCAAAAGTTGTAGAAAATATTTTGATTAATACATCATATTGTACTAATTTTTCCATATAAATCTCTTTTTCCTAGTACCTCAAAAACTGAGTTACTACATTCCATACACAGAGAGATATCATTATGTCAACTCTTCTGGTCGATGTGATCTAGAATATACATACTATATGTAGTCTCCGTTGTCTCTTTCATTGTGTTACAAGCGATTACAATGGATCCTATAATAATATGATATGATACAACCCTATTAGCCCTATCTCTAGAATTTGAATAGATTTTTTATATGTGAACAAATCTTAAAAACAAAATTTAATTAAATAGGTAATTTAAGCAAAGTAGTATCTTATCTATCTGCTATCTATCTACTTACAGCAATAAATTGTGGCTTTTACAAATGTCAATCTGCCAATTCGAAATGTCAGCAGCTTTGAAGTCTTAGCAATTAACTGCAAATTAACTGAACTGGTTGCAACTTTATATATCATATACGAGTGCCTGTCTACCTGTACGGTAGACAAACCAAGTGGCTACACCTGGGCTTATTCAACAAGTTTTGTGTTATCACTGCCGCGGCCGCTAATTACTTACTTAGCTCCGAGTATTTAATAAAAATGTCAAGAAAAATCATTTTTTATAAGATTTGCTGCACTCACTCTGGAGCACATTCATTACTCACGGCTCGCATCTACAGAAATGGTTTCCGCAATGAAATCATTTCTAATTTCCATTGACAAATTAAATGCTAATTGCTTTCTCATGATAAGCGCGCCAAGTGGTGGAACTTGGCTGCAAATTTCGACTCGTACTCGTTGTCGCATTCAGCGCCGAGTCCGAATGACAGTGGCGAGTGCACTCGAATGTGAAAACGAGTTTTAGATGCTTTGCTTGCTTGTCTAATAAGATTCAATTATGCGCTTTGCTTGCACCGTTAAGTGAGGAGGATCTAACGTGAAGCAAAACGACATTTTTGTGACGGAGGCGTTTACAATGCGAATATTTGTGCGGCACATAAATTTGCTTAATTTATGTGAGGCGTTTTACAACTTGTCTGTCGTCCACCTACAACTCAGGTGAATGGGATACTTGACCCGGCGCGCAGAAAATAGTTTTTGTTGCCAAAAATAAAAATAAAAAACATAAAGACTGGGAAAGTATCTGAATGATAGTCTGCGTGTGGACGCTGCAGATGTGTGTCATAATCAATCCATACGCATGTGGCTGTCAAATTAGGTGTCATCATGGCGCGACTTTTATGTTTATGGGGGCCAGCTATACCAGCTGGTGGGATTTAAATCCGACACCAAGCCAAAGCTCAGGCATCGCATGAATTTATGCGATTTTCTTCAAAAATGTCGACTCTGTTATTGTTCGAAAAAATATATACGAAATCACGCCCAGATAAACTCGTTTGCATTTTAATTGCAAACTAGTTTCGGCTCCAAGCAGTGCGCGCTGATAGCCTTATTTGATGTTGTTGTTTTTTTTTATTAAATAATTTTTATTTGTATTCATAACGTCATTTTTCCTTGTCAGCCGGTGAACTCATTTATCAGCTTTATGAAAATGCACTCATTTTGCGCATTTTCCTTGCATTTCATTAAGTGTCGTTGCTAATGGTTATTTATTGATATTAATGAATCTGGCAAACACGCATTCACCCTATACTTCATGTTAATCTGGAATGGCATATTTTCTTTCTTTCAGTTGTCATTGGTGCAAATGGCCACGACGAGCGATTTAAGCGGCGCGCGCGGACCGCGATTGGAGCTAAAGAAGTACTGTCCATCGATGCAAGTGGAGTTTTGGACGTGCATGAATCGCACATTAGATGGTGAGTGATAATCAGACTAGCAATAACAAGAACAACAATTTTCCAAGACTACTCTGATCCACGACACGTCCTTGCTTTATTTGGTCAATAATCATTTACCAGAGTACAATACAGTACATTACTATATCAGCGGCAACTGATGAAATTTCTTACCATAAGTTCAACACCAAACACACACCCTAACCCTTAAGCCATCAAAGTTCTGCCATTTTGAACTCTGGATGCACGATCCACTATTGTTGATACGGATTGTTACCTATCTAGTTACCTTTCTAAATTCATGGTATCTCAGAAGGAGTGGAATGCAGAGGCCTTTAAAAGAAACGCTATTTTCAGCGACAACTTGTTTGTCAGAGCAAAATATGAGAGTAAGAAGGATTGGATTCGTCACGGCGTGCAAATACATTAAACAGCTTTTGTAATGCGACAAGTATAGATTTTTGTTTTTCAAAACAATCGATGTGAATTATTCGTTCGATTTGATCTTGTTTGACTGACACGTAAGCCTTGTCCCTTTTATTGCCGGTCCACCTTGAGAAACGGTCCCACGGTTTTTACTGCTGCTTGATTTCTGGCTAGCTGTGCTGGAAGCAGCATTAATACTTGAAATGATAAAAGGTATACAATACAGAATGGATACGCTCTAAAAGTACCCGTTAAGTGAAGACCATTTTTCCATTATGATACTGTTCTCTGTATGTGTTAAACTCGTCATTTGCACCCATTTCCATGTATCGTTAACATCGAAATAAGCACAAATTTACTACACTGTGTATCTCATTTTACCCTTCTCCAACTAAACCATCCCCGGCAATATCATAAGCCCCTATTCTACAGGGGGAGATGGGGTCGGTTATTATAGCTGATTCCTTCTAAGGCAAAGGCACGCCTCTGCTGGAGCATGACTTTTGCTACTTTTGACTACATTTTTCTGGCATCATGTCGTCACCTCCTTGAAACCGTGGGCATGTCGAAAATCTAATTTTAATATAATATATAATCTATGGAAATAACATGATTACGATTAAGCCAAGATCTTAGCCCAACTTTCTTTGGGGCCGTTATTCCGTCTGTATTGCCATTTCGTGTGGGCTCTGCGTGGGGATGCATCGAGATGTAACCCTTTCGTTAACAGTTAGAACTGGTAGTAACTTGCATAGGCAGTTCTTAGAGCAATGGGACTAGGCCCAAAAATGAGGTGAATGTGTTTAAAAAATAAAAAATCTTTATTTATTCTTCCGAACCAATTTCGTCGTCTTTAAACTAATCCCCAATTAAAATGCAATTTTGGCTTTTTTTTTTGTCTCAAAACAGCAGTAAATGAACTTTTCCATTATGCACTGCTTTCTTCGATTCGGCTTTTATTTCCTCGATCGAGTCGGAATGGTATTCATGGATTGGCCCTTTGAGTTTAGGTAATTGCCCCGGTGCTATGCTAAATCAGGCGCAGACGGTGATCTCGAATTATCAGTGCTATGTGAGCCAGTGCTCCACAATGAAACAGTTATGGCTATGGCTTCATAATACCCGCGAATTTTAAATAAGTAATTTACCTTATTATTTACCTTGAAGGTGGTGTATATGATGTATGGTATACAGCTCTCAGAGCGTAGATATCCCTGTGGTATCCCTGTGGTTTCTGAGCGGAGCGAAAATTCTTTTTATTGTAATTAGAGTACATTTTCAGTCAGTGTTATTAAAAAATCAAGGAACAATTCCCCCAAATTTCCCTTTAATTGCATTTTTCGCTGTCAAATGCGTAAAACAAAGCATGAGAAGTACACTTTGTCGGGCAAAAGCCCGAAAAAACTCTTTGATCTATTCAGAGAATACGACAGATGCCAGTTGCGACATGCCACAAGTCGACCGACGAGTAGGAAACAAATTCAATGATGTGCGAACGACAGCTTTGAATGAGTGAAATGCTTGAAATGCCAGTCGTAAATGTCAACTGACACCAGACACCAAGAGATTAGGGTCCAAGTCAGTTCAGTACACACTCGTAACAAACCAAATGGAGTAAATACGAAAACATTGACTCCTCCTTCATGGCCTCTTTACAGCGGTGGCCAGCGGTGCTCAGTGGTCCGGCCGACGGTGCTGTGTTTTGGGCCTTCTGCCATACTGTCGCAATGCGTGCGCCACATCGGGCTCACTTGAGGAGTTGAACAACGCACAGGTCTGTCGACGCAGCGACGAGCAGCACATGTACGCGTGCTTCGAGCGACAGGAGCACGGCGATCGCTGTTGTGGCAATGCGCGTACATCGGAGTGTCTGCAGGTGAGTTGTTAACTTGATGTATTAGGGAGTGACCCAGACGAAGCAAAAAGCTTTAATACTACATTTATTTCCTCTTTAGGCCTGTCGCGATGTCTTCGAATCGACACCAACAGCAACCTTCAGCACCGACAGCAGCAACGCTACTACTAGCGGTGGCAGCAGTAGCGAGCATCTGGCTATCGCTTGCGGCATCCAAAATAGCGACGTGCTGCAGTGCATCAACAATGCGACAGACATGGCGCCGCTTACAAATGCGCACAAGTGTAAGTTACCAGCCTTCCGCTTCCGCATTCATTAATCTGCAGGAAGAAAGGTTAATCAAAAGATTTGACCTCACCCACAGATCTGCCGTGTTGTAATTATGCGAGCCAAGAGCATTGTCGCAACACCTGCCGCTCGTTGTTGCGCAACAGTTCGACGAGCGCAATAAGCAGCGAGGCGGTCTTCGTGCGTCTGGAGGCGGCGGGTTGTGGCACGCCATTACCTCATCTGCCGTTGTGGCAGTGTTTTCTGACCGCCACACGTAAATTATACGTGCCAGCGGTGGATAGCGGGGCCGGCGATGGCGAACGCACATCGCCATCGCGCCAGAAGGTCTCACAGCTGAAGCAGCTCGGCATCGATGCCGCCAAGCTGCATTGCTGCGAGCAGGCGACGACATCGAAGTGCCGTCGACTGTGCGCGCAAATCTATAGCCACGATTGGTGGGAGTCGCGTGAACTCTTCGATTCGAACTGTCTGGAGCAGCCCGGCGAGTTGGAGCTGCGCCGCTGCTTGGAAAGCGTCGAGCAGCCTTGCGAGTTGGGTTGCGACGGCCTCAGCTTCTGTACAAACTTCAACAATCGCCCGACGGAGCTTTTTCGCAGTTGCACCGGCGCCACGGATGTCGCGGCGCGTGCGGATCTCAAGTTGTTAGAACAACGCGGTTTTGTACGTGTGCTCGGCGTGGATTTGCATATAAAAAACACGACGCGCTGTGAGCCGAGCAAGTGGAAGGCGCTCGTTTGTGCGCTCCATCTGAAGCCGTGCACGCGCGCTGGTCTCTACAACAATGTGTGCCGAGAGGATTGCTACGAGCTGCTCAATGAGTGCATGGATTGGTCGAGCATGACTCACTACCAGAACATGAACGCCGATGCGATTTGCGCACGTCTGCAACCGGGTGGTTTGGCCACCGATGCTGCTGCCGGCGAGGGCGTGGAACCACCTCCATGTGTCTCGCTACGTCCCTATCTGACGGTCAGCAATGCGCCGCAGGCTTTGAGCAGACAACATGGCGTCTCAGCAGCTTGCCATAGCCGACCTTGTAATGCAACCATCGAAGTGTGCATTGCACCACGTAATGGCGCCTTGGGCTACACCTGTGTACCGGGGTGCGCACTGGGTGAGACTTCCAGTTTTATGGTGCCTTTCGGCGCGTTTGTTCGCGTACCCGTAGTGACCAAGTCACGTGAGATGGGCACAAGTGCCACGGCGGAGTACCTTGTGTGTCGTTGTAGCACGCATGGACGCGTGGAGCATTGTCAGCCGCTGCCCAGTTACACGCACGAGCATTGCTCATTGCCCGGAGGACGCAGAATCAAGCACGGGGACTCCTTCTATCTGGAATGTAATTTATGTAGCTGCTTTGCCGGCGAGATTACGTGCACGAAGAAGCAGTGCAGATTGCCAGGTGAGTAGAACGCTGATAATTACAATAAATAAACGAGGCATCATTTCAATGACGCCACCCTTTCAGGTTACACAGATGCCGCTTACACGAGCCTACCGTGCAACTGTCCCGCGCATTATGTGCCCGTTTGCGGTGGTAACGGAAACACTTATCAATCAGCCTGCCTGGCCAAATGCTTTGGCTTGCAAGAAAGCGAATACGAGTACGGCGCCTGCGATACACGCAATCCTTGTCAATCCGATCGACATAATTGCACTGAGGGCACACAATGCATGCCCCGACGTAAGATCTGCCTTTCTAGCATGCAGCGTCCATGTCATCAGTATGTGTGTGGTAAGTGGTGACACAATAAGCAGCTCAACCACCACTTGAAAATTACGATTCTTATTACCGCAGTCCATCAAACCGCTGGCCAGTGTCCAACGGAGCCCAGCAATCAGCCAGTTTGCGATACACAATCACGCACACACACCTCCGCCTGTGCCCTTCTTAGTGCCAATTCTCAATTCGCGTACTGGGGCATCTGTCAACCGTCGCGTGCTGACTGTTCGAGCAAGGGTCCTATTTGCGGCATTAATGGCGTCACTTATCCCAATGAATGCAGCGCCTGGTCGGATTTCATACTCGTCGATTACATCGGCCGTTGTCGCGATGTTGGACTACTAGTCGCTGATATGGGTCCGCGTTGCCGCACCGTAAAATGCGCAGCTAAACGTTCACCACACTGCCGTAACATCGTACCACCGGGCGCCTGTTGTCCTATATGTGCTGGCGGCGCCTTCCGCATCATCTACTCGCGCAAGCAACTAGATCGGGCGATGTATGCGCTGCGTGGCCAGCACCGAGACCTGATAACGCTCAACGGCGTGCTTCATGAATTGGATGCGCTCGTCCAAATCAGTGAGTGTCAGTTGACTGGCTTCGTTACCGTGGAAGTGGGCATCTTTGTTGCGCTGGTGCCGCGCAGTTCAACGCCCACACACATACAAGTGGACGCGTGTGGCCGGGAGGCGGAGAAGTTGTCGGCGTTAATCAGTGCACAGTCACCACGCATTACCACAAATCTGGCGCTATCCGCGCTGACAGTATCACACATGCTCGATCCGCGTTTATACAACGCGAGCACGCGACCGGGCGCGGAAGTGGCCACGGTCTTGACGGCGCTGCTTTTAAGCTGCCTTCTTTGGCGTTCATAGTAATTATTTCGTTAATTTATTAGTTTGTGCTAATTGTAAGAAATGTAAATTTCAATCAATCAAGTGAATTCTTGGTGCCAATTTTAGTTGTAAGTTCTGCGCGCAACACAAAGCGATGAAATTCAAATCAAAAAGTGCCTTCTCGTTAGATGGAGGAAGCATTAACGCCCATCACCATCACCTCAATTCGAATCACTTTCTCTGTAGCCCTGGCGCGCATGTGCTGCACTGCGTGATTGAGGTTTTTACAGTTTCATCTCAATTAAGTTGTAGATTATGTTTTTAAAATGGCATTTTCTAGCATGTAAAGTCCTATTGTGATATTAGTACAAGTTTGCGGGAACTCTTTGGAAAGACACATGTATTTTGTTCAGTAATTAGTATATATATTAGCTCTAAAACGACCAAAGCATGTTAATACATATAGGTATATCGCTAGTCTAAAATGAAAGTACATTTTATTGTATGAAAATTATAGAAATACTTTTCTATTTAAGTTTGTAGAGTACATAAAACTCTATTCCAGTTCAAAAACTGCAAATTACAATTTTCTTTTCCAAAGTCTTTATCTGCTACTAACTAGCGAATTTTATCATGTTTACCGATTAATTCGATTGAGTTTGAAAAATAATAATATTGAACAAAATAATAATTGAACAAAAAATAAGGAAAAACTATAAATAATATATATTTAATACACATCGGTTAAAAATAAAATAAAATAACAGCGGGTAAAATTAAGCATCATCCTTCGGTTCACCGCTATGCAGCAAATGCGGCATCTTAGCAACATTTCGGCTCTTAGCAATTCTAACAAAGATGACTCAAATAAATTTAACCCCGAGGTACCGCGGATTCCTAGTGATGCCACATGGCTGCATGATCCCTCTACAAGCGACTACTTGTATTCAGGGGGTGTGCTAGAAATAAGGATCGGACCACTGAAATATTTGCAGAAACAGAGAAAATGGTCATTAAGGCTGATGCTTTACTTGAGGCAAATGTTACGGAAACCACTCGCAGAACTATGAAACCACCACCAACAATAATAATGTGAGCAATTCACACTTTTTGGAACAGGAGCTGGCACTGGTCTCCAGACCAAACAGCTTCACGCTTAAAGTTATAAGAAATTATACTATAAGGGTCTATACTGACGATTCTGACTCGTATCTTGTTTTAGTTTGTTGCCTAACATTAAAGACTACACGTACCAGCTTAAGGAGGAAAAAGCTTACAGGGTACTGGTTTGCAACCTGGCCAGCACCACTTCCCACACTATTATAAACGAAGCCTTTCAAACCAAAGGCAACAATGTCACTGGAGTGACACCCGCAAGTTAATGACCACTATTAATGGAGCAGACACTGCAAAGATGATACCAAACAATTTCTTCTTCATCAACCTTGCCAAAGCACTTAACAACAAGGAGGCACTAAAAATTCGGCATATAGGCACTCAACGTGTTATCGTGAAAATTCCAAAGAAGAATCATTCAGTGCTATAGATGCTTTGAATTTAGGCACACCAAAAATTACTGTCTGCGACAGCTGATTTGTTGAAAATGTGGGCAAAACCATACCACCACCCAATGTTTGACTGTGGAGGACCTTTGCTGCATAAATTGTAGTGAGAAACATGCTGGTTGGAGTAAGGACTGCCGAGTATTCAAAAAGAAATGAAACAACATAAAACCCAATATCTCCATATCGGCGCGTGGCAGTAAGATGAAAGATTCTATGAGTAGACTGAGTTACGTCCCGGCGGTAATGGTCTATGGAGACACCTCGTATGCGGACACAGTGCGTGTTAACAACCGAGCTGTGCCCCATCAGCAATCGCAACAGACTCCTGACAGCAGTGGCAGTTTGGTGGCTGCAATAACAGCCCTCACATCTAAAGTTGAAAAAACTCGATCAATGATTAATGCACTGAAGAAGAGCAACCAGTTCCTCAAACAATTTCATGAATACCCGTAAATAACTCCACTCAGACTTGTATTGTGGAATGCTCTAGAAATATCCGAGCTCATCAAGGACCTGAAGTTGTTGCTCAACGAACACTAGATTGACATCATGCTTATTACTGAAACCTGGTATCTACCTGGTTACAGCATCCACAAGACGGATCGTCCAAGCAACAGACCAAGGGAAGGAGCGGCGGTCTGGTCTCAGCAGACTGGGATGGAAGTTCTTTATTGGTGGAGATTTAAATATCAAACACAGGTTATGGGATAGATTTTACCCTCTGCTCGTCTCTGCTCAAATCTTGGCTAGTGGACAAGCGACACATTTCCCATTCACCGAAGGTCATACACCCAGTGTCATCGATTTCTTTGTGTTTAATGGACTGCATGCAGAAGATTTAGAAATAATTGCTGAGTGTCAGCTCTCTTATGACTACCTACCCATTGCGTTTACTTTGAACTCTGTCCTAAAAATTAGGACTTCTAGGAGACGATTACTGCCTACTGGTACCAACATGTCAACTTTTCGCCGGGAGCTGGAAGAAATCCACCAACCATGCGATATTCCTTAATAAAGTGCATTCAGCTGCCTTTAAAGCTACTTCTCATAGCCCGTCGCTTGGTCCGAATTGCAAACCAGACTTCCCCCAGCTGTTGAGACAGTCTGGCTTGTGAAGAGAAGACTTAGGCCACAGTACTGTCGCACTCGAGACCCCATTGTTGACAGGGTGTATCGCAGTGTCGCTAATAGGATCAGGAAGTTGTTGGCGTTGGAGAACCAAAATGACCCTAATCGATTCGACATATCACACCTGATGCGAGCACAAATTACTCTCCGTGGTCCTTGGCGAAGAGATATAAATAGAATGTGTTTCCAAAATTTCCGATCAGCAGGGCTTACGGTTCGTGGGCTAAATCACCAAGCGAACGAGTGGAGGCAAGTGCAGATGACGTGTTGTACAGACGACGCTTGACAGTAAGGGTCAGTTATGCCTTCCACTCGCCCCTGTCACTTCTCAAGAAATGACGCGGCATATAAAAAGTTTGAAGACCAGAAGACCTACGCGAGGATAGGCCTTAAAATGTCACGCTGAAGGCCTTGCCCGTCAAAACGGTATACTGTTTGGTCTTTATCTTCAATGCGGCCCATCACAATGGAAAAATGCAAGGATCTATATATTGCATGAGAGGTGAGAAGGTAAAGATAAAAATGCCACCCTTTCAGTTTGGCTTTCGTAAATCCCATGGAACGCCGGAACAGCTGAAATGGGTGGTGTGCTTCATCCTTGACGGGTATCAGGCCACGGAATACGGGTTGCGGACTATCTTCATATAAGGCAGGCATTTGATAGAGCATGATGGCCCACTTTTAACTCAAAGGCCTCCTGCCGCCATAGTTGTTCTTCTTAATGAAGAGCTACTTGGCTGACAGGAATCCGCAGTAAAAACAATTAAAGCTGAGGTACCACAAGGAGCGTACTGGGACCTATGCTATACACGATTTTCGCCAGCGACCAACCTACAGGCTCCATTATTCCTATGGATGACTCGAAGTACATCATGATTGCCACTTTTGCAAACGATACGGCTTTGCTGGCCAAAGACAACCGTGTGTACTATGCTACTGATGTACTTCAACTGTATCCTCGCGATTTTGAGCTTTGGGCAAAACGCTTGGAATAAACTTGGAAGAAGGCGTCTGCGTAACCCATTCACTGCGCAGGGATGATTGTCCGGGAGTCTATCTCCAGGTAGAGCACCAAACGGGGCATAATTATCTGGGTGTCTATCTGGATAGGCGACTCACTTTCAAGACCCATATTAACAGAATGGTAAAATCTCTTACCGCCAAGATCGCCAAACTGGGCTAGTTACAAATGTATATTAATAAGTTAGTATGACTTGGTCATTTATCCGGGATGCAGAAGGGGAGATCTAAAAATATAGCCTTTTCAGGCATCGCGCTTGCCTGCTCTTGTCTAGAAAGTTGTTTTATAGGTAGTTGACATAATCCTCTAACCTAATGAGGTCTGTTGTGGGGCTTGACGATTGTTGGAATTATCAAGTGTCCATGGATAACAAATTTCCGGATACCTACAAACCTTCCTAGTAGCTTAGACTGAAACTTCAGACGAATTTCCAGTTTGAAATTGGATGCATGGCAAAAAAAGTCTACAACTGTGTGAAAGAGAAAACAAATACAAAATGCATTTAAAATGTCGTGTAAAAAATAATTTTTTTTGAAAATTGTAAGACATTCAAAGCTCCAATTGTTAAAATTGTGTTGCTGCCTTCCACGCAGTCGTGTATAACCCGCCCAACGCTTTATTGGTGTTTGCTTTTCCTGCGCTTCGGGGGTGGCAACTCTGACGGCGATTATTCTGCGTATTTGAGCTTTCCGATTGTTTTGGCGCTTTTATAAAGAAAGCGCTGTAGGTAGGTGCGACCATTAAATCCGCATATAAGCCGGCACTGGAAAGATCGCGATCTGTAGAGTTCTCACTTTCTTTCGCTGTTTTAATTAATTTTTTGAGACTTCGTGTGTGCACATTTGCTAACGAGGCATAAAAGTATGCGTTTCGCAGTGGGTTTTACGGCGCTGATTTTCTGCTTTGCTTTGGAATTAGGTAATATGTGCAATATAATGCGGGAAATAAAGAATATCGGCAAATTCAATAACTTTGTTTTTTTGTCAATTGTCACTTTTGTGTCAGCGAATTTTGGCTTATTTGTTTTTCCTATTCTTCTTGTTTCTGCCTCAGACTAACGGTTTCGTCAACCATTTTTATATTGGACTACAATTTTTTTTTCGCTTACAGCCGATGCTACAAAACCACCAAAATGGGATGCAAATTACATTGTAAGTGGCACACTTTATATACCTTATGCCGAGATAGCGGAGCCTTTCTATGCTTGGTACGACAAGAACACCCAGCGCTCGCGCATTGACTATTACGGTGGCATGGTGAAGACTTACCAGCTGGCTGGCGAAGGCGATTATGGCACCTCGTTGAAGCTGGCACCGATAACAACTCGCGATGAACTCAACAAGTTGACTTGCTTGCAGTTGAATGGCACCGCCAAGGAGCGCATACAAATTCAAAGCATATTGCCGGACGTCAAAGAATTCGACCTTATCGGTACTGTGCCATACCTTGGTTTCACGTGTGATAAATTCCGTTTGGAGCAGACTATCGGTCAAAAGAAGAATGTCTACACGCTGTGGGTGCGCTACAAGAAGTCCCCACATTATCCCGCCTCCCGCATGCCCATACCGGTGCGCTACGAGATGCGTGGCTACAATACCCTGCTTGGTTCGCACTACGATCACTACTATCTCGACTATGATAGCTACAACCATGATGATATTCCTAATGAGGTGTTCGAGATTGACGAAAGTAGGTTCACTTATGAGGGATATTACTTGCCCCACTTTTGTTAATTTTTTTTGCATTGCAGGTCTTACGTGTATTGATTTCCCCGGTCCTGGTTCCGGTCACTATGATACCTTTAACCCCATGCAGGAGTTTGTTCATCCTGCCAACGAGCAGCACGTCGAGCATGCATTCGATCACTTCAAACACAATCATGGCGTGTCCTACTTTACGGATGAGGAGCACGAGTACCGTAAAGATATCTTCCGTCATAATCTGCGTTTCATTACGTCGAAAAACCGTGCCAAGCTGAGCTATATGCTGGCCGTAAATCACTTGGCCGACAAGACTGATGAGGAGCTGAGGGCACGACGAGGTTATAGGCACTCAGGTGTATACAACACCGGCAAGCCTTTCCCGTACAATGTGCTCAAGCTAAAGGATCAAATACCGGATCATTACGATTGGCGTTTGTATGGCGCCGTATCCCCAGTGAAGGGTGAGGAAACCGAAAGCTTCATATTCTGCTAATGCTAACTTCTACCATTTACATTGCAGACCAGTCTGTTTGTGGCTCTTGTTGGTCTTTTGGCACGATTGGTCACATTGAGGGTGCTTATTTCCTCAAGAATGGTGGCAATCTTGTGCGTCTCTCCCAGCAGGCACTAATTGATTGCTCCTGGCAGTACGGCAACAACGGCTGCGATGGCGGAGAAGACTTCCGCGCTTATCAATGGATGATGCAGGCTGGTGGTGTGCCCACAGAGGAGGAGTACGGCCCTTATTTGGGACAGGATGGCTACTGTCATGTGAAAAATGTCACTCTAGTGGCGCCCATCAAGGGTTTTGTAAATGTCACTTCCAACGACCCAAATGCATTTAAAATTGCTCTCCTCAAGCATGGACCTCTGTCCGTGGCTATTGACGCTTCACCCAAAACATTCAGTTTCTACTCGCATGGCGTTTACTATGAACCGCAATGCAAGAATGATGTCGATGGCTTGGATCATGCCGTCTTAGCCGTCGGTTATGGCAACATTAACAATGAGGATTACTGGCTTGTGAAAAATTCGTGGTCAACGTTCTGGGGCAATGATGGTTATATACTAATATCGGCACGCAACAACAACTGTGGCGTCATGACCATGCCCACTTATGTGGAGATGTAAATGCCGGTTGTGATCAGGTGTGTGCCTCAATCTTCTTTATATATATTTTTTCTTATGCTGATATATATGATATACTTTTTCAATGGTAACCAAATCGTTTTTTCTGTATTCTTCGATATTTTGCGCTTATCGCCAGCTGTGCATTCGTCATTGATGCGTATGCACACAAATTGGAAAAATAAAAGCGGCACCACATTGATAGCGTTGTAGACATTTGATGCCGGGGTTCAATTATATTGTGCTATCTTTGATTTCTCTGGAAACCGCGAACTATGATTCTAAATAAATATAGCTTGGCCCGAGTCTGCTTGGTGAGCTGATAAGCTCGTTTGGCGAATTCGCCGAGCTGTGCGTTGGGAATCTTGCAAGATAATGGAGCAGCCTAATATTCAAGGTTGATTGACCTAACTTAACTGCGTGAATAAACATAAAGCTTCCCCTCGAAGACGAGTAGTTTTCTCAGTTGGTTGATTCTAATAGATTTTCTAGGGTAGCGTAACTACTACAAGTATTTCAATGACATAACTGAGTGAAGATATTAATGACGAAATATTATTTCATTGAGTATGTCTTTGGACCAGATAGGTATGGTTAGGCAGTGGGCGCAAATGACCGCCCACCAGTGCTCAGCCTCTTACCTCCTATTCTACAGCACCGATTTGATAGGATTGGCGATTAAAAGGGCGAGGGATATGTGAAATTATAACACCTTAGTGATTAAACTGCCTACAAATGCGCGTAATTGTCTCATGAGACAATTATCGGCACATTCGATTTCATCTACGAATATTAGACTCAAATATTTCGTATCTTGTTTTGGCTACGGCCATACAACTTTAGAGGAAGTAATGTGCACTGTACTTTTCCTCCAGATAACATACCACGTCCATGCGTTATAGATACACGTGTTTGCCATGGCCTAGTAATTTGTGTCCCATGGTCAGCTCTACAAGATCTTCCAAGTCGAGTCTAAGTCCTTGACCTAGTTCTAGTCATTCAAATCAAAGTCAGATTTCTGTTAGTAAACGACCATTTAATTCACCAAATTGAAGAATACAAATTTTAATCTAATATTCATTAAAAAACTTCATATGCAAGTTCCTTAAACTCGCATATCAACCAAACTTCAATGCCCCTCTGCGCTGCTGCTTAGGAAGTCTCCATTGGTATGGCAACAACTTCCTCGGTGATATCGAAGTTCTTAATTGAAGCGGACAACACCGATGTAGTGCCCAACTTGAAGGCGTAGTCCAATTGGCGAACACCCTTCTTGTTCGCGACCTCGTAGTTGCGTAAATAGTCGGTGGAATCCTTTCGTATGACGCACAAATCGATATTCGAACCGGAGCCTAAGTCGTTAAACACGCCAGCAGCGATGGCATCGCGTACAAGTTTCTTCCCATCCTCCTCGCTCATGTCGGGGGTCCAGCGAGCCTCGAAAATGGCCATAGCGGCTAAACTACCCGAGCCCATGGTCACATAGGGCAGCTTATCTGATGAGCCGTGTGGATGTATAGAGTAAATGTAGGAGCCCACCTTGTCGACACCGCCCAGCACAAGTGCAGCACTGATATGTCCCTGGTAACGGAACAGAAACTGTTTAAGCAGCGTGTTTGCGGCGACTACGCGCACCTGACGCCCAGTGTTGAGGCGGTGCAACTCCAATTGTGAGGCAATCATGTCGGTGGTCATTTCAGTGTCCGCGGCAGTACCGGCGCCACAGCAACTGTAGAATTGACGGAGTGTGAAAATGAGAATCGGCTTGGTCTGTCTTTGAGTTTACTTACTAAATGTTCTTCGCCAAATAGTGAATTTTTGCGCAATTCTTGTCCGAGACAATAGGACCCTCTGTAGCACGCGTGTCGGCGCCGAGTATAACGCCATCCTTGTAGATGATACCCGCTATTGTCGTTCCGGTTTTAACAGTTTTCGGTGGTTGGAAACCAGAGCGAATAAGCTGAGCATTGCTGCAAATTGATATTTTCCTTATTTTTAAAGCTTGTCTCGCCAATAAATACTTTAAAACTACTTACCGTAGGCAATTATCGAAATTAAAGCCGGATTTCGGAGTATCACGGAATAGTTCAAGTTGCATTTTGTGTGAATGCTTGTGTTGACCTGTGCCAAATTATTTATTAAATTGAATTCTTAGCCTGAGAAGCCGAATGACAAACAAAATTCGTGCGGCTTGCTTCTTCTTACACAAAGACGAGTGTATAATTGGGAAAGTATGAAACTAGTGTTGCCAGATGCCTGTATGACAACCACACACAATTCAATGCGAACATAATGCTGGGTACAAACCTTCATTCGTTTTCATTTAAACTGCTATAATTGTGGTATACGTGTGATTTGACGCCTGCAGATATATCAAAAGCATTTTGATATTTGCTTCAATCAGCGTTTCTTCATTCACACACTCTCCCGTGTATAACACAAATTTAACAACTAAAATTTAAAACGAATAAATGTGTGTACCCAGCATAACAGATTACAGATAATTGGAGTTCCATAACAGAGTTATATGTTACTGTGAAAAAACAGTAACAAATTTTGTCATAGCCTTGGAAGGTGTGTTCTTTTTTTTTTTTTTTTTTTTTAAATTAAATTATAACATTAAACGCAGTAAACTGCATAAAACATTTGTCGGAGGAAGGTGTGATCAGGAGAGTGCTACCGTAATATTTATATCTGTACTAATCTGGACAACACTGGAGATGAATATACATATAAAATATGAAACGATTGACTATTGGGAATATTAACAAAAGATTCTGGTGCTAGTTCTAGACCATAAACGTCTGAACGTTTGGTTCTGAACATTTTTGGCCACCAACACATTCCGTAACATACAAGTACATCGATATTCTGACAATTTTTTCTTTCTGCCATCTAAATAAATATTTACTTCTAATTCGAAAGTGTGAAAACGTAAATAGCTGAAAACTTAAACCTTTGAAACATAAAAAAGTATTTAAAATAAAAAATTTATATATTTATATATAACACTATTTACTTACTTATGCCTTACTTTGAGCAGGTGGTCTGGCAACTCCGATGCCTCGTGCTACTGGGCATTAAGCCGGTAGTGGAGCAATTGAGATTAACGAAAACAGCTGTGTCGCAGCAAGTGAAAAGTGGAGCCACAAATGTGTTTACGGAAATTATATAAAAAGAACACCTAGTATTAAAAAAAAAAAACTATAAACACAACCAAAGTAATGTCCGCCACAATGCAATTTGCTAAAAGCACATGGCGGAGGCTGCACAAATTGCAACAATACTCAAGAAAAGGTGAACAGCGATTTACAGTTAGGATTTAGTTCTCAGCATTTACAGTTTACAGTTATACTGCCCATCTATTCCTTTGAATGGGAATCGTATGTAATAACAACTTGTGTCAATTATTTGGATTAAATTCAATTTTAGTCACATTCGCAACCATCGCCACACCGCCGCACATAGTACAACGAAATGAGCTTTTCACACAGGAACAACGCCGGCAACGCGAAGCTGTAGGCCGAATAGAGAAAATCGAAGTGCGCTATTTGGGTCTACCGGAAGATGCAACGCTTGTGATGAATAGTGGCATTTCGACGCCATACAACTGTGCACAACATTTGAGTGAGGGTCACTGCAAACGTTCTGCACTGGCGTTGATTGATGGCAATGTGCCCTGGGACATGCACCGACCGCTTCAGGAGTCCTGCACGTTACAATTGCTTAATTTCACTGTAGCAGAGCCCCATGCGGTTAACAAGTGAGTGTTGCTGCTTGAAATGAGGTATTAATATATAACTATATACATTTCTTTAATATTTGAAGAGCGTTTTGGCGTACATGCAGTTTTATGTTAGGCGCTGCGCTTCAAAACTGCTTCAAGGATGAGGCGGAACTGCAGTTGCATAGTTTTCCTACTCCAAATAGTGAGTTGTATTTTGTGAACGTAATATCACTTTATAATCCTCATATATCTTCCAGTTAAATCTGGAAGTTTTGTGTATGACGTCGTACTTGCAACTCAATCGTGGCAACCTACAAAGGCGGAAATGCGCGCAATATCTGCTGAAATGGTCAAACTGTCAGCGCGAGATTATAAAATTGAGCGTCTTGAGGTGCACAATGAGTTGGCAAGGGAAATGTTTAAGGATTCACGATACAAAAGCGAACAGTTGCCTAGCATTGCACAGCAGAATCAGGGCCGTGTCACTCTCTATCGGTTGGGAGAACATATCGACATCTCGCGTGGCCCCATGGTCGGCTCTACCCGATTTCTAGGCAAATGTAGTGTTATTGCAGCGCACAAATTAGCCACTGAGGGTGACAAGGATGCGTTCTACAGAATACAAGGCGTGGCACTGCCTACAGGCGTCACACTAAATCATTTTGCATATGGTACTCTGGAAACGCGAGCCCAAAAATTGGTAAGTTTAATTATCTTTCTAATCTACTTTAAGGTAAAAGAAATAAACTAACTTTTGTTCTTTTTTGATGTAATGAACTATTTTTTGTGCTATCCAAAAAACTATTCCGTAACGACTACCAGAATCCCGCGCGTCTACCAAATGAACCCTTCGAGGAACAACATCAAATCCAATTGGCCTAATTTCTAAGTGTAAAATAAGCTTTAACTTTAGCTGGTGTTTGACCAACCAACTTACGTTGGCCAAACGTGTTTAAAGTCCTTTGTTTAAAAACTTTATTAAAGTTGATCGAATCTATTGATTCGATAAAAAATAATTTAATTTTTCAACAAATTTTTAATGATGAACTTAATTTAAAAATTCGGTTCACTGTATTTTAAAGCAACTTAATATTAATTTTCAAAAGTGCTTCAATTCAACTTGTTCCAAGATTTTCATTTAACCTTTATAAGGTACAGCACTTATATTTAAGCAATCTTGAATGTTTTGCATTTGCTTCGACTGCATCGGTCAAGAAACACTCTAAAAGCTAAATTTAATACTTGGGCTTACATACAATTTGGCTTAAACTAAGGAAATGTGTTATTCAGTTTTGAATTTTTAATTCACAAATCGTGTTGTTTCTTTCTGGCAAGTATGCTCCGTTCGTACTTTGTAATATCAAAGGTTTCGTTTAAGAACGTAAACTAAGAGATATATCCAGTTGTCTGTTCGTTTATGGCAAAGGTACACAAAAACAAGCCTATTCTTGAGATTCCTTAGGGAAGAAAAATTATGTCGCTCGATTATCCTATGACTACGAAAAGATTAGGGAATTTGTATCGATCTGTTTACGAATTCTCAAGCTCATTTGAGATTCCATTTGATGACAGTGTAAAACTATGCAATTGGTAGCTCACCATCTCCGAAACCACGCTTCCAAATCATGCTCATTGACGGCAATTACGAGCATAATTAGACCCCCGACGACAATCCCTATAAATTGTATTAAGATGCCCTTCAGGTCAGACTCTAAATGCGGCGTATGTGCTATACTCATTGTTGGTATGAGATCAGCAAAAGCAATGTAGAGGAAGGAGCCAGCAGTGGCAGCATAGATCCATGGCGTCATATCCGCATGTGAGCTCGCAATGAGCAGCCCAATGGCCATGCCCACGAAGCTCAACACGGAGCTGACAATGTTCAGACAAACGGCTCGGCTGATGGAGACGCCCGTCTGCAATAGTAGAGCAAAGTCGCCCAACTCGTGTGGTAACTCATGACAGAGCACAGCGAAGGCTGTCGCTAGACCGGTAACAGGATCGCTGCCGAAAGAGGCACCAATGGCTAAGCCGTCAGTCAAATTGTGAAGACCATCGCCAATAATGACCATGAACGCAATTGGCGTTAATGGACGATTCGGCGATTTTTCGTCTTTTAATGCTTCGTTGAGCATGACATTGATTTCAGTGTTCTTCGATGCTGTTGATATCGCTGCCGCTGGCGGTACTACTGTGGTTGGCTCATTATGATCATGATGGTGATGGTGATGGTGATGGTGATGTTGATGACTATGTCCATGACCACCATCGACATCACTTTTGCCTTTCAGCACTGGTATCAAATTCTCGAGAACATACATGAAAACCGCCGTGGCAAATGTGCAACCAAATAGCCAAATTGCATGATTGTCGTGATGGTGTTCGTGATGATCATTGTCATATGAAATTGAGGACTGCGGACTTTCGTGCTTATCCTGTTGTAGTGCGTGCGGCAGCAAATGCATAAACGCATCACCGCTCAGGGTGCCCACTGCAACGGCGACAAGGAACTTCAGTATCTCTTGATAGGCGATAGTTTTCATCAGCGGCACGAGCAGTACACCAAATAAACCACATGCGGAAAGAATAAAGATAGCGATGCTTGCATATATCCAAGCTGTGACAAAAGACAAAAAATGGTTGCATTTAAATGAGTGTGGTCCAGGTGTGTTATGCCATAGTTCAAAGGTATGTCTTCCACAACTACTACTGCATTCAAAACTACCTTTATATTGTTTTTTAGATTTCATATGAACGTCACTCACCTTGCCACAAGTTATCCACCGCCTGTTCATCGACAATTATAGGTGCCGGACGTACGCACACATGGTTGTCGACCTGTGCCAGCAACGCAGGACACAATTTCATAAATGCCACGGGCGTAATGCGAACGCTGTTAATGAATTCATTGTACTCCTCATCCGAGTTGTGCGTATGTCCCGTGTTACTCCCCAGCACATTCTTGTACAACTTTTCGTTATGCAGATCATTGTGATCGACGATCAGACTTAGCAAAGACTTGGGTGATAGACAGACATTTGAGGACAGCGGCTCTTCAGCGGGATTGGCAACTGCAAAGGAAAGGTATGACAAAAATGTTTACAAATGCTCACACTTTAAGACTAAGACGACTCTTGTAGGTCGTTTTGTATCTTACTCCATACGAATTTTCAACCACTTGAAGACATTTTTGGTGACTTGCATACAAATTGAATCTCCAAATTCGCACCGGTTTGCTTCTGGAATTCTCTGCTGTTATTTGGCTCTGCCTCTTTTGTATCGATTATGTAATTTGGTTCAATGTACTTGATGAATGCAGGTACAGCATTTCAATGCAATCAATTGAAATATTAAACTCATACGCATATTACTCATACGTGACCCGCTTTGTAGGCTATACAAATAAGCCCCCGTAATACACATCAGGTTTATTTGGAGAATGCGCATGTTTCGGTCGCGTTCCATTTTAGTGTTTACCCTATAATTATAACGGCAATTCGAGCAGCAAGCACACCGTCAGATGTCGCCTTTGTTATCCGACCGCATTTCCGCATTCATATATCGGGCTTGACTGACATCTAATGAGTTTGCTCGATTCGATCTGCCGTTGTGTTAATTGATTTGTTTAGCGCGTGCTACGATTTGTAGTATATTCAATTTTGCATGCTCGATACATATAGTAATTGGCCAAAACTAATGACTAAGAAAATCTGTTTTCAATTTGATAACATTCGAAATGTCTAGTGAATTAGGTGGCTGCGGAAGGTGTTAAATTCCGTAAAATCTCTTCAAAACTTCTGTGCTGCTTTTGCACATCATTCGAACAATGTTCCCTTCGAAAATTGGAATTGGTTCAAAGAAATGGAAAACTTTTGACCCATTCACCACTTCGATTGCAATTATGTCATACTTGAAATTTCCACAAATATTAGAATTTCCATTTCTCTTGACTAAGCACAATTGATGACATTGGAAATTTGAATGACAAGTAAAAAAAAAAAAAACTTGGCAGTAATATTTACGACGTGAAAGAAGACAAAGTCATAATTATTGAATGCAACACACTAATTGCAGCTGTTCTCTATTCTACTCTATTCTATTGTAGTGGAAAATACGAAAATTTCTAAAATTATTTTGATCAGCTACAATAGAAAATAATATGTACTTGCTGTCAATGCCGACAATCAAGTTTATGTGCATTATGACAGTTGCAATGAAGAGTGTATTGTGGCAGGAAGTGCACCTTGGAAAGAGACTTTCAACTCAATCTTCATTTTGAGCGACACTATAATGAATCGCTGAATTGAATCACAGCTTCGGTAGTTTATTTAATATTCGATTTCATCTTTTTCGCTTTTGTAAGTTAAGTCAACCGAGTGCATTGAGTGAAGTCAAGCATTATGGCGACACTTATTACTTTCAATATCTACTTATTGCTCACTATCTCAACATAAAGAGAGTAGACTGACGAACGAACGGAATGAGAACCGTGAAACCTACTCATCTGCTGATTTTATTAGGCATATGCTATTTTCTTCTTCCGCTTTTTATTATTATTATAAGTTTAATTTATAAACTAATGCTGGCAATGGTTGTCTGTGTGACAACAACATAAAATTGTTTGCATGACATTGATTAAGTTTACGAAAACCTGTGACTTTAAAGTCAAGGTGAATTACTACTATAGCTTTGGCTTTCCACTTAGTACAACGAACTAATCTTGTTTTTTGCTCTCTATTTCTCTGTTTCTCTTCCATATATTACTTACCGTTCTCACGTGTATGCCGATGCTTTGGATCGTGCATCTCACGGAATTCCAGAATAACGCCATTATCCTGCTTGTTTTCTGTTGTCTGTGCCTCGGTCTCCGCCTCCTTCTGATCAACAACACCAGCACTGTTAGTCTTGGTTAACTCTACATCAGAGACATTATCCAAGAGATTTATTGTCTGCTGTTCAAAATAGCTTTTCACAATCGTGCTATTCTCATTGGAGTCGTTAAGTTTGAAGCCCTTTGGACGATGCTCTTCAATAGTATGCGCGGGCTCAAATTCGATTTGTCCCAAGCCTAAATTGGCCATTAAATGCTCGAGACCCTGACAAAATGGTAAGTAGACAATTAATTTATACATTTCTATACTCTTCAATCAAGTAAGATAGTTTTTGGAAGTTTATAAATCAGCAAAAGATACTGGCATAAGGTATACAGACATCAAAAGAAATATTCGTCATATAGAAAATATTTTGAATATTCTTCAATGGCGACGAAACCATTAATGCTAGGGAGGACAGAAAACTAGCAAAACATGGTATTTAATAATTTATTGATACCCATTGCAAATTCTTCAATATTCAGTTAGCGAACCATAATATATTCGCAAATCTATTTTTCACTTAAAATCTTAAACCAAAAATGTATTCGCTAAGTAAATTTTTTTCAGTTATTTATTTTCATCTAATACGGCTGGCTTTGCCGTTGCGACGATTATTATAATTATCACAGGAAATTTTGCATAATAAAATCCAAATTTTCTTTTTCAAATGATTCCAAACATTCCATATGTTGTTATGGGCTGGTGCTTTAAAATCTACAAGTTAAAGTTGGTTTCCTGATAAGTCGCACTAGGCAGGTGTACTGTATCGTATTAACCCCATTCCAACCACTGCATCAATTTCAAATACTTGCATAAAAAAATTGCAACGCCATATCTGTAAAAAAGGATTGCTGGATCGTAAAGTGGTCATTCAAATCCATGTGTGTGAAGTAATGTAAGAACAGTGAAGTAATGTTGCCTCAGTTGTGACGTACCTATTTAGCTCACGGTCAATCAATCGATCTTTTATTTGCTTTTTCAGAACTTAAAATCATTAATGCGTATGTCAAAAAAATGGCACGCAGGAAACAGTTACCCCTTTTGGCGCATGCCTCAAGCCACAACTGTTTTGACCGATCGATCTATGCGAGAACCCGATATAGTCAGTGCATCGATTGTTCGGTTATATTAGTATTGATTGAGTGTAGGCTTCAAATACGCAATACGCCCATTTTATGTCGCGCTTCAGCATTTTTCCGACGAGGACGCTTCATGCATATGAATTAAAAATATACTATTATAATGAATATCTTTCAAACATTTCTGAGCACTCTGTCTCAGTTTGAGTTTGAGTTACCGCCGTCTTTGACATGTGGCCAAACCTGTCGCCAAGTGTCTCCGCTGCTGCTGTCGAGCTGAAATTAGTTTGCATAAATTCAAACAATGAACGAGTATCTGAAGACTGTTGCTAGCACGTTATTCAAACTAATTAAATGAATGAAAGTAAAACTTCATTGCTGATGATTCGTGCTCTAAATGTTAACTTCCTAATTATTAATCTATGCTATTATTAGCGTAATTACTAAGTAATTTTATATTTTGTTTCGTGTCAGTATAATTTAAGCAGTTTTGCCTGTGCTTACGCTACTCGAAGTTCAGACTTCAAGAGCCTTCTTCCATTCGTCATATAAACGTTATTGGAGTGGAGATTTTAAATGACTGCGATTTTTGCATAAGAATTTGTATATCATATACAATATTTTGCCTAGCCCTTAACTGTTGCTAACACAATATGAATGAATGCCAGTGCATTCCTTTGCTGTTGCTAAACAACTTAGGATTGAAACACGCCCACTCAATATCGATCCTATCGATCAATCACCGATGTCTTTACTCAATGCGTACATATTAATGTTATTGTCAATAGAAATACTCGCAGTGATCAAAACATGCCGGACGACGATAATTAAAGTCGCAATTAATTATTTACACGATTTGTGGCTTGCTGACAAGCTTGTCTTTGTTTACCACAGATCCACAAGCAGCTAGTTCAATTCAAGCGTGGTTATAGCTATGAGTAAAGCTCGTGAATTGCTCTAGTGATGTTGGATGGCTGTTTTCAAAACTTTTAACACGTGAGTGATGATTTTACTGTAAGATACATTCCATTCCCGTTACAACAAATTACTTGAACGTGTAACAAGCTGCTTCTGCTGGCTGAGCTTTCAGAGCGAAATAAGCTCGTTCTTCAAATTAAATACTTTGGTTTAAGCTAAAAATTACTACAACGTGCGTTTATATATGAAACATTGCGAAAGAACGATACAAATTACAATCTTTAGTTCCAACACTTTCACAATACAGACGTATTGCGTAGCTTCGCGCGTAGCTTCTCGCGGAATACGTTCTTATGTAAAATAAGATATAAAAATGTGACTGTTTGTTATGTGATGATGATGATAATACCGAGTAAGTATACTCGTCAAGATTTTGATTAAATTTACGATAGTTACTGCTCGTTCGCTCACATGCTCGTCCGCCTGCCTATCCATATCTATATCCAGCTGATTGTATTAAAGAAAGAGCAACGCGCGATTTCTGCACGTTGCTCTTATCGTTTGTGTATGGGAGGCAGAGGGAGCAAAAACAACTCCATCATCGTAGGTACGGACAAGATGAAACGAGACGAGACAATCATCGTCAGCATTCAACGGTGCGTAGTTCTACTGATACGCCAACGATTATTAAGATTATATTTATTATATTTTTATGTCCCGTGTACTCGTGTATAATATTAACTGACTTGACTTGGTTGTACAAATATACCGACAAACTGACTGAGTAACTGAAAGGTGATCATAATGTCAGCTCTAAATGTGTTTGTTGAAAAGATCACCTTATTTGTTTATTTGGTTGCAGTTATTCAATGCTTTGTTTGTAAGGGCATTAAATATGTATTATTATAGCGATCTAAGTACAGGTATTCATAATGTACCCTGTGCTTAAACCCAATCATCCATTGTGGAAGAGGTCAGACGGAAGTAGGTAGTGAAATAACCCCGCCTTGATTGTGTGATGAAATTACTTAATCCGTTAAAGAAGCCTGAAAAGGCTACAGCCCTAGGTCTCCCATTTCGCTTCACGGATCAAGTCTACTAATTATTGCACATGTTATTTGCAAAATAAAAGTTTTTTAAATTGATAAAATTCGTTGGATATCGTCTGACCATGGTTGCAAAAAAAAGGCAATAGGATAAAGAAAAACAACTTGTCTATACGTATGGATTTCTATCCAATATTTGAGTTAGACAGGTGAAATTTAAATCCAAATTTTTTTTACCATACATTGTAGGTTAATGAATACTGGTTCCATGCCATCGCTCACAGTAGTATCCCCCGTATAAAAAATAAATATTATTCACTTATATATTAGGATAATTTTGGTCATTTTTTGTTGGCAAGAATTATCATATGAGTTACATAAAAAATTATATCTAGAAAATTGTAATCTCCTATTGAGATCGTCCGTATTGAAACGTCGTGTACCGTTGTATATTGGAGAGAACTCGAGTGACAATAGTTTATAGGATAGAGGTTCTAACGTACCACCGTGCATCAGACGTGGTATTATTTTAAGACGCCCTGAATCTTGTTTGATATGACTAAATGTTCTTTATTTATACTTGGTTAGACAGGTCTTACTAATGTAAGTCATATTTCAACTATATATTTATTTTTAGTTTCTCAAAAATATTATTGGTTATCTCTGCAACTATAACAGCTATAAAATCGAATCTAATTTAAACTATTTTAACATCTTTATGTGCACGCCTAAATTCACGGTAAATTCCAGTTGGGGAGAAACAAGTTTGAACAGGTAAGTTTTTTTTTTGGCCATTAAAAAAGTTGTAATTTAAGTGGATTTACGAGTTTATACTCACGCTTAGTTTTAAATGAATATATAAGACAACAGTGCATATTTTTATCACATTTTGGCTATTCAAATGTTTCTCGTAAGTCAAGTCACGTTTAAAATTATTGTGTAAATATTAATTTACACTCTCCTCTACTTTTTTGTTTATCGCTAAATTTTAGCTACGTTTTACCATAAACGCGCATTGCATTACACAAGTGCCAGTTGGAGTCATTAATTATTGCTCAACAGACAGACTGGATAGAAAATTACTGAACACAACTGTTAGCCGAAATCAAAGCGTTCAACTTGTTAAGAGTGAAGGTTACCAAAACAAATGATATGACAAAAACAGACATAAAAACAAAAATCCCCTGGAAATAACAATAATTATTGTTAAAAACAAATTCCAAAAACTAATTGAAAAAAAAAGTTTAAAAAAAAATAATAAAAAAAATATGTACCTCGAATGTCATGGTGCCACCGTTGCCGTATTTTTGAAATAAGTGTGCTAAGTAACGATTATACTCAGTTGACGGTTGAATTGGATTGAGACAGAGGCCCAAAATCAGCACAAATAAACTTGAATTAAGGGTCAACATTTTGTGGGATTTGTTCTTTATTACGATTTTTTGATACAAGCTACACTTGTTTTAATTTTATGTTTTTGTATTGCGCGCACCGTCTCAATATACTTTCTCTTATAAGTCAACACAATTTTTTTTGAAACACCTTCAACTTAGCTTTTTTTACTGTCTTCGAAACCAGTACTTTATGCCATCTACAAATGCCGCGCCGCGATCTACTCGTTTCCCGCTCGATTTGTAAATATGGCCGCAACTGTCGCCGTTCGACAATGTTTTGAACGTCTGCGTTGCTCGAAGCGTTGCTTTTGTACTGCTCACGTTGGATTATCGTATCGTTGTAGTTATCTCGATCGGTGGTTGCATTCACTCGGGCGCTTTAACTGTTTATTTTTCGTTTCGTTTGTTTGTTGAACTTCTCTCGATCTTTTCAAGACATTTTGCTCCGAGAGCGAGCAAAGTAAAGCTTTGACGGAGCTTTTTCGTTGTGTGGGTGGTTGTTGTCTGGGTAAGTTGGCACCTTTTGCGAATTTACATTTCTTTTTATCCCCTAAATTTTTATTGAGCATTCGTAAACCTTATTGGGTGTGCACAAACTACCGTATTTGCTCTGTAGATGTTCGAGGACATCATAGCGGAAGCTTTGATCCAGAGAATAAGTGTTGTTTTCACAGTGATTAGATAAACAAGATAAGCCAGATAGATAGCTCAATAAATGTGTGGATAGAAATGTGGCAAGAACTTCAAGATAGATTGCACTATGTATTCTATATAGGCTGTGTTAACTGGACAAATACACAGACGTACCGTTAACATTATAACCCATAGTCACTTAGGATAGGTTAGAACGGCTGACGGTACCGCTAAACTAAACTGGGACCGCTAAACTAACGCCCCGGGTGAAGTTTGCATGTTTTTGTATGCTATTTATTCTGCATTTCCCGAGGTAGAGAATGTTTTTTCCGGCATTGACGTCTCGGTTCCAACAGATACCACATTTTGGGCAAAACTGGTACCTGTGTGGAGACTTCGACGTCACATTTTCGGAGCGACATTCGCCGCATAATTTCGTGGTCCTAAACTCATCCACCAACAGAATATCTGCACGTCGCTGGCGTAGTGCATCTATGAGTCGGTGATTAAGGGTGCGGCGGTAGCCCCTTATTGGGGAATTTCCTAAAATTCCGCTAGATCCCATGCATATCAGCGTCTGTTCTTTTTTATTTGGTATTAAACTCCTCGTGATTTTGTTGAGTGCTACTTGGCGACAAACTTATTTTTTTTAGTTTTAACCTAGTCACTTTCGGTTTACCAAATACATTCTGTTTAAATGCCAAGATTTTAAGTTGGTCACTGATGTATTTTTTAAAATCTGACGAATTTGACGACGTTGGCTCTTCGTTCTCAATGGGTGGCTTTGGATGTGAGAGTTCGCCAGTATATTTATGCAGCTTTTTCAATCTGGAATGGAAGCCAGATAAGTTTTGGTAGTATGCGTTACTTATCTTTACCGGCTTTCCATTTCGAACGCCACCCACTATCAGTCTGCATCCGGAATCTAGACCAATTTCATTATCGTATGTGATAGACCTCATCCGTTGGAAATCGCCTGTACAATCGCTTTCCCCAACCTTATCTTTGCCTTTACTCTTTTTCGCGGTTTGTAACCGCTCAAGCATCACTGCATCAGGTATATTATTTGATTCTCTATTAAATGAAGTGTTTAGCGGACTTTAGATCTCCGAATTATATAATTTGCAAAGAAATTTGTATGGAACATAGCGGGCGACTTAGAACAGAAAATTCTTAGAACCTAATTTAAGGTTTTGGTTGTTACAACTGCTAGAGGGAAACATTTAAAAGTATCCTTTTTAATTTTTTCTCGTTTTCGATAGCTTTTCTATTCTATTAGCTGATTAGTAAACTCTTTTGACGTGAATATGTCTTAGTTTTTCAGTTATATGGGGGTGCATGTTTAAAAAAAGTGAGTAAGTGAGTGAGTGATGCGATAGAGTTTGGTATTGTAGCTACATATCTATCATCCACATCCAGAATTTAATTACACCACTCGATAGCTAAAGGATCAAAGAATTCATTAGCTTTAGTGCGAACTTTGTTGAATGGAGGGGGGTGGAGGGGAATGCGCCGCCATTTTGATTTCGTTTTCCAATAAATTGCAATGCGAAAATTTCTGTTTTTGTTGTTATTCTTTTCTGCATCGCTGCCCTCGTTGTTGTTGTTTTCTGTATTGCGTGCTATTGTTGTTGTTTACTATATCATATACTTTGTGTCTGAGCAAAATCCATTATAACATATGTAAATAGATATCTACGTAAGCATTATTCGCACACATAAAATATTACCCGTTACGTAGACATATTCACGTTAAACGGCCATATCCCCGACACAGCCACAGCTGTTTTTTGACATCGTTGTAGTTGACGTAGACGAAAACCACTCTCTCACTACTACTACTCTTTTAGGTAAACATCCTTTTAGTGAAGGTAGTGAAAACATGTTTTGTTGTATGACACCAGAGGATTACGAGGTTTATGGTTCGTTGATATTAAATATGGGAATGTAGTTTGTAGCCGCATTATAACACTTATGTAAGCAATATAATACATCGAAACAAAACAAGATTTTATTTGTGAATCCCAATTGAATTGCACGATTTAAGGTGACAGTCGCGTGTTGGCCAAGCATAATCTTGACACTTGACTTGAACTCAGTTGTTCTATTGAATATTTTTGTTGACATAAAAATAAATAAATAAAAAAAACTGACTACAGATCTAGAATGTTTGTCTTAGATTATTCGCTGATCATATCCAGCCTATTTAGCCAGCCTTAGCCTATTTATCTAATGGTACGAGATTTTAATTTGAAGCTTACATTTCTACGTTTTCCGAAAAGTTGAGTTGAAAATAGGTTCCTACCTCGATTGGGTTGTTAAAATACACATGTGTATAACTATTTCTTTTTATTTAGACATATATTGCCAGTTGTACAAGGTCCTCTTTTCAAGTTAGGGTGATGTATTGTAGCAATAATATTATTTTTCAGATTTTTGTATAATTTCGTTTTTGAGCTTTAGAGGAACTAATTTGAAAACTATACAAAATATATTTTTAATTATTATATATCTCAATAATTTTTAGTAATTGAAAATTTACTTATTTACAAAATGTACTTGGTTTACTTTGGTACTTAAGATTACGAAGAATTGACTTCATTATACAATAACAATGTAATTATTAATGATTTTCATTAAAGACTAAGGCGCTGCGTTGGTCCAAGCATGGTTGTGAAGGTAATGGATGCGTCTGTTGTGACGCAAAAAGGGAAGATCCAAGGCACATACGTCAAATGCGCGAAGAATTTTAGTCGAATTTCTCCTGATTGGGCATACAAATGAAGAATTTCGAGCACCACAAGTTGATTGCTTGCGAGGCATCTGTGAGCCATTTGACGGGTCGATGTATCGTCAGATAATACATGGGTATACCGGATATGATGATCGCCGTTGCAATGCCCACCTCAAGCGGTGATTGGAAGCACGATGAGATTACAAGGAAGAGGCACGTAATGAGAAAGATGACCGGCAGCGCAAGACTCACACGTATGGGGCGCTCTGTTTTGGGTTGCTTGTATCGCAGCCAGAGTAGTCCAGCGACCGAGATAAGTGTGAAGAGCGCCTCGACGTAGCTAACATAATTGATCAGGGAGTAAATGTCCTTGATGAAGAGTAGGACTAGAGTGAGAACACACTGCAATTGAAAGAAGAAGCTATTTAGTGTTAAACATTTTCTCTTTACTTTTAGGTAAGGCATACACACCAAAAATATTAACGACGGCAGCGGCGTCAGGCAATTGACATTAATGAGCGAAATCGCCGCTGGCAGGTGACCATTTCGTGCTCCCACGAAAAACAAACGGGAGGAGGCAAAAATGGCACCATTTAGAGAACCAAATGTGGAGCAGGCGACAAAGAAGGGCATAATCCACGACATGAAACCGAGCATTTTGTCGCCGAAAGTGACGGCGACTGCTTTCGATGAGAGTATCTCATCAGTAGTTAGCACCGAAAAGTATGCAATATTTGTGACCACATAAATGGCTGTAACGACTGGCATCGAAATGCATATAGCTTTGGGCAAATTTTTATATGGATCTTTAAGCTCCTCCGTTACGAAATTCAAATAATTCCAACCGGAGTACGAGAACAAACCGTTGTAGAAAGCCAATGCAATCAGTCCGGGAGTGGTGAGTGTGCCGCGCATGGGCTCCTCCCAGTTTTCGGTGCTGCCGCTGAACAAATACCAAACGCCAGCAGCGACAATGACGAGCAGCGCAAAAACTTTGGTGCCAGTGAAAATGTCTGTGACTCGTGTTACCCATTTGACGTTGTATGAATTGATGACTGTCAGCACACCTGCGATCGATAGACAAAGATTGAAAAGCTCGCATTACTCAAAACAAAAATCAATGTACGAGTATGTTGTACTACTCACATGTCATTGCAGCCGCCAGCAACTGCACAGCCCCAATAGGAGCGTCACAAGATGGCCAAAACGGCTGGAGCAAGTATTGAGCAAAGGTCAACGCGGTAATTGCATTTCCCGTGGGCACGAGAATGAGCAGTGCTACCCAAAGATATAGGAATGCGGGCAGCGGTCCAAACGCAGCGCCAATGTAGGCGTAATCACCACCCGATTTGGGTATCATTGTACCTGTATGAGATGGAATGGGATAAAGCGTTAATTTGCTGTTTCATGCATATCGACCGATTTGAAAATATGCGATTTTTATTTCACAGCTACATAAACACAATCGAATCGAATCATATTTCAAAATTACATCCAAATACACTGCACAACTCCGAACAGCTATAACACACGATGGTGTGTGTGTCTATCAACTGTCACATCAACTTACAAAAGCACCAAAGTTATCGGTGAGTAAGTGCACACACACTACACTTTTACACTACTATTTTTGTTGCTCTTCTATATCTGCTACTATAATATTTGAAATCAAAGCATTCCCAGATTTTCTCTTAATTCATTTCGCTCTTTTTATAAGTCATGCGATCATTTCGCACGTAATTACTAATGATAAATTTAAAGCCGCAGAGCTGATCATCGTATTTGGTCTACGATTTTTCATAATTGGTGCTAATGAAACGAAAGTCGTGTGATTGGTTTTGGTAATTTGAAAAATGTACTCTTATTTCGTTTTAGCTATTCTTCACTGTCCTCCTTAAATGTCTGCTTTGAAAAAAGAAGGGGCATTCAAAAAGAAATCTTTGCTTTAATATTTGACTTCCGGTTTTACGATATGTGAGAGATCCTAGTTGGCCTCGGCTGTGCGAGGCCAGTGTCAAGAGACTCTTCAATTCATCTACCGATGATTTGTGTTCTGGAAATACTTGTGCGTGAAGAGTTTTTTCCATTCCTAGCCATCCATTACAATGATGCCGAGAGAATTTAAATCTTTTTAGGGGTCACAATTTTCCTTTATACTTTGAGTAGTTGATGTAAGAAGACGAGATAAGCGCGTCAAGGCGTGACAAACGATGTTCTTTTGTTAAAATTCTTTGTATTACTTTTTTTCTTTGTGGACACTTAACCTTGTATAATCAATTTCTTCCTATAGAGAAAACCAAACACAATTCTAATGAACTGAAATAGTAGCGTGTCACTTTTATCAATTAAGGTTTGTATTTGCGTTAAATTTTACGTCTCTTATTTAATTTTATTTTTGTTTGTGTGTATGGGTGTGTTAACACTAAATAAAACCATAATGCTAAATATATAAAAAGTAAGTAATTTGTGGGATTTAACTAGACAATTTGTTGAGACTGTTGATTGTAAAGATAAAAAGTTTTATCAGAGCAATTCATAAATTTTGTTATAGGCAAATTATATGACTATTTCACTTAAACAGCATGATCTGAGTACCGCTAAAGATGTTCGTCTGTTGTGTTGTCATTACATTTCAGCCGTTTTACCGTTAATTTTCACGACCACTTCCATTCTCAGCAATTTTCCGACACAACACAAAACGCTTGACACAGTTTCATTTTACTTTATTGCATTCAAGAGCTTTTCTCCGTGTGAGCGAAACTTTTTTTAGGTTTTGTTTTTGTTTTCATAAAAACAACTCTTGTAATGCATTTTTGGGTGTCCGCTCACCGCCCAACATACGGCACGTGTGCCATGTGGCATTTGTTATTTAAACAGATGACATGATATTCTTGGTTTCATTTATCTCAACCAGTTGCTGTATATATTTCTAAACCTGATGCCGACGCAGTTCGTTTAATATGTTTATTCGGCTTTCTTATAGTTGTTGTATTTTGTCTGGCTGGTTAATATTTCGTCATTTAAATTTATGCGTTTATGGTAAAACTGGTTGAGTATTTAAGTTCGTTCTAAATCGATTGAGAGCACGGTCTGAACAAGTAGGTTTTATATTTCAAAGTCAAGAAGTAGACACGTTGATGTTACCTTTGTATTTATTCTATTTTAATCACTATTTTTAATCAATAGAGTATTCAATGCATTTGAGGTCTCCTGTGCTTTTGAGTGTGCACATCATCTGACCGAAGTCTAAAAGCTACAACCTTTTTTAATTACCATAGCTCTCTGCTGCAATGGCTCAAACGTCTGTGAATTGGACAGAATTTGCAGCATTATCTCTCAGAGTTGCTAACGTATTACTACTATTATTACTGGCAACTAAGTCCTTCGATTTTATTTTATTAATACAATATTGTAACTCCTTTATGCTATTGTACATAGTGAAAAGCCATTTGTCAGAACAGTTAAAATCCTATCAATAGGGGTAACCGGCATACAAACTCATACATATTAACTAGTATGAAGTTTTTACCCGAAAAACTTTGTAGTTTTCTTCGATGTATTGAGCTGAAATTCCATCAGACTACAGAAGTTATGAAGAATTATAGGACCCCAGGATTACTGGATCGTAAAGCATTCATAAAATTCCATTTCAAAAATTATAAATATTATATTTTCAAAAAAAAAAAAAAAAAAGCTAAAATTTCATAAAATAAAATTAATTCTCAAAATTTGAAGAATCCTAAGGTTGCTTGATCTTGATCTAATGTCCTTCGGACGTCAAGAGTTTCAGAATTTCGGCACTCTTTCTTGTTACTTCATAAACTTATACCAAGTGTAATTATGATGCCAATCGATAAGTATGATAACAAGTTTGTTTACAGAAGATAATTATGTATACAGTAACAGTGTGTACCACAAAGCAATACGGCACCGAATCTAGTATTTGTTCAAGTTTATCGCTGGTACTACGCGTTTGGTCAGCGCTGAATCACCCATGAAAAAAATTTTAATTGCTTATAAAAAAATGCTGACAAAATAAATTTGGACAAATAATTAGTTTTTTTTTTTATATAAAACCCTCAACCTTCTTTAGCCATTTACTTTTTACAACCATTTTTTAAATACCAGCCATTTAAAACCTAACTAGATGCTACTCATTTGACTATAAGCCATGTTGTGGATTTAATGGATAGGGCCTTCCATTTGTTAAATATCGAGTCTTGTGTTGGTTACGTAGATCAAATTGCTTGTTTGATAGGGAAACTAGTCCTCAGCTACAAGAGATGGGAGTGCTAGCTGCGAAGCCAAGGAACAGCGCAATCAGGTGCTGGACTTTTTTTTTAATTAATTAAGGAAAATTGGAAAATATAATAAAAATATATTAAAGAGAATTTGGGTGGGAAACATTTTTGATTGAACTTAAGTGGTCCCTCATCGCAAGCTTTTAAGAATAAAAAATACGCAATTCCTCTCCTACGATTACAATAATTGAACAATTACCTATTAACTCCGTAGTGATAAAAAAGTGTCACACAGAACTCGGTTAAGGTTGTTCTGTAGGTTTTATGTAAACAAAACAAAACACAAAAAATCGCTAAGAGACCAAGCCCAGAAATTCGCTTATCAAGCAAAACTGCCTACCATCAACCCAATCATGACCCCCTTAAAGACTCATTTAACAGTATTAGTATTGTTCTGATATTCATTGCGTTGTTACTCACCCAATTCCGCATAACAGAGCGCGCCGACCATACTCAAAACGCCGCAGAGCACCCAAACGATCAGTGATTGTCCAATGGAGCCAGAGTATAGTAGCACACCTTTGGGACTGACGAAAATTCCGGCGCCAACGATGACACCCACAATGATGGCCACGCCATCGAGTAGGCCAATTTGTTTTTTAAGCTTTACTTCGGAATCCTCACTCGAGATATCCGAATGGATATTTTTCGCCACCATCTCAGTGCCCTCTACATTACTTGCGGGTAATTCAAAGACTTGTCGTGGTACCAGATTGTCGCCGGCCTGGACTCGTGCCATGATTTGTTGATAATTAGATAATTTTCTGTTTTGTTTTTTGTTTGTTGGTTAAATTGAACCAAGAATATTAACTCAAAATGTCTTAATTGACTTCGATATGATTTCTTTACTCTAATATTGTTTTATTTTGTGATTCATGTTATCAGTTTTGGTTATGGTTTCGCTTTAGCAGCCACATGCTTTTTTCCGTACTTGAGCTTTGCTGCTTCACATTTGCTCTTTTTGTCTCTTTATTTTTCACTTCACTTTGTCTACATGTTTTTACTCGTCTTCAGTTTTCATTATCACAAAACGCGCTTTGGCGCGGCGTAAAAAATTTACACGTGTTGCGCTTCAACTTTCTGCGGCTTCTTGTTCAAATATTTAAAAAAATATACTTTGCCTTCAGTACCCTCGCTTCTCTGCAATAACTCGAAGTAGATTTTTTTAATGTTTTAAAATATTATTTCTCCTTCTTTTCTAATCGTTTTATATACACAATTTTTTTTTTTTTCGCTATATTTCTATTTTGAAAATACTTTTTAGAACTCCCGCAGACGTGCTCACATTTCATACGCCGCTTTCGAAATGAGCCTCAAAACGCATACGCTCGGCACATTTATGCCCAACGCAACGCACTTAAAACGTTGACTTGTTTTTTGCTATAAAATCGCTGCTATAATCTCTCGTTCGCTCGCGTAGTACTCGATTGTACTTTTTATTTAGCACAGGCTTGGGCCTAACATATGCCCGTCCGATCTCTTTCATTGAAGAAGTATCACTTCAGTAGGGTAGCTGCCTAGCTGCCTGCCTTCGTTGCCTCTCTACCTACCGGCCGGTCTAATTACATTTCGTTTACATTTCTTTGGTCTGAAGCTAATAAAATTCCGACCTTTCCGCATAATTGATTCTTCAACCAAAATCCTACTCATTATACTCGTCCGCGCTCTCGTAAACCGCCGCCGACTCTGGTGTAGCGTAGAATGATGCAAGTTGCGAAAGTTATTTCAACACTCCAGAAGCATGTTTTGGTCGGCGTCTGCCAAACTCTCTCAGACACGCTACACCGGTTGGCCGGTTTGGTGGTTGTTAACGATAATTTCTTACAGCCACTGCCAGTAGCACGTGTGGCAGCTAGTTGCTATAAAAATTCATTTCACTCTCTACATAAGCGCGGTCACGTTCAGTTTTCTAGTGCTGCGCAACGAATTCAACAGCGGCGATGTGGGTTTGACAATACTCCATTCGACCACGATGATTGGCATGTGTCAGTGGGGCTTGCGGCAGACCTCTGAGCTCGAGAATCAAATGACCAGTGTCGAGCGCATTTTGGAGTACACGGAACAACCCCCGGAGCCGCCGCTAGAGACGTACTTTTAAAGAATTTCAACCGTTTTTGGCAAGTTCTACTTCTACTACAATATATAATCTATTGGTCGTTGACCTATTTAAGTACCGATAACGCTAAATATTGACAACCTGGTATATTTTTCTTATGATTACTTAAAAATGTTACTAAAAATGTTTTACGCTATCAAAGAAGGTTGTTGCCAAGCTTTTTGTACATTTCCAAAATGTACTACAACTGATCAGAGAAGCCTAAAGGGACGAGAGGTAATTTCACAACCCAAATGATACATTTTTACTTTACCATTACATATTTATGTGTAGGCATTTGCAAATCGACTTTAGTAATAATGAAGAATATATGCATTTCTTAAAGAAACGTTTTAACAATTTTTAATAACTGTGGAACGTACTCAGGTAGATTTCTGATGGGTTCCTCTGTCCGTATAGACAACTCCAAAATGTATGGGTGCATGAGAGTCTCTCTCATGAAAAAAAGTTTTTGGATTAAGTTTTTTTTTTTAATACTTGGCCCTCTGCGGAATCTCCGTTAGTTGGTACTTCGTGAAAAAGGGACGTGATACGTGGCAATACTGGAATTCGTATATTCATAACATTGAACGCTGTATAAGGCGCTATCAGGTCCATCACAAAGGAAGGAAAATAACTTAACTTTGACTCGACCAACGGTTTATGATGATAGGTCAGGTGGTTGTTTGTTTCAGCCAGGACAGAGGTGATAAGAAATCAGTTGTCCATTATCTTTGAGTAACCTCTGCAACCCCCTGCAACTACAAATTTGATAACACACGTTGGAAGTGAGATGTGGATTGTGTGGATTGACTATTAAAGAACACCTTGGATTTTTTTTGAAATTAATTTGTTTTTTTCCAAGAAGTGATATGCTCGATCTATTTAAGCTCGTCATTCGAATGCTATTTCAAACGAGATTTTTTAATTTGCCTCGAGTTACGTTGTACCGTTCTCTCATCATTTGACTCCGCTCAAATATCAGATATGGTTGCATTGAAGTATTTTATGGATTTGTTATTATTATTGCAGTTTTATGCCAAGCGATTACTATCATATCAAGTTTAGTTGTTGTAGTGCCGCTTGCGAATATAAGATTACGTTTTGCGAAACGATTCGCTTTTCTAAGTTCAAAGACCACAAATTGTGCACAGTTTTTGATACCAAAGACCTCATCAACCCCACCAGATGTATGCGGCTTTGCTGAATTAGCGGGCAATAAAAGTTTATTGAATTTAAATGAAATTTTCGGAAAGTGTTAATTATTTGAGGCAACAATTTGTTAATCATTACTGGTGCACATTATGTTACCAGAAACAAGTGCCTGCTTGAGAGACCGCAAGGAATTTTTTTTGCAACAAGTTGATAGCCATTAATGTTGAAATTCTATCAACATTTTCCACTTTCAGTTCTAATCTCGTTCAAGTGTTTGATAATCAAGCTGTCTAAGTAAACTCAGTTGAACTCTCTGTATTGATTAATTTTATTTACTCAATGAACGAGTTTATTGTGCCCGGCACTGTGCTGATTTTAGCTTTATCAGTGCTGCAGGGCTGAAGCAGAAGTTGGTGAAAAAAATCCGAGTTCCACTTTTTTATAGTCGCTCAGCTGTCGTTTCTTAAATACGCTCGGCGGCAATGAAGTAGTTTCGACTGCGTCCAAACCTGTTGGAGCTGGATAATCCGGCAAAACCTTATTCGAATCATATTTAATCGAATACGGCAATTCATTCATTCATTACTAATATGACTAAAATCTTTGACGAAAATACAAACCGCCATGTTTAATTGGTGAGTTATTGAATTAGTTTGTATGTGATTCAGATCCACATCTCACGACCACATACTTTCGCAGTTTCTTTGTGCACGGCTGAGTTAAATGACTATCAACTTAGATTTGCGTTGAATGAATCCATTTATTTATAGAACATTTATAACATATACTTTGGTATTTCAGAAGTTACGCTTTTTTCTTGTTGTTTGCATGTATGTGTACCTTTAGATCTGGGTAGTAACCCACGGACAAAGAAGACTCAAATCGACTTATCAACACCCGCTTTGATTCTCAGTGCTTCATATGATGTCTTTGTCTAGCTTGATGTGCCGAATTTCGGTCTTTTCACATTTTGCTGATTGTTACTCATGTTAATAATCGCTTTTATCGGATGCCTCTCCAATTGAGTTCATGATATATCATTCCATTATTAAATCCCTACAATGAAGCACTTAAGAAATCAGTTTTTTCTTTGCAAATTTATATCAGTTTCTTTTGCACTTTGGTAGGCAACTTGTGGGGAGAAAATCTGCCTGATTTTCTGAAAAACACATTTTAATAATTTTTCATGACATTTCCTAAAATTGTCGCGTGTGTGTGATATATGTAAGCACATCACAACTGCGATAATTCAATTGTTATGATCGTTATGCGCAGCGTGTGTTGTTCTGGTTAAATTGCATCGTTTCGGATTGAATGGGATTGAAATGGTTTGGTCCCCTATAGCCTTCGTGTTGCTCTTGTTGCTCGTAAAGCCGCGCATATACAAATTTCTTCTGATTGTGGCCACTTTTTTCTTCTTTGTTCAAGCTTACGTTTGTTTTGAATTGCCTTTGTGTATGTGTGTGTGTGGGGGGGAGGGGTGGTTTTTCTTCTATTTTATCATTACTTGTTTTTATTGCTGGCTTTACTATCATTCTTATTATCATACTTTTCGTTACTCTGATTTATTTGTTGGGTTCGTCATACACACAGCTATAATCTAATTGTAATACACGGGCTGACCCACGCAGACTAACACGCTCGGACAAGTGCACTAACTTCGGCTGATAATATCATTTGTAGTAAGAATGTGTTGTAATTCTTTTCTACTGATTCGTATAGAGTTGATTAATTTTGTGTAGTTATAGATAATGTTTTATACCCTACTTTTGGTTAAAGCTAATTTTTTTTTTGTATTCATAATGGGACCAAGTGTGTACTCCTGGAAGCTTTATGGAGGGTCTGCCTCTATGCATTTATATATTTTTTCAACACTAAAGCCTACCATCCAGCTTTTCTGAATCTCCAATCCGAGTGGAAAGTCAGCTGCATATATATTTTTATCTGTTGTTGCTATTGTTGCAACTGAGTAACCCGTAGCTGACTAATATTTGATAGTTCCGAACACATGACTTGTGGTATTTGTGTAAGTTCGAGTCTTAAAATGTGCCCGAAGAACATTTAGCTTAGGCTTTGGTATGTTTTCTGATCACATGCTTTCAGCAAATTTTTTTCTCTTATCTATTGCTATTCGGGGAAAGTCTAGTAATCAATCTATTAATATCATTGTTCATTTAACTAATATTTCATTAACATAAACTTTTTAGAGTTCACCTCTACATGTTTGAAAAGTTCTTCTTGAAACAGTGTAGCGCAGAATAATTTTCTTCGTTCCGAACGTTAAAAATATCCATGCACAATGACAAAAATGTGATGGATCACTTTCATATAATGTTGTCGTTAATATTTTTGTTGTTCGTTCTCGAGGAAGTTTTACAGAGCTTTAAGCAAGGTTTCAACTAGAGCACTTTAACGAGAAAAATTTCGAATTAGCTACACGTGGTTTTTTAACTTTATATTTGTATTATTACACAGCAAATAATCTACTCGGAACTCTTTTGCATGTCATAGAATTTCGTTACTCTCATTACCGGAAGTCATATTTAAATAATAAATAATAAAGGGTTGGGTTATCCACTTTGTGTGTTTCCTATTGCTGTAGTATTTCTTACTCTTTCACTTTCATTTTCAAAAGGAGCTAAAATTGAACTCGGTTAATTAAAGAGATTTTCGGTACTCCGCCACTATTACTGAAGAATAGGTTTTGATTAGAAAAATGCGCGGCGCACAACCAAAGACACGTCCGCACACGTTCGTGCCACGCTAAAGACTGAAACGAATTCAGTTGAAAGAATAGCGAATATGCATTCATAAAAAAAAATTTATATATATAATAATTCGCTTCTACATTTGTTGCAGCAGGGACAAAAGCTTGAATAGGGAAGCACTTTCGTTCTTTTTTTTTGCGTTTGTCCATTTGCTAGCTTTGTTCGTTCGAAATTTTCAAAGGCAGACGACTGCAAACGTAAACAACACCATGCTCGGCTCGACTCATTACTCTCGTTGAAAAACACAATGAGCCATCTAGCGGCGGTTGCAACACACGTCGAACTAATGCGACTATCGTACAGAATTTGTTGGGGGAAATGGTCCTTGGCCGACTGATACAAAAGACATTTTGAGCTGTGACTCCGAGTTTCTGTATATACCGCAAATTGAATGTGAATATATGCAATACGTCATTAAATGCATAAATGTATCTTCATATAGCGGCATAGCGATTTGCATATGCATCCAAACACTTTTATAGATAAAATGTCGTCTGGGGTGAATGTTGTTGAAATATGGTGCAGTGCCCTCGCTCTCTTGATTTTTTCTTTTTTTGGTAACGCTCCACACTGATGAACGCGCGTCTGTTATTATTTGGTGGTGCTCTCTCACTGCACCCTTAATCATCATTTGGATATTCAAAGAGTGCAGCACGTGAAGCACGTGCTGTAGTCCATTTATACATTATGTATATATAATATAATACAGTAGTCTTACAAATTTAACATTGGAAATATTTAATTAACAAGTTCGGAGAGTAACTACAAATAGGTCACTGTTAGTCGCCCAACTCGGGCAGTTGGTAGATTTTTGCTGTACTGTCTTCGGATACGGTAAGCAAAATATTTTCCTGCGAATTGTAGGCCATCTCGTATATATCGTAGTAGTGACCGGTGAGCGTGTATTTACGCACGCCTGAGCGTATATCGAAGGCGTGTATCCGGCCGCCTTGGGTGCACACCAGCACAGTGTGCTCGTTCAGCCATTTGAGTCTGTAAAAAGAATGGATGGGCAGAGTGTGTGTTCAGGAAGTGAAATTAAACCCCATGCTGTTGCATGACTCACCTTAAAGCACCGTCTTCTGGATCGGGATTTTCACATAACGTGCGCAATGAATACTTGCTGTAATCCCAGATGGCAATTTGTCCTTCAAGTGTGCCACTCGCTAATAAATGCAGTTCCGAGAATGGCGCAAAAGCCAGACACTCGACTGTATGGTCCGCTTGGACTGTACCAACGGGCCCTGCGTTTGTACAGACTATAATCTTGCCTGCAAAGGTAATAAACGTTTGAACAAATTACGAACTAATACCACGCTTTATATTTGCACCAAGTCCTGACCATACACACCTTCACTATCGCCACACGCATAGACTGGCTCTTCGCTATGGCAGGCCACTGCATACGCCGTACCTGCGAGCGCCAATGACTGCTGATCATTGATCTCCATAATTGTGGTGCACGTCTTCAAATCCCAAAGCTTCACAGCACCACCCGTGTAAGCCGTAAATAGTTTCTTGCCATCGTAGGACAGTTTTCCCGTTTCAGTGCGCATTCCATGACCGGGCAGAATTTTACAATCACCACTCGGTATGCGCCAAATATAGATTTCACCGCTATCACTACCTCCAATTAGCACATTTGATGCGCGATGCCATTGAAGCCAAGCCATGTCGCCCATTGAGTACTCCCATACTTTGCGCAAAACCGGTTCCTCCCCTTCAATTTGACTCCACGATATTTTGTGCACTATTAGCTCGCCGGCAAGATCGCAGGTGGCTAAGAAGTTGCCGTCTTGACTGAAATGTGTCTCAGTGACGGTGTCCTTGTGTTCCGTAATCTTAAAGACGATCTCTCCCGTGTTTATATCCCAAACAAATGCGCAATCGTCCTCGCCACCAGTTGCGGCCCATGGTCTCTGGGGATGCAAACTGCAACCGAAAACGGGCGTACTGTGGCAACGAAATGTAAGTTTTGCATCGTCGGGTATGGCTTCTTTGCGTGCTTGCTCCTCTTCGTCGACTTCGCACTGGTGAGATTGCTCAGACATTAATTCTTCTAGGTCATCCGAAAGGTTGTCGTCATCGTCCTCGGCGCCCATATGAATTTCCTCGATTAGTACCTCTTCCTCGTCTTCATAGTCGACTTCTGGCACATGGGGCGGCGTATTATTGTGCATTTTCTTCACCGTTTTCGCGTCTAAGCCTCACACGATAAAACGCCCAACGAAATGCGTCGAAAGAAAGCAACAAACACGTGTCGGAATGACAATTATTTGGGAAACAGCTGCTAGTCTATAATCGAATACTCGTTACTTGTTGACGGCGGGCAGTCGGTCGATACTAATGACTGCTGGAAGTCAGCGTTACAATTCGAATTGAAATTTCGAATTTTACTTAATTATTGTCATTGGGTATACATAGGTTGAACAGACAATTTAATCTGTTGATGTACAGAATCAACGGCAAATTCTAATCGTTTCTGAAAAGTCTCTCCCGTCATTTGTTAAGTGAGAAATGTAAACTCTATATGAATGCATACTCTTTGGACATGATGTACGTTACCTATTCTTACGAACCACATGCGGTAAGTCAATTTTGATAATGCATGCTCAAGAACATTAAAATCATATGGTACTTCTAAATAAATGGTATTCAACTACATATTTAGTATTAGCGCTATTGTGGGTACATTTCACCATTAGGCTGTCTAGTTGAACGTAAAAGCTGAAAAGTCAGTAACGTAAAAAGTTACAAAAATTGTCACTTTCTATGATACCGTCTTTTGCAAATTTCGTGATGCCTGTGAATAAAAAAAAAACCAACTAAATTGGTTGAACATTCCGGTTAGCAGACAACCAATCGCAAACGCTTTATCCCACTCTCTTTTGTATGTATATAAAGTAACCTTACAAATTTAACGTCTGTAATATTTAATAAACTATTAAGCTCTAGTGATCAAGTTCGTAGAGCAACTACACACAAACAAACCAGGTCACTGTTAGTCGACCAACTCGGGCAGTTGGTAGATTTTCGCTGTACTGTCGTCCGATACGGTTAGCAAAATATTTTCCTGTAAATTGTAGGCCATATCGAAGACTTCGTAGTAATTACCGAGCAGTGTGTATTTCCGCACGCCTGAGCGTACATCGAAGGCGTGTATCGGGCCGCATCTGGTACACAACAGCACAGTGTGCTCGTTCAGCCATGTGAGTCTGTAAGGAAAATGGATGCACAGAGTGAGTGTTCAGGAAGAGAAGTTGAATCCCATGCTGTTGCATGACATACCTTAAAGCACCAAATCCGTTATCGGGATTCTCGCATAATGTGCGCAACGAATACTTGCTGTAGTCCCAAATGGCAACTTGACCATCAAGTGTGCCACTCGCTAATAAATGTAGTTCCGAATAGGGCGCAAAAGCCAGATACTCGACTTCATGTTCCGCTTGGACTGTACCAACGGGTCCTGAGGTTGTGTAGAGGACAATCTTGCCTGCAAAGGAAATGAATGTTTGAGCAAATTACGAACTAACCCCTCGTCCTCATACTCACCCTTATTATCGGCACACGCATAGACTGGCTCCTCGCTATGGCAGGCAACTTCATACTCCGTACCGGCGAACGCCAGTGAATGCTGATCATTGATCTCCATAATTGTGGTGCACGTCTTCAAATCCCAGAGCTTCACAGCACCATCCGTGTAAGCCGTAAATAGGTTGTCATCGTAGGTCAGTTTGGCTGTTTCAGTGCGCTTGCCATGGCCGGGCAGTATTTTGCAAACGCCACTCGGTATGCGCCAGATATAGATTTCACCACGATGACTACCTCCAATCAGCACATTTGATGTGCGACGCCACTGAAGCCAAGACATCTCGCCCATTGAGTACTCCAACACTTTGCGAAAAACCGGTTCCTCGCCTTCAGTTTGGGTTTCCGGTACCTTGTACACTATTAGCTCACCGGCGCGATCACCGATGGCTAAGAAGTTACCGTCGGGACTAAAAGTCGTTATAGTTATGGTGCCTAGTTGTTCAGAAATCTCAAATGTGACCTCGCCCGTGTTTATATCCCAGACAAATACGCAGCCTTTTAAGTCTCCAGTTGCGGCCCACGGCTTCTGCGGATGCAAACTGCCCCCATATATGCAAGTGCGATGGCAACGGAATGTTAATTTTGCATCATCGTATAGTGCCATTCTGCGCTCTACATCCCCATCATCTAAATTATCCGAAATGTCGTCGCTGTCGTCCTCGACGCCCATATGAATTCCCTCCATTAGTAAGTCTTCATCGTCATCACTCGTGATGTCTGGCACAAGGGCCGGAGTATTGTCGCGCATTTTTTCTAGTTAACGCGATGTAGAATTTCCACCAACCGTTTTCGCGTCTGACAATAAAATTTCCAACAAAATGCGGCAAAATAAAGCTGCAAATACACGTCGGAATGACAATTTGGGAAAAAGCTGCTAGTCTGTAATCGGGTACTTGTTACTTGTTGACGACGGGTAGTCGGTTGATACTGATGAAGGCTGGTAGTGAGCGTTACAATTTGAATCGCGTTTTTGAATTGTAGTCAATTATGCAATTAATTTTTTAGGACTTAACCTCACTTTGAACTGAACAGGAGCGTGTGATTTTCAAATGTTTTCAAACAGGTTCCAACAGAATGACAAGTGATTCCTATTTGGATAAAAGAAAGCAATCAATTTTGTCTTAATTTGTCGTTGAGAAGGCAGAAAACTGGAGCGGTTTGAAAAAAAAACATACTGCCTGGATTGATGGAAACACAATCTGAGATGTTAAAAAAAGCCGGTTGGGAATATTCCAATTTCTCAAAGAATAATGTTGGTTTATAGCTTCAAGTAGCAAGCATAGCTACTCGTAAGCGAAAACAAGTCGATCTGGCAGCGGTGACTTACTTTACTTTATTAAAGTTACTTTTGATAAGTTCAGAAAAGGCGAACATGATTCGGAAAATATTGTCAGAGTATGTATTATGTATTTACATACACTTTTTACAATTTTTCCTTAAACTAGTGAACTACTACCTATTTTAATGGCAGCTTAAACTAATTATATGTAAAATCTAACAAAAAACTAATGACTATACAAAAGTAGTAAATTAAAAAATTAACAGCATTATTAACATGCATTTAAATTTACATTTTAACCTAAAAATATATGTTAAGAGAGGACTCTGTCAGGAAGATCGTCTGGGTGGCATATTTTTAATCTTCTTATCCTTTCTCCCGTAAGACGCCTGGCTAGTGGGTTCGGTTGAGAACTAAGCCGTTCCAAATATTTTTTGGCTTGCATTTGAAGAACGTCACCGACTTTAGGGACTCCTAAATCACTTTCAATATCCCATGTACGCATGTACCATAGAGCATTGCAGATTCTCCTTAATATTTTACTTTGAACCACTCGTATTTTATTTAGGGCGTGTTTTGGGCGCAATTCCGTACACCTGCATCGCATACTTCCAGATCGGACTCAATATAATTTTGTAACTAGCTACTTTGTTGGCTAGAGAAAGCTTGTTTTTAGGGGAAAGTAGCCACGCCATTTTCTTGGCTTTTGACAGCACTGTTTGTTTTACCATAGTAATATGTCTTCCAAAGGTGAGCATTCTGTCTAATAACACTCCCAAATATTTGTGTTCTGGTTCGTGTTTAAATGGAGAACCCAGCATAGAAATGGCTGGACAAGTCGCTGATCTGGTAGTAAATGTGACAGTTGCACATTTATTAAAATTTATGCCAATATTCCACCTTTTGGCCCACATCTCAAAACTGTGTACATACTCCTGGAGCGCACTTGCACCATCACTAATAAGACGGCTTCTAGTCAATAAAGCGCTGTCATCGGCGTATGTGGCTATGAGAACGTTGTTCCTGTCTACAGAAGATATAGAGTTAGGTGTTGGCATGTCTGCTGTATATAATGTATAGAGAGTTGGTCCTAGTACGCTTCCTTGTGGGACTCCAGCGCAGATTTGTCTTTTAGAAGATTTGGTGCCATCAACAACCAGGAAGGACCTATTGTTCAGGTAACTGCTTACAACCTGAAACAGCTGAGGAGTAAGCGACCGTTTCAGCTTGTATTTTAGACCACAGTGCCACACCTTGTCGAAAGCTTGTTGGATATCCATGAATATTGCCACCGCGTACTCTTTGTGTTCCATGGCTTCAAGTGCGAAGTTAACCACACGGTGGAGCTGCTCTGGAGTAGCGTGAATCTTACTGAATCCAAACTGCCATTTAGGAATCAGGTGTGCCACGGAAGAAAGCTGCAGGATACCATTTAATAATACCCTTTCCAACATCTTGCCGAGGCCAGGTAAGAGACTGATGGGCCTATATGCGTCCACTTCAGATGGCTGCATGTTAGGTTTCGGGATCATCGTAATTAGAGCCGACTTCCAAACCTCTAGGAACTGACGTATACTCAAAATGCTATTGAACAGCAATGCAATAAAGAGTACCGCCCTGGTTCGAAGCGATTTAATGGCATTGTTATCAAGGAGGTCCTCTCCAGGTGATTTTTTACCATTTAACTGCTTGATTTGTAGCCTGAGCTCTTGCAACGTCACTGGATTTACAGGCATGGACATTTGGAATGGTGTCTCTAGGGATAATTCTATGTGTCTCTTCATGAAGTTCGACGTCAGATCTAGCGGAGTAAACCTCACCTTTTGCAGTCGATTAGACAGTCTCTTAAAAATTTGGAGCACACGATCGTCCCGTCCTGGCATCTTCGTTTCTGACTCTTCTTTTTAAATGGAGTAGGGCAGCACCTGTTGGAGTCAGATGAGTTGTATGTCGTTGGTTTGTTGACTGCGCAATTTTTGAAGCGGCGCAAGCAGCGGCTTGATTAATGTTGCACATAAAGATAGATACAGCATCTTCTATATCTTCTGGATTCTTTATTTCCATATTCAGGTTTAAATTTCTGTTCAACTCAGCTTTAAACGTAGCTACGACTGGCAAATGGTCTGAGGAAAGTTCAAAGCTTAATTCAACAGTAAGCGTATTTCTTTCAATTTCTTTCGTAATAAAGAAGTCCAAGGCAGTTGCGGTTAACTGAGAGTTGTACGAATAGAAAGTTGGTTCACCAGTTGCTAGAATCTGACATGAACTGCAGTCGCCTTCCTCGAACGCAAGATCTTAGATTGCCGCACCATGAATGCTTCGCGTTAAAATCACCTCCGGTGATGAAACGGCCTCCTCAGGAATTTATTAATTAAGTTCAACCTTTGTCCACGGAACATTGGGAGGAAGACACAAGGCAGCAACTGTAACGTTTCCACCATTCATCTGCACATTCACGCTCGCTATTTGTACGTTCATACGCGTGATTGGCCCATTTTTAAGTGCATAATGCTGGCTTGAATAATAAAAGCAGTACCGCCTCTACCGCTACCACTAGGATGATTTGCATAATAAACTTCGTAGCCACGTATGTATATCTTATTTCCAGGGCATAAATGTGTTTCTTTTAACAGCATAATGTCGATAGAGTTCGCATTGAGGAAAAGTAAGATCTCTTCCTTGTTCTTGGCGATACCTCGCGCGTTCCATAATGCGATTTTTGTTGGGATCATTTTGATAATAGTTTTTGCACCAATTCGCGGAAAGCTTTGTTAGCTTCCATCGAATCTTGGAATAAAACATACATATGGTCCATTCTCTTATTAATATCTTGAATAGCTTTTTCCAAGACACTAAACTTTTTGGAGAGACCTTGGTCTTCGCCAACATCATTTGCACGTGACAAGTTTGGTGTTGTTGTCCTATTAAAGTGTTTTCGGGTGTTAATACGCGCGACGTCAGCATATGCCGGGATGAACTCCACATTGGAACTCTCTATGTTGTTATGCACGGTACGCCGAAGACCGTCACTAGGTAACCTTCCCGCTGACTTTAACTTTTTGGCCAAGTCAATTCTTACTTTGCAGCCCTTAAACGTAGATATATGATCTTCACCACAGTTGGCACACATGTTGCTGTCACGAACGTAACTCGCAAGAAGCTGAGCCAGTAGGGTGCTCGCCTGAACATTTACCGCAAACTGGCCTTTTAAGGCAGTTGTTACGAGTATGTCCATAATCCTGGCATCTATAGGATGAAGGGCTTGATTTCCCTCAGTTGGTGATGCCAAAACTCACAGTTTTGCTGCGTTAATATATTCACCACAGCTCCAAAAGTTTCAGCATTTTTGGCATATATTCTAAATATGCCAGTATAGTTGAGTTAAGTACTTGCTCAAGTTCATCCAACTTGTTGACTTGAGGCACGCAAATAGCTGGTGGTTTGAGGTTTGCGCTTCCATGCTGCAAGTTGCCAGATCCCAACGGGACACTATCTTGCGCAGAATCTTGACGATTATTTAAGTCGTCTGACTCCATTAAGGCATCAGTTCCCTCAAATAAAGCTGCGCCTTTCTGCTTCCTACGAATTTGTGGCAATTGGAATGTGCAGTCTTTAGCTAAAGCTGCAGCCGTTGCTACGCTTATTTTGGACATAGCTTCACCCGAGATTAGAGCCGATCATTTATAGTCCGAAGTAGTAGTTGCTGTTGACGTGCAACCTACAGTTGAAAATGTTAATGTGGTAGTTGTAGTGGTCGAAGTTGCCACACAACTGCTTAACAGACCAGAATAATTTGTACAGGATTTCTGCAACTCGCCGGCAAAAGTTGCGCGAAGTTCAGACGGCGAAGCACCGGCTATTTGCCTCATTTTCTCAAAGTTCTAAGCTGTGAGTGAGAAAGCCTGTTCTCATCCATACCATGGCATAAAACAAACAATATTTATAACTAAATATTGCGATTGTCTGACGCTCAAAACAATAGTCTTCGTCAATTAACAAATAAAAATTTTTTGATAAACAGTTTGTGAACCCTGGATAACGGTCGCTGGTGCCACGAGGGCCTTGGCCTTGCCCAAAGGGCAAGCTAACGATAGCACGCAATGCACGCACTAATTATTGTATTTCCATAAACAAAAAGCGACACCACTATCGCGATGTCTAAAAATATATCGTGCGCGTAAACCGTCACACGGTGGGCGAGAAAAGGGGCAACGCCTTTGCAGAAAACAAATTATGCACTTACAAGAAGAATTTAACTAAGCACTGTGCACGAAAGACAACCTTCACTGTTGAATGCACACACGAGACTGAACAAAAAAAATTTCAGGCAAAAAATATTTATAGAGCTTAAATGACAACGATTTCAATACCGGACTTATGACGTATTTCTAAAAATGATGAATAATATTTCTACTATTACTGCTACATCTGAGCATAATCAACCAGTGTCCCACAAAACTACTAATACACTACTGCGAACAAAAGCCCTAAGTTATAGTCTTACTTTAATAGTGGCTTCATCTTTTAAATTTTTAAGGAAACAGGTGCGAGTGGGTGTGTTTCAGGCCTGTAACATCCGGAAAATCTTCTTGTGTAAAAATCGTATTGCTTCCGGACCTCGCTGGTCGTCTCTACACTCCTGAACAAGAAACCACAGGATGTGACTGCGTTTATAGCTGCTTGGTTATTAGTAAAGTTACTTATATTGACACTTTGATCATCTTTATTTGTTGCCTCTCTAAACTCTATCACTGTTACTGGTAGGTTTTCGATAAGCTCATCTTCAATTATATCAACTTTTTCCATGTGTTTGTATTCCTCCTTTTTCGGTAATCTGAACAATACATCTGCATTTGATTTTCTATTTCCGCATTGCTAAGAGTATTGGCAACCCTTTGTTTGGCGGGAAAATTTGCACAAGGGCCTCATATAATAATATAAATTTAGGGACACCATAAATTACTGCTGTACTTTGTCACGTACGTTGCTTGAAGCAATATCTGAATCGATTAGATATTTCCCATTCCAAACATTCTACTTTGACTTGTTCTTGACCACTGTCCTAGCTGCTTTTTGTATCGCTATCTCATTTACGTATGCACAAGTAAAGTACATATGAAAGAGAGGAATATAGAAAACTGCTCATTTTTTTGAAATGTTTGCAAAGTGCAGTCTTGAGCGCGTGGGTGATAAAATTGTGAAATGCCATCGGCTAGTAAAAAATGAATGTGCTGTGGCCAAGATATAGACGTGAATTGAAGTGACTGGAGGATTCGGAGAATGGTGAAGAGGTGGAAAATTGCTTTGAATCGTCATTATATTATTTCAATTTAATAATTTGTATTTAATTTATTATTTAAGTGTTACATTTAACATAAGTTTGAGTATTATAAGTGTACATTTAACAAATTTATAAATAAATTTAAATAAATTTTCAATAAATAAATTTTAATAAATAAATACATATATAAATTTTAATGCGTAAATTTTGTTGCCATTTTTCCATCCACATTCTTATCTTTTTCAGTGTTTTGTTTTTCAATTTCAATTTCAATTTTTCACAGCTATAATCGCAATTAAATCTTCGTCCGTCATTGTTGTCATTTTCGCTCGTCTGCTCACTTCAAAATTTACCATGAAATGAACGATACAGCTGCGTACACACGTACACAAATGCTTGATGCTTGATGAATGAGGGACCGTGGCGGGCTAGTTTAAATGCTTGCTGCGTGTAAAACAGGTCTAGGCGGTAGTGGTGTGCCAAAATTGTAGAGCGTAACGCCAAGCAGGGGTCAGTACTTGCACATATATGAGCCTCTTATTAGCTATGGTTAGCTTGTGCGAAGAACGGAGGAGCCGCCGCTCTACTTATTTGAGCTTTAGTAGCAGCGCGTTGTACCTACCTTTGTGTGTTCACGCCATGTAAAACGTTTGTCCAGTATCAGACCGAGATACCGGATTGATCCACGCAAATAGTATGTGATGAACGACTCGATGTAGTTGTTCCGGCGTGCCATGCCGATTTAAATCCAAATTGGTGATCAGGAATGGCCTCTTTCACGCCCTGTACCGCCAACAATCTAAAGGTTTCTCATTACCATAATCGTACTCATGTGCCAGGATTATTTAAATTACCAGCACCAAGAATACTCTCACTTCTTCCCTATTATATGTCTTCTTAATGTTTTGAATTGCGCCGACTTTCTTTAGAAACTTACGAGTACCCTCTCCACCTACCCTAAGTATCCACAATATTCAATAGAGTTTTTGATAAACTCACAATTTTTTTAAAATTAGGACGCATGTTATACTTTTCCAATTGCGTGAATACTTCTTTAAGTCTTTTCACGTTTGTTTCATCATTTTCTGTCCTAATTTCTGATTTAGTGTCCTGATTTTTATGTCGTCCAAAATCACCGACACCCTGGAATGTCACCGAATACCTGCCACATTAACCGTTGCCATTTTGCGGGAGCTTTGGCTACACCAAACATTAATCGTGTAGGTTGTTACAGTTCTTTATGTGTGTTTACGGTCATTATATTCCTGTCTTCTGGGTTTACCTCTCTATCTTTGAGAACTTACTTCCATCGCAGACCCTGCTAAACAAATCTTTGATTGGGGGTATGGGATATTGGTCTACTAACAGTTCTGGATTCAAAGTAACCCTATAATCGCTGGATATCCGTACCATCTTCCTACGTTTACAAACCACCACAATTGATGTCGCCCACTCTCTCTGGTCTACTTTCACCAATAAACCATCTCCTACTTGACTTTCCAGTTCTTCTTCCAGTGTATATCCCTTTGGAAACCCTATACGCTTCGGATATAAAAGCACTTGAACATTTGCTACTTTTCCAGCCGATAAGGAGAACACTCGTGGAAATTCATTTTTCAGCATTCATTTTCCGCAGTAGCCGTATGAGATTTCTCTTTTCCTTTGGAAAATATTTCCTCGCATCCTCCCGGTTGATTGTAATAGGCTAACCTGTATGAATTTAAAATCTATTAGTTTGCCAAAAACATAGTACTCGCTCATTACATTCTCATCAATTTGAAGTAGCTTTTTTATTGGTTTAAAGCACTTTCTGCAAATGTCCAATTTTATTGCAAAAATGACATTTGCTCCCTTGTATTTGCACTCATTTGATTTGCGTTGCCATGTGATTTGCGTTGCCACATCGGAAGCACTAATTTTTATTTTGCAGCTCTGTTGCTTTTTGCTTTTAATCTGCTTCCTAATTTGCATTTTATTAACACTACCATTCTCGTTTGTTTCTTTGTGTATTTAGTTTTTCTTTTCTTTCTCAGCTGCTTCGTACACGGCAGCCATGTTGCTTGCTTCCTCCTGTCTTCTTCTCCATGAGTCAGCTCAGCAATCGCCGATTTGCCAGTTCAAAAACAAATTGATTGCGTAGGTTATGAAAACAGATTTCAGTATTTTCAAATTCTATATAAACGGATTATTCGACCATCTCAAATAGGCTCGCACCTAGACAAATAAACATTCTCTCTCCAAGGATTGCCAATTCTCCGACAAAATGCCAGACGCACAGTTTTCCTCTGTGAAACTTTAAACTTCGCTAACATCAAGTAACGTCTGAGCAACGTGCCTCTGACTATCGTACGGCATACGTTGGAAGGAGTGGTCCTTGGCCGAGTGGTGGCTGACCCGAACTAATACTTGTATAGATAAAATTTTGTCTGGGGTGAATGTAGTTGTAATATGAAGCAGTGCCCTCGCTTTGGAAACGCTCCACAATGGAGAACGTGCCTTTGTTATCATTTGGTGGTACTCTCTCACTTCACCCTTATTCAGCTTTTCGATGCCCAAAGAGTGCAGCACATGGATGCATGTGGTAAGGGTCCTTTTTTTGCTTTTGCTATGTTTACATCCCACGACGTGCTGATGCATATGACCTCAGTTAACAGGCTTTGTTAAACCCCTTCAAGAACTGTAGTCCGTTTATAAATTTTGTATATGTAATAAAATAAAATAGTCTTACAAATTTAGCATTGGAAATATTAAATTAACAAGTTCTGAGAGTAAGTACAAACAGGTCACTGTTAGTCGCCCAACTCGGGCAGTTGGTAGATTTTTGCTGTACTGTCTTCGGATACGGTAAGCAAAATATTTTCCTGCGAATTGTAGGCCATCTCGTATATATCGTAGTAGTGACCGGTGTGCGTGTATTTATGCACTCCTGAGCGTACATCGAAGACGTGTATCCGGCTTCCTTGGGTACACACCAGCACAGTGTGCTCGTTCAGCCATTTAAGTCTGTAAGATGTATGAATGGACAGAGTGTGTGTTCAGGAAGTGAAATTAAACCCCATGCTGTTGCATGACTCACCTCTAAGCACCGTCTTCTGGATCGGGATTCACGCATAATGTGCGCAATTTGTCCTTCAAATGTGCCACTCGCTGATTAATGCAGTTCTGAGGATGGTGTAAAAGCCAGATACTTAACTGCATGGTTCGCCTGGACTGTACCAACGGCGCCTGCGTTCGTGGTAATGACGTTTGAAAAAAATTTAGAACCAACACCACCATACTCACCCTCCATATCGGCACACGCGTAGACTGGCTTCTTCCTATGACAGGCCACTGCAAGCCCGTAAAGATGAGCCTCAGAGCCTGCTGCTCATTTATCTCCATAATTGTGGTGCACGGCTTCAAATCTCAAAGCTTCACAACACCATTCTTGCCATCGTAGGCCAGTTTGGCTGATTCAGTGTGTTTGCCATGACCGGGCAGAATTTTGCAATCGCCACTCGGTTTGCGCCACATATAAATTTCACCTTTGACTACCGCCAAAAACCAGATTTGATGTGCGATGCCATTGAATCCAAGTCCATTGAATCGTCGCGCATTGAGTGCTCCCATACTTTGCCCTTCAGTTTGGCTATCCGATATTTTGTGCACTATTAGCTCACAGACGACATCGCCGGTGGCTAGGTATTTGCCGTCGTAACTGAAATGTGTCGCAGTGAGACTCGGTGTTCGGGAATCCGCAATATGATCTCGCCCGTATTTATATCTCAACGCGCCAGCCTCGTTGGCGCTAGTTGCGGCCCATAGTTTCTGCGGATGCAAACTGCTGCCGAATACGGGAGTACCGTGCCGGAATGTAAGTTTGTATTCTCGTGTATGGCCTATATTCGTGCTTGTTCCTGTAATTCGGCCCGGCGTCGGGGAGAAGGCTCCGACCAAGTTCATTTAAGTCATCCGAAAGGTCGTCATCACCGTCCGCGACGACCATATCAATTTCCTCGATTAGTATCTCTTCATCATTCAGACTCGTGATGTCTGGCACAAAGGCCGGCATATTGTTGCGCATTTTTTCCAATTAACGCGACGTAGAACTTCCATCCACTGCTTTCGCGTCTCGCGACAAAATCTCCAACGAAATGCGACAAAATAATGCAACGAACACGAGTGGAAATGACAATTGTTTGCGGAACAGCTGTTAGTCTGTAATCGATTACTCGTTACTTGGTGATGACGGGTAGTCGGTCGATACTGATGAGATCCGCACGTAAGCGTTACAATTTGAATAGCGTTTTTGAACATAATTGAATGTTCATTGCGTACATTTTTATCTCTGGAAAAAAAGTTGATTAGATGCATTTTGCGTTAAAAAAATGTTGCACGTTAACCGGCTCGGTAATTCGTACACAAAAGTCAATTGCATTGACTCGTTCCACTCGCTGCAACAATTTGTGCAATTCCTCGCAACACTTGTTGCTTGAGAAGAGTTGCACGACGTTCGGCGAGGCAGCTCGTATTGCTCGTACCTTGTATTGCGGCAACAGTTTTGCGTTCTTCTTTGTGTTCTTTCGGTTTTTTCGCCGTTGCTTTATTGCGTTCGATTTTTGTAGAGGGAGTATGTGCGAAAATTACAGAAGTTTGTGGTTGCGGCAAGTAACGGAATAATCGTTTTTGGAGGTAAGTATATGCGAAAATTATTATTAAATTTATAAACGTTGCCTTATTTTCGATTGCCTTTTGCTGCGCGCGGGTGAAATTTTATAAGTGCGATGTGAATGAGTGTGAAAATTTCATCAATAGTGTGGTAAAAAGAATCGGCGACGCATTAATTGTTAAAATGCAAAATTGTGAATCCTTTTACAATGTACAAAGCGCGGATTACTTAAATAGGGTCAAAGAGTCTGCTGCATTTGAGTTCATCGTAAATCACAGGTAAGAACTTGTGCTAAACGTGACCGTAGTATGTCGTTTGCCGCTTGAAAACCTATTTCGATTTCAACCTGCACAAACTACGCAATAAATGAAAAGAAATGTGAAAATATTTGCGTGCTGTTTCTGCACCGAGTTTCAGCGCTAAGCAGCGAACAGCAACACCAACACCAAAGAAGAATGAAATAGTATTGTAAGCAAAGTATATCCAGCAATACAATAAAACGGGTCATTGCAGACTCTGTAATTCGGACACTTGCATTTTTGGCTTCCCTCAATAATGCGGACACCAACTCTTTTCAATACTCAATGAGAAAGGAAAGAAGCAAACAGTCCAGGAAGATTCCGTTACGTAGCGTCTGGCTGGCGCCTTGACGTTTATTTTCACGATAAAGGCCCAAACAGTATGGTGTTACTTGTTACTCTGTTTGATTTACTCTGACTTGACCGAAAAAAAGTAAACAGAATGCGTGTTCAGTAACATTAAAGTTGTCATACCATTGAAAATGTCAAAAAATGATAAAGGTTTTTTTATTAATGCATTGAATAACCCTGTGCTTGCCATGAGAAATACAAAGAGAAAGAGAGTGAGGGAGACGATGTTACCGAGCAATTTCAAATTATTTGATCTCTCACGGTAACACCAGCGTAACAAGCAGAGTCACAACTTCACATTCTGTTCGTTCACATACAACTAGCTGTATTTGATATTTCGACGAGTAACAACCAGGGTAACAAGCAACGCCATTCTGTTTGGGCCTTAAACGACACACATGTTTCATGATATTCGATCTGCTTGTGTTTTGTTCTTCAGCTCGATTTTGAGTTTGAAGTCTCGCAATGTCGGGAATACCCAAAAAGAAGAACTTATTAACCATCGACAAAAAAAAAAAAAAAAAAAAATTATTAAGAGTTAAAGGAAGGAATGTCTATAAGGCATCTTGCTATAAGATATGGAGTTGGTAAGTCAACTATTGTTGATATTGAAAAATAAAGAAAAAAATTCAAAGGTAAGTACAGTAGAAACTTTTTATATTGTGCAGACTGCTGACAGATATCGTACTTGTAGGTATTTGGTGCAAACAGAATGTGGTCTTGGTCAAAGGAAAACAATGAAACCTGCAGAGTACAAGGAAACTACAATTGGTTTTTGAAGAAAAGACAGCAAAACGTCCTTATCTCAGGCGAACTTTTACAAGAGAAATCAAAAGAGATTTTTACCGAAATTTATGGCGATACTACAACTTTTTTTGCAAGTAAGGTTCGGCTGTATAATTTTCTATCACGATATGGTATTAAACGCTTGACAATTTTGGGAAACAACGCAGTAATAACGAAAGCGCTGTTAAGCCATTTCTTACCGGATTTAAAAAGAAAGTATTAACCTAGAGCTATTGCAATTGTACAATTCCGATCAGACAGCCCTTTTTGGTGGGAACACCAAAAAGGGTGAAATATCAGCATCGGGCCGAAAAGTAGGGAAAGAAAGAATATCTGTCTTATTATGCTGCAATGCAACAGGGCAGCACAGACTAAAATTCCTTATTATAGGCAAGGCACAAAGCCCACGTTCGTTTAGAGAAAAAAGCTTGCCTGTAGATTACACTCATAGCAAAAACGCTCGGATGACAGACATGTTTAAAAATTGGTATTGTCGTATCTTTAAGTCTGATGTGGAATCTTATCTGCAAAAAAAGAACTTACCCAAAAAATCACTTTTATTATTAGACAATGCATCGTGCCATTCACCCCAACTAGTAAATACAAGTGAAGTTTACGTTATGTCTTTGCCTCCAAATTGTACGTTGCTGTTGCAACCAATGGATCAAAATGCGATTCGTTTGTTTAAAATAAACTATCGCAAAAGTTTTCTTTCCCATATTTTATCCATTATGCAAAGTGACCTCATGCTTAAAGAAGTTCACCCTTAAAGACGCCACATTGGTAACTGCTCGCTCAAGGAATTCCGTAAAACGCGGCGTATTACAAAAACGTTGAATAAACTTCTATGCAATGAGGAGTGGCAATCTGAAGATGACTTACCGTTAAGCGACTTTATTACTATTACTATTACTATTACTATTACTATTACTATTACTATTCCTATTACTATTACTATTACTATTACTATTACTATTACTATTACTATTACTATTACTATTACTATTACTATTACTATTACTATTACCATTACCATTACTATTACTATTATTATTACTATTACTATTGCTATTACTATTACTATTACTTACTGAATTTGTATCTATTTGCGTCGTATAAATGCCAATTTGTTATGATTATTAGCAACGCTCATAGGCGCTTTATTTATGACATGATTGCCAACAAGCTCAAATCAATTATTGTTTTTGTATTTAAAGTGTGTCAGCACACACGATACGTTTATCTTGCGCTCTGGTGTTTCGTGCCTCAGCCATAAGCAGCACAGTTAGAACGGAAGTTATTACAATCAATAATAAAATAAAGTGAATGATTTTACCTGTTTTAGTTGCTCTCCGTTGCTTTCTACAACTAATGCTACTTTTATTTTAACTGATCGTCGATATTGTACTCATTTAGTTTGATTTATATCTTCTCTCAATACAAGAAAGAACATTTTTCAGATTATTTGCGCGCATTTAACAGACGCTGATGATAATAAAAGAGAGTAGAGCGCGTTGAAACGGACCAACAAACGAACGACTTAAACAGCAAACTTGTATATGAAAATTTTGCTGGCATTGTTGTTGTTGGCCCACTCACATTCGAAAAACGACAACAGAAAATATGAAACTTATTTTTACAGTTTCATTTTACACATTCAAACCCTAGAAGTGGGTAATTAATCTTCGTCTTTGAGCTGCTATAAAGGCCTTCAGCAGATACTTTTGGTGTTTGTTGTTTTTCATGCTTTTAAATATTATTTTCAACTAACATTTTTAACTTTACTCTGTCTTTGCCTTTGTTAATTTACTTCGCAATTTTTTGAATTTTTCGACGAATGCGAATGGTGGTGTTGCCAATATGTTTAGAAGTGTTTTTAAGTTAATCCAAGCGTTTGAGATAACTCTCCTATTATTATTTCTTATCCTCTAACTCCATCATGAGGTTCTGAGTCTTATACATAAAACTTATAAATTTCAGTCGTGTCTTAATGCCTTTCTTTTTGTTGATTTCTTGACGCCTTCTATTCAGCAAATGATGAAGTGCTTAGTAACTATTAATAAGCCATACGAGTATTTAGATCAACGAGTCTAAAGATACTTAAACATTGGTGTTCTGGCTGTAACCTGCCATCGGTGAGTTCTCAGTGAGAGATTTCAATGCTTTGAAAACTTCTTCAAATTAGCTTACATAACTCGAACCATTTTATAACTCTCATTTGGTATACAGAACATAAATATTTCGACACTCTACGTGGAATATTTAAAAATGTTCGGCTGGAGTTAAATGAGCAAATACGAGTACGCTGCGATGCACATTTTGTGGTCTACGTCAAGCATAAAAGTGAAATTTGCATATTCTTCTTTGCTTTTCTACAGCAGGTTTTGTTGTTGTTGCTCAACACAACTTTTAATTTTACAATGAAACGCATCATTAAATTCAAAGTTTGTGGCCAGTGGCTATAAAAATCTGTTGGAGAAATTTATCTAAGCAAGAAATTTGAGAGTTGAGTTGTTGTAAACTACAATTATGGAATATTTAAGTAGACCCAATCCAGCAGTCGCGGCCTTAAAAACTATTTTCTAACAGGATCGAAATAAACAATAAATCTCTGTTTAGACATATTGTGAAGAAGCAATTTTAAGTGAGGCGATTTTCTATGTTTTTGAATCATAAGCATTAAGGGGAGCGATCGATCAATAAGTACCTTTATTTTAACTTCTCCAAACAAAGCGATTTGTCAAACTCTTCAAACGACTCTTTTCTCGATTGGATAACTTTCATGTTTGTGCTGATTCTTCCTCCAGAGTTAGTTAGTCGGCTCACGTTAGTTAGTCGGCCACACAGGGTGAGTGAGTGTTGTAGCAATTCCCGGTACAATTTTGGATGAATTTACTGGAGTGATATCGTATTAAAACAACATTCTTTTCTTAACCGCATGAACCCAAGTCTTTCTCAATTTTGTATCGAAACGAATTCATCGTCGTCATAGATGGTGAAGGCTTTCCATAGAGAACACCCAACTCCCAAAAGGAATTACGGATACTTTTGAGAACTGCTTGCCAAATAAAATTTCATCTATGAATCGGTCTTGAATTTAATATGGTGTAATGCTAACTTTCTTCAAAAACGCTACCTACATACTTATTGATTAGTCTTGAATGACATCAAGTGTACGAATTTAACTCGAACTCACTATAAGTCTGAAAATGATTCGTTTACAAATCAAACTTCTTTCTAATTGTATTCGATTGCAAAATTTTATAAATTTTGATTCGTTTAGCCAAAAGTCAAATAGCCATAATAAGTCAAATTTTGCGAAATAAAATTACAAATTAGAACGAAAGACCGAAATGTGCTCAGCTGTTTTTTGAACTGAACTGAGCAAAGTTGGGTTGCGCGGAGTTCAGCTGAACTGACTCAAGTTGCATGCTCACACTTTAAGCCGGTTCGGCTGTTTGTCTGCCTGTTTATTTATTGATTGAGTGTTCTTCGATTCATTCAAGTTTTTACTTCACTGCCTGCTTCTTCTTTAGTTTATTTTTATGTTTTTCTCTAGCCAGCTCAACGCTTTGGCCGCATTTTTTGACTGTGTTTCAGCTTGAGTGTTACACGCACTAAGCGGCTTAAAAGCGTGCACGCTGACCAAGCAACAGACAACGAAATGAACAAGAGAAGTCTCAACTTTACTCATTTTCACTCAATTTAATTTAACTCAATTCAAGTCAACATCATTCGCTCATTCAGCTTTTCTTTAAATCAACTTGTTTTGACTCGTTTTAGCTAACACTTGTTTCAACTCGACTCAACTCAACCGGTTGGCGTTCATTACAATATTGTGAGCCGGGTTTTGTCTTTGGCCAAAACGCGCAGTTAGCGTTTGAAACTTTGCGCGTCGTGTTCACAGCGGTCTGCGCTCGAATTATATTTACGCGCAAATAACTTTTTGCCATTTCGAGTGGAGTACAAAAAACAAACGAAAAACAAAATAAAAATCAGTGATTTTTTTCGGTACGACGCAAAATTACGAATATACATAAATAAGAGAAATTTCAATTAAACAAAATAATCTTCAAAATTATACGAGTGCGAGTACGAGTACATGCAAAAGACATTCGCCTAAAGAAATTTTAAACGAAAAGCGCACAAATTTAATACGATAAACTACGAGAATATCACGCGCAGATACAAACGTAACTTAACGTGTTAATTTGTATGTTGTTGTTGTTTTTGTTTTTATGTGTGCTTTATAAAAATAAACTACAAAGAAATGGTTTTCGAATTATTTATTTTTTTCCGTTTATTTGGGTTTTGGTGTTTTTGTTGTTGTTGTTGGTTTTTAAATCGACCCCTTCACTTTGTAGTAAATTCCTGTGTAATCGGCGCGATACCTCGACAGCGACTTCGACTTCGACTCGAAAATATCAAAAAGTTGCTGCGGCAAGTGCATTCCACGGACTCGAAAGTGGCTGTCGTTCGCATTGCACGATCGCTGCTTTTACATGTTTGTCGTTTGTCGTCGATATTGTGTGTTGCAAGTAACTGTAAATTGCAGTGAGCTCCTGCGGCACCGTTTTTGTGTATTTAACAGCGCTTCCAAGCGTGAGTGTGTATGTTTTTATGCGCGTGTGTATGTAAATGCAATTTGCAACTTAGCGCAACTTGCAACATTCAAGTTCATTGTGCGTTGACAATTTTCATTTGCAGTTTTTCCTTTGGTTTTGGTTTTTGTTGGCATTTTTAGTCGCCAACAAAGTTGTCGCCGTCATTGTTGTTGTTTTTGTTCTTGCTTTTGTAATTGTTACTTTCACAAGCGATTGCTTATTTGCAGATACATTTGTATCTTTTATATATATATATATAATTGTATATAAAATTGATCACTAATCATTGATGCTGCTGCATCCCCATACGTTTCCCATAGCCGTTTGACTTTCCTTTCCTTTTGCGCGACACTGTGCGCTTTGGCGCTTTTTTTGTCATTCAACCCGGAACTTTTTCGGTCGTCTGGCATCGTCATTGCCTGTCGCAGTGTTTTTGTATATTTTACGTTAAGCGAAGTTAGTGTGCAAGCTACGCGATACTACTCAGTCTCGCGTTAAAATGCGTCAGTGCAAAAACTAAGCGGCACAAAGTGAAAATAAGAGTTTTAAATAAACTTCAAGCAAATCGAAGCGGTCGAACGGAAAAACAACATAACCTCATCATAAATTACAACAACAACAACAACATTACGAAAAATAAAGAGAAGCTATAAAACATTATCAACAAATATGAATATAATTTAGCTTCGTCTTGCGCTCTTGTGAAAGCGCTCGTCGCTCAGACATTTGCTCAATCGCTTTTCTACACTTTTACCATAATTTATTGTTTGTTTCTTTTTCATTATTATTATTTTATAAATATGTTTTTTTTTTTTTAATCATATGTTGTGTTTGCAGCTTGGGCAATAAGCAGCTTAATTGAAAGTCTTGACTTATGACTGGCTGCATGACAGCAGCAGTGATTTTGCTTTGCGCCATGAAAGGTGCAATCATATTAGAAATATTGTACGAGTATATAGAGGGTGAAGTGAGCAGGGGATAGTGCAGATGGAAGTTAGTGCGTGTGCGACTTTAATGACAGTACACGTTTTCCTCTCTCTCAACTCGATTATGAGTCTTTATTAGAAGCTTATTTCACATTAAACCTAAGCTCTATCTTTTATGAGCTGGTAATATTCAAAAGATGCTAGTAGCTCGTGCTGCTGGTATGCACGAATAGGCGAGAATTAATTAATTAATGGATTAAGCTATGTCATTGATCAAACTAAAATTCGGCCAAAATTGATTAACGAAATGGCTTTTTGTATCAAAATTTCAGTTCAATAAACCCAAATAAACGGGCTGAAAAGTGATGAATACAATTGGCATCTTATCCTGTGGCCATGAAACGCATATAAAGTTATCAAATCATATTGAACAATTTTTAAAGTGAATTTTGTGCGGAATTTAAACAAACAAAAAATCCGATAAGAAAGTGCATTAATCAATACTACATAACAAAAATCGATTTCAGGATTACGAAGCCAAGCCAATTAAGTCATACTCATCGTAAAAGTGGCAAGATACATCTGAACTTGCAACAGGCCGAAGTAGAAGGTAAGTCAGCGCTTATTACAACAATTCCAATACGTACTCGTGCTCTTGCCATAAGATACCTCTCGGTGTATTTTTTCACAACTTGTTTCGAAACTCTGAGCTCATCACACGTTCAAAACTTGTTTACGGGCTGTTCGAGTATCTCAAATTCATTAGTAATCTGTATGACATGAGTCAATCCACAGTGCGCCATAATGTAGATTCTATAGATCTTATCCTATGGAGCGCTTGTCTTAATTTACATAATATTATGGTCAGCGTGAAAATCAAAAATGATGAGATACGAATATCTTATTGTTTGTTTCAAGCTCTTGCATTTTATATGTTACTCGTATTTTTTTAATTGAAAGTGCCTTAAGTGAATGTGGTTAGCAATTGTATTGTGGTGAAGTATGTGAGATAATGAAGCAAAAAAAATAACTGCAACCAAGATATTTTATGCTCCCCTTACTTTATAATTTATATGTACCCTTCATGTAGTGAATACTACTACAAGTTAGTAAAGACGTTTTGTGAAGAAGCCCTCAAAAAGTATATATATAATATATTCTTGATGAGGTGAAAGAGACTGGTCTATTCAAAAAAGTTATTCATTTATTTTTTACCTATCTAGCTGAGATATTGGCAAACATAATAAAAGATCCAAAAACCTTTAGAATTCCACAACAGTCGTCAAGCTTGGTTTTAGACGTATCGAACTGAACTTTGAAGAAGCTTCAAAAAACCAGGAAAATTCATATATCCTCCTTATGGATAGATAGATCAAATTGACTATCTTATAGAAACAACTTTTTTTGTAAATACAAACTGTAAATACAAGAACCTAAAACTACAGTACATCTTCCACACAACTGTGGCTTAGTCGCAGTTAACGGCCTTTTTTTGTTGTATCTAAAAGTAAAACATTTTCAATTTCTAAGTTTGTTAGCTGGTATTACTTACTTTAGAGCTTAGCACAACACTTCCACTCCTTCCATACGCTGCATAGCTTGCATCTTTTTCTATTACTTTTAGTCTTAGTACAATACTTTTTATTTGTAAAGGTTTTTGTTATTCACATGTTCCACGTCGTTGCGCATCTCAACGTGCGCTCAGTCAATGTCAAGGTTGTTAGACTTGTTAAAGCGTCATTCACTCATATACCATACGCTACGTTTTAACCTTATTATTTAATAACGAAAAACTTGCAATTTTTTTGTGGTTGGTACAAAAAAATTGTGTACGCTGGAAGTTTCTCTTAATTAGCCAAAATACCAAATTAAACGCTTCGACTTCATTAATTTCATCGCCAGCTTTGGATTCAGCTTGTGGGACGTTGTTTATGGATTTAATTGGTTGAAAAAAAACTGTGCTTTATCTTTCAAATTAACGTTTTTTGGTGCTTTCGCCTTTTAGAAATTTTTAATTTATCGTTTCTCTGGGACAACCGTTAGAAAAATGACTACAATTTTTACCCCAAGCAATTCTAACCGTAAGTTTAGAATGATTTCGGTCTTCTGCGATAAATTTGACTTTTTAATGTAATTTTCTTTTTTACTGTACTAGTTTTTATGTGTGAAAATAGTTGAGAAAAGTGCGAGAGTAAATAGCAACAACAACAAACACACAAAAAATAATAATAATAATAATGAGAAGGCACAATGAAAAGAAAAAAAAAGAAGAAGCAGAATGTATCTACACAGTCGTTGTATGTAGCAATAGCAACGCCGACTAAAACATCTATCTATGTCCCCAGTTTAAGTACGAAACATCACATTAACTATGTGTAGCTGTTTGTGTGTGTGTGGCGACCTGCATTTGTATCTATAAGTGTGGCCGTATCTGTAAGAAAAACCTACAGCAGTTAAGTTGTACATTTGGAAAAGTGGCATTCAGTAGCGCAACACAAAAGTCAAAGGAAGAAAATATAGTAAAAAGTAGGCAAGAAAAGTAGTTAAATATAGATTGTCAGTAGTGTTCCCAGTTCAACTGTGAGTGAATGTGCGCTTTAGATTACAAGCATGAAAAAAAAGGGTGCTAAAAATAGGTGGCAACAGCATGTGAAAGAACAAAAAAAAAGACGGCTGGCTGGTCATTGAACTTGGTACAACAATAATAACAACTTGCCCACTGCGTTTAATGTGTATTGTGAGGCCTCGCATTGAAGATCGTCAACATTGCTAGAATTAATGCCATATTAATCCATTTGTAAAACCAGCTTTACCTATATAGTCGCGTATATATGTATACTGATTTGATTAAAAAAGTACGTGTGTAATATATACTCGTATGTATATCTATAAAGCGAACCCTCAACGGTTCCCTCGTTAATTTCCACTCAGTTAACTTCGGCACCGGTCTGCATTTTATCCAGATTAAACTATTGAAGTGTAGTTGCTTAAAGTGTCATACTTCAACATTCCCTCACCGATCCCGTTAAAAGAGTTCGAAAAAAAAAAATTGGCTAAACATCTCTGTGCCTTCTTTAACATTGTCTTTAACAAAATTTCGTCGCCGATGAATTCGTTTTATTGAGTTCAGAATTCGAGTAAGGAGTGATAGATTTGGGATAAATTTAATTCATCATAATCCATTACCGATCATTTCAAATAAGTTGTTAATTTTATAGTAGGAGTAGTCTCTCCCCCTGGTAGAAGTCCCAACGAATCGTGTTCTTCAGCCTGGAATCCATAATGCAGTTCGTTACAAAAAAAGGGGTCGTAAAATAGATGACTTTACTGTGACTTTACTTATTTCGTATGATAGGATAGATTTGTTAATCGAATTAGATGTCAATCTATATATTTATCTATCTATATGTCTCTCCATCTATCTTTTTATCTATTTATCTACCTCTTTATCTATCTATTGATCTTTTTATCTATCCATCTACCTATCTATCTGCATATTTATCTATCTATCTATCTATCTATAATCTATGTAGTTATCTCTTTTTCTATCTATCTATCTATTTATGTGTCTATGCATCCATCTATCTATATATTAATCTATTTATCTATCTATTGATCTATATTTATCCTTCTATCTACCTATCTATCCTTATACCTATTTATCTATCTATTTATTTATCTATCTATGTTTCTATTTATCTATCTACCTAACTATATATCTATCTATCTATTTATCTATCTGTATATCTATTCTATCAAACTATTTATATAGCAAGCAATCTATCTGTGTCTGTGTCATAAACACCTCATAATTATTAAACAAAGCAGCAAAGGCCACCTTTAAGTATATTCAAGCAAATGAATTCATCAGTAAAGTTTTTTCTGCTCTGTTGCAATTTAATGAAATCTTTCCAAATGTTAGTTCATTTTAATGAGATGATAAACGAGGTTTCCTTCTCAGTTGTAACTTCTTTAAACTTTAAAAGCATTCACTAGTACTAGTCTTTAATGACAAAATAAAGTAATAAACTCGCTAAGTGCGCTCAGTTAGAAAACTGCTGAATTGTGGCTTTTTCAGAAATCAAGGCCTACAAAATGTTTATCAACCAAGTAACCACCTGTTTTTTTAAAGCCAACAAAACTAAATGTATAAGTAAATAAACAGCTTGTCCAGTTGCAACTCAACGGGAAACAGAAAATAGCACATAAATTATGAATGTTAACTCGTTAAGTTTTATTTGGTCTGCTTAGTTAGTGTGTAGAAAAAGAATGAGAGGTGAAACTTGTTGGAGAACGCTGCATGAAATGCAACTTAAGCTTTAATTATGCATATCGATGTCTGCGTACGAGTAAAACCGCCATCGAGCCAGTCCAGTCAGCTACCACACAGAAACACCAAATAGACTTGATTAATCGCGCGGGCAATTCGAAGCCGGGAGCTTGAAAATTTGCGAGTAGTTTAACCACTCTAACCCAGTTTATGGAAATTCTTTAGAAACACCAATACAGCGCTGTGATAAAAAATGTCTGAAACTGCAAGTTGAAGCATTAAAAAGTGTTGAAAATATTTATTTAAAAAAATATTTATCTAATTTTGTAGAAAAAAAACTTTGGCAACTTCGAATGCGCACGCTAATTTTTCCACTGCTTTTTGCAGTTGAATTGCGTTAGACGAGCTGAAAAATAAATTGAAACCGATCGAATGAGCACAAGCGAGCTTCCTTCCATCTAACCAAACCGTCGTTTAAGGTGTTCGTTAAGCCTAAATTGATATTTGAGCTTTTCATCAGTGAGAAAATAAAAGTTTTTTGGTTCAATGCTCTACACAATGTATCCAAAGCCACAAAGTGTTACAATAGATACAAAAGCCCCCCCCCCCACCCCAAAAAAAAAAACCTTACAAATTCAAAATCAAATACCAAAGTTAGAACTTGTAGCGCACACGTGGTTTAAGCCAAATACACACACACACATATACGCGCAAATACAGACACAAACGAAAAGCTAGAGTTGCCACACATGCGAAAAAGCGAAAAAACATCACAACATCGCAACATCATCGTAAATGCAGGTCAAATGGGGATTTACGGTTATTTGTTTGTTTTTGTTGTTCTTGTTCGCCACCGTTTGCTGATTGTGCGGAAATATTCGTCTCGTCTATATTGTCTGAAATGGGTTAAGCTAAGCGTGTGGGGTTCGCTCGCGTGGGTTTGGCAAGAAAGGGGTGATTGACCATAAACAATGTTGCACACTGCACTCCACACATGACTGGCTCAGATTACAGTTGCATATCGTTTGTTGTTTTTATTGTTATTATTGTTGTTATAGTCATTGGGAGGCAATGATTTTTGACAATAAGTTGGTCAAAGAGTGCTCAATGCTCAAGTCTACGCTTCGATGCATTTGTGAGTATACTCGATAATGAAAGTGATTGGGAGAAATGATTTTGCGACCAACGCGGCGGAAAACATGGAACTTGACAATATTAGAGTTTGTGCGTTCGACCACGCTGCCCATTGTACTACCAGCTCTTCCAATACACTGTGGAAGTAACGTTTGAAGTACAAAACTGCCAGACTGTTTAACTGATATGGGACGAAAAAGTCGATTACACTGTCTGATTTAAATTTACATATGAGGCTTAGGGGACAACAAATGAATTCAGCACAAACTTGTTAGTCTCGGTCAGTCTTGTATAGTTTGTGAATGCGTCAAGCTGATTCAAAGAAGGAAATAAACATATCTTATGATAACGTGACAGATCTACATTTATCATAAGGGTAACTTCAGGTCACGCCCATCAGCTATCATAACTTAACCTAACATAACGTAATGCAATATTGTAAGTAACGAGCCTTGTTATCAAAGCATTTAAAAAAAATTTATTTATTTATTTTTGTACGTTGGCTTAGCAGTTCCGAAGTTACCACACACTGATCTCATATTGGGTGGGGCTAAGTGGTATCAAAATTCATTTTTCAAATTTAACTTTCCTAATAGTTTAGTTTTTATGAAATTAATAGAGGTCGGAGGAGAAGCTAACGCGTAGTTGAGTGTTGAAAGATTTACATAAGACATAGAGCGGATCGTGCTGTAAGTAAGAAGTTCCACATCTAATCAAACTCAGTAAGAAAGGTGAATTAATATAACCGTAAATAAGATTATGCATGAAGTAGAACCCAGGATTGTTCTACGACTACATAAAGTAGGAAGATTGATCGATTTCAAACAACTCCGATATGATGGATGTGGCGTATCTGGTTTCCAGCAAAGGTTTCTGAGGGTAAAGAGTAGAAACTGTTTTTGAAGAGACTCAATGCAATCAATATGCCTTTGCTGTTGAGGGTGAGGTGTACATCACTTTGTTGGTATGAGGTATGTTAACTTCCTTAGATCAGCGTTTAAAACAGCCAAGGTGACCTCTAACCTTAGAGACTGTGGGTGCCAAAATGCAACTTGCAGTCAAATAAAATTCCAAGATCAATAAATTGGGAAATGTATGCCAACCTGTTTCGGTGGGCTTTTTTTCAACTTTATATAATGTTCCATTTATTATAGTTAAATTAATGCTTTATAATCATTAAGTTGGTATTACGTTATTAGGTTTTTATGAAAATGCTACCAATTATGTTTAATTAAATATTATCCTTTACCCAACGAACTCGCTATACCCGGTTACCTCGTGTATAACTTGCTACTGCCAATGTGTTGATAATCAACGAATTAAAAAAAAGCTTTTGATGGATTAAATTACAATTGAGAAGCCACTTGTATTGATAAGGTTCCCAATAAACTCAAGTTTCCAAAATAAAATATATTTTCCGTTCTGTCTTGTGTAAGGCTTCTCTGAAATCCTTTGCTTACTATAAATGCCAAAACAAAGAAGAAACTCGAACGAACTCGAGCAGAAGTGTTCTGATTTATTATGGGCAACAGGGACATAAAACCCATGGAAAATAACTCCAAATTGTGAATGGTCAGTTACATTTTTGGTGTGCCAGCCACAACAATGCCAAACTAGACTTTTGTTTATGTTTGGTGTAAGTGAGTTTTTGCTACATACGACCGCTTATTAATTACTTCATTCATTTCAGTTCGTTATGAACGCAAGTCACACACACGCGGTACACACATGCACGCATGCATACTCATATAGACATAGAAATAGACGAGAAGCCCACGCGCGTTGCCATTGTAGTGTTGTGGTGTGCGAATGCATGCACTACTTACGTATGGGCTGCGTCTCGTACGCTCGTAACACGAGCTGCCATAAATGGACCGCTACGCGAAGCGTATTACGAATCAGATACAAAAATTTCAGATGCATTGCTAGCGGTGGTGTTGGCAATGGTCACCAGTTGCCACTTATTCTTTTTCTTGCTTCTTGTGTATGTTGTGTGTTTTGGGCCAGTAGCGACGCCGTCGTTGTCGTAATAAATAAGCAAATAATAAAAATAAGAGTGAATATTTGCGCAAAACTAGTTTTTCTTTGGCGTCTATTTATTTTATTTTATTATATATGTATATTTTTATGTACTGCACTCCTCAACAGACATGACCACAAAGTTGCCTGTCAGTTGGCGGCTGTCGGCTTCATTACTTTCAAATGTCAAATGGAGTTGAAGGTAGTTTAAACTGTATATACCAGTAAGCAATATTATTTGCTCTTTTTGCATATTTTATTAGATTTATTTTTATAAATAGATTCTTTTTTGTATCGCCATTTTTCAAATGCTACTCGGCGTGCATGGCAACAACAAAAGGTTTCAATAATATACATGGAAAAAAAATTAATTAATAAATAAGGAATAAAGTTGTTGCGCGCTTGTTTTATTTCGTAAAAATCTCACACTTTACGGTGACTTAAATGTTTGCCGTGCTTTGAATTTGTCTCTTTCACCGCACATCAATTAAAAAATTAGCCACGGTTGCAAATGAAATTCAATTACACATACCGAAATTATGACTAAAGCAATCGAAGTAAACGTGAAAAGAAAAAATAAAATAAAATTGCTAAAACAAATTGCTACAAAATGCCGCACAGGGAAATTTAATGAAGCTGAGAAAGTTTTCTGTTTTTCATTCGACATTCATTAAGAAAAAGATAAATCCCAATCGAAAGAGAAAGAAAACTGCGAAACGATGTAATTGTAGACAAATTCTGTTGTTGTGTCCAGATGAAGCGACGGTGGTGACATTGTTCTGTTGTTGTTGTTACTGTTGAGGATGATGATGACGGTAACAGCGTTTGCAGACAACATTTGAAGCTCACAAAAGGTTCGTTGCATTTATTTTCTTAGCTTAGCTCACCGTGCGGAGCTTAAGAAGAAGAAAAGAGATAGGGACAGAGCAATAGAGAGAAATAGGAGTGAGAAAAAAATATCTTATAGATTGATTGCTGATAAAAGCTTCAATCTCAATATTCTATGCGTTGTCGTTCTAGTTCGCTGTTGTTAGTTGTTGTTGTTGTGCTTTTGCTACTTTTGTTGTTCTTGCAACATCATCGACTTGCTTGCCATAAATATTTGCAGTTGCAGTTGATCGCACGCTGACCCAGTTTTATGCAAGTGGAACGAATTGACCAAGTGTGGCAGTAGTAGCATCAACATCAGGGGCAAGCAGCATCCGTGGCAAGACACACCATAAACTACGAGTACACCTTACAGAAACAGCATCGGTATCGGCATGGTGGGCTAGCGTAACTATTCCCCAGTCTGCCCAAGTTTTTGTGTTCGTACAATGTTGCGCCATATTTGCACCAACATTTGGCTTCGGCCGGCAGTAGTGTTGGCGTGTCTGGTTTAATGATGACTGAAAACAAAAAACGTTTAATTCTGCCACTGGGTCAGTGTGTAAGTGGTTTTTCTGTACACTTTTCAAAATTAACTTCAAAGTTGTCTTTGCCATATTTTGGTTTAATTAAATTAATTACAACTTGTCAAAAAAGTTAAAACCTAAAAATATAAAAATACGCAAGCGGGGTCTTTCAAAAGTAACTCAAAGCAATAATTTCCTTTCACTCAAACTACACGCAGATTCCACTCAATAATTCGCATTCACTCATCTTGCCGCAAAACGGGTTTGTCGCTTAAGTCTTTCGTTTTAGCGGGTTCGCCCAATCCCCCATTGAGAGAGCAACTGTAAAATATTCTAAGAAAACGGGTTTCTTTCAATTTCTTTGCCAGCATCTTAAATAATTCATTAAGAAAACGAAAACGTTCGTGCTCGCACATTTTCGTCTACGAGAATGACTTCCACATTCACATCTCTTATTCGTTTTGAACTAAAGACAAAGAAAGACTCATACACTCATCTCGTTATGTTCTAATGCGATTTGACCCAAATTCAACTTTCGAACGTATCCAACTTCATTGACTCTTTCACCTGGCTCTTGTCTACGGTGTCTTTCTTCTTCAAACTGTTTTTGTTGATTTTATTTTCCATCTATCTGTCTATCCACTTGTTCCACTCGAATGCCTCTCATAGCGTTGTGCACCTTGTGTCATTTATGACCCAAAAGTTTATGTCTACATTTTTTATGAGCGCACATCATCACGTTGTGTTTATAGTTAACCTCAACGCCATCAGTGGCAGTCGCGCCGTCAGCATCGTTATAAACTTCTTTAACCCATTTACATGTAAACAACAAAACTTTATTCTTTCAAACTTTATTATTTCGTTGTCCAGTGTTCTCATCTTTACATATACATTTCACATTTTATAAATAGAGTTCCAGCTTTGTAATGATGTTTGTAACAAAGCTAATCTGATTCGAATGTTTATAAGATTTTTGAAATCCATAATAATGTCTTGATCAGCTCGACGAGACGAGTTAATTTAACCATCCGTCTGTAGTTTGTTAAAGAGTCTATGGAAATTTGTCTTTGTTTTCATCAAACTATGTAATTCTCATTTGATGATTTTCCTAATTACCGATGCTTACATTGAGTAAGCTTTTGAGTCAAGTTCTTTCCACGAATATTCTTTCACACTCAGTCCGGAGTTTTGTCGCTTACACTTCGGTTTTCTACACTTTTTGCTTTTCGAAGCATCCAACTGAAATTGTAACCCTATATATGTATATATTGTAACTATATATGTAACCCTCAATATATAAATACATGTGTGCATGTTGAACTGCGAAATGAAACATAAGTCAGACCAATAATGAAATATCGTTGTGTGCTCAAATACAGCACAGTAGGTTGACATATTTTAACGTTTGTTGGGGAAGAGTATAGCAGCTTCGAGATGGTCGAATAAAGGTTTTTGTTTTTACTTTTTTTTTTTTAAATCTCGTTTTGGTTTCTTAGATTTGATTCTTTATTAAGTTGACCCAATTGGCTGGGATTTGATTTCGTTCGGTTCGTTTTTTGGTGAAAGAGGTTTTACTTTCTTTTTTCAACCTCGGCATTGAAGGTTGTTGAAGGAGATATTAAATTAAGTTTTATTGCCCCAATTTACTTTCTATGATGGTTCTTAAATTAAGTTCCACTTTGTTTTGTTTTTGCCAAATTCTCTCAAAGCGATTCGGGTCACTTTTTCTTTTATTTGTTTATTTTTTTTATTATTTTTCGTATTCTATTCTATTCTCAACACGGTTCCAGCAAAGTTTAAACGTTTTTTGATGCAATAAGAATTATGACGAATCCAAGATATTCTATGAGAGATCGTCAAAGATCCCTTAAAAAGAGAACGTACACATTTGAATAACGCATTTCTGATACCAACAAGGTTCTGCGCAGTTCCATTATGTGTTTTTATGTCATGAAAAGGTTAGCCGAGGTTTAACTCACACATTTATATCGATTGTCGTAATGTAGTCGTTTCTCAACGTAGTCTTCATTTAATTCTATCCTCAGTCCAGAATTTCTTTTTTTTATCATAAATCTACCATTTCCAGCTTATGTCGATATTTTCGATCCTATCAGAGTCTGATTTATTTTTACTAGAGGGTACCCGAAGCGTTGCTGTCTCTTGGCATGCCGGCACCGAGTGGTGTATTGTGTCCCAGCGCCAAGTGTTTTCGTTCTCAGCGTCTTCCCTCTTTGAGTTAAACTTTTTTTTATATTATTTTTCTATGACAGACTACATTTCGAATTCAACATACTTTTCAACGGCAAATTGATGAAACAATATTGATTTCATGCAATTTTTGTTAGAATTTCCTGACTTCCATTTAACGGATTTCAATGGAACTTACACAAAAACCTTCGTTAGTCTTGGAAGAATATATTTTCCAAATTTCATGCCGATCGGTTAACTCTGTCAAGCTCGATACTCAAGCATAGGAACAAAGTTCGTAAAAAGATTTTTTCCTTTAAAATTTTCTTATTGTTCTCAAATAAAGAAAGAGTAAATTAGAAATTTTTAGTACCTATTCTTCTTTGTATATAAAAATTGATGTTTGTCTGTCTGTCTGAGTCTTATAGGCTCCGACATCGTTTTACCGAAGATCATGAAAATGTATATATATATATGACTGTCATCATGGAAAATGTTTGTGTGAGGAATTTGATGCAATAGTTTACGGAGAAAGTCGGAAAATTCCTACCAAATTTTTTGCTTCCAATATGTATATATATATATATATATATGAAATTCGAAATCGAAAGTCTGTCAAAGAAAAATAATTAATAAAAGTTTAACACAAATCAAAAGTTTAGTTAATGCGTTATTGGTGGTGATCATATCTTTGGTGCATTCAAAACAATAAAATCAATCTAGTGTGTTCCAAATCCCGAGCAGCTCCGCGGCCCTTGCTAATTTGCGTATGTTATTCTCTCAATATTTGTGTAATTTGCTGACGCACAATTATATAAATCTAACGGTTTTCAATACATTAAAGAGTTTAGTGAACTTGTCAGCCCTGTTGAAACCTCCTATTGCTTGACATTTCCAAATTATGATTTCTGCCCATAACCATTTCCATTATTCATTGAGATCATGAGCACACCGCAAACCTTTTACTGCAGCAAAATCATAGTTCTTTTTAGAACAGCTAAAATTTATGTTAAACGTGACACGCCATAAAGCCAAAAATTAGAAGATCTCGAGAAATCAATAAACATAAATTTGCCAGACGCCTCTGCCACTTGAATGCCGCTTTCTGAACTATTTTGCTACTTAAAGCGTTGAAATATGCAAAAAGTAAATGGTGGATTTTTTGACAGATCACTTTACGCATAAGCGTGACGACGATAAGAAGAAATGGGTCAGACTTTAACCGGGGTTTCTTCGAAAATGAGCTGCTAAAAGCTCTCAGTAACAATTATGTCGTTAAAATATGAAAAAATTATGCAGAATGAGCTATAAACATTTTATATCGCTCTTAGTTAGTTGGGTATTATGCGTTGTGGCTTTGCTTTCGGTAACTATGGGCTATAAGAATCGTTATATATGAACTTTCTAAAGCAGTGCAAATTGTGTGAGCGTGCGGCAAGGAACCGCAACTGAGCAGCGATCGAAACGTGTCAAATCGAACCGTAGTGAAGTTGAAACCTTTAAAAAAAAAGAAGCTGTGGTTCTATTGAAAAAGTTATGAAATTAATAACGCAATTGCTGCTCTGCGGTTATCTGAGTCTGTCCTTGGCTGTAAGTACGTGGGGGGATAAATGAAAAATTGCTAAAGGACCTAAATCGAACGAAATATTCAAGGGCTATGGCTATCATTATCGGAGACCAGCTCGTCGACCGGACCAGTTGAGCCAAGAGGCGCAAATGGAGCAGGAAGTATTGGCAGGCCAAGATCAAAATTCAACGCAAGGTGTGCAAGGGGATTTCATTGATGATCTAATCGAAGGCCACAAGCAGCAAATCTTGGAGAATATTTTGGGCGGTGACTTGAACAGTCCAAATGGCAAATGGGATGCCGCCAATGCTGATAGCGCCTTGCAGACCAGCGATAGCAAAGCCTATAAAATAAATCGTTGTGCCACTTGCAGTAAGTAGTCGCAATAATTGTCCTAGTGGTAATGTAATGGTAGTCATAGGAATGAGTTCAAGAAGCAACGGTCAAGTTTACTTCATCTTTTTGGTTTAGCCTGCGGTGTGCCGAATGTGAATCGCATTATAGGCGGCACTCAGGTGCGTACGAATAAGTATCCCTGGATTGCGCAAATGATACGCGGCACGTTTTTCTTCTGCGGCGGTACTCTGATCAATGATCGTTATGTGCTGACGGCGGCGCATTGCGTCTATGGTATGGACATGCGGTCGGTTTCAGTACGTCTGCTACAGCTCGATCGCTCCTCCTCGCATCCGGGCATAACGCGAGCAGTGTTCTTTGCGCAGATGCATGCGCACTACAACCCCACGACACTGGTGAATGACATCGCTCTGCTGAGGCTCTCACAACCCGTGCCGCTAGTTGATCCGATTAGGCCGGTTTGCCTCCCCAGTGCGCCGTATCAAAATTTCGATTTCAAGCAGGTTTGCTGAAGGCGCTTTAACGTGGGCAGTAAGCCATATTTCAATAACCACAACTCCCACTTTCAGGCCACCGTTGCCGGTTGGGGTCTTTTGCGAGAGGGTGGTTCTACGTCGAGTGTGTTGCAGGAGGTCAACGTGCCGATTTTAACGAATGCTCAATGCCGTGCCACATCGTACAAAAGCATGATTGCGGAGACTATGTTGTGTGCCGGTTATGTGCAGACCGGCGGCAAGGATGCATGTCAGGTATACATACACCTTTTCACCAATTGATAAATTCCAGATACACAACTTGATCTCACAGGGTGACAGCGGTGGGCCACTCATCGTGCGTGATCGTATCTATCGACTGGCGGGCGTTGTCTCCTTTGGCTATGGCTGTGCGAAACCGGATGCGCCAGGCGTATACACGCGCGTCAGTCGTTATCTCGACTGGATTGGCGCTAACACAAGGGATGCGTGCTATTGCGTTAATTAAATATATATTATATTTATTATAAATTACATTTTGAAAGCGTTGAGTGCAATTGATTTTCAATAAAATTGTCTCAAAAAACTTTCCTGAAGTGTGCACCCTTTACCCACTTATTGTACAGCCACTACTGTATGAATCGATCAATCGATCTATTTTCAAGGTCACGCATCTTTTGCTGGCATGTGGCATCTGGCTTTTCAACTTATGTCGCGACATTGTTATTACTTGTTAAATGTCAACCGCAGATTTCGCTTTAAAATTCTTTTATCCTGTCACATCTGCCTTTAATCGTCGCAGTCGTCGTCAGCTTCTTCATGCTAGTTGTCGTCGTTGTCATCCTTAACAATAACAACAGCAACAATAACAAACATGTTAACTCTTCGCGCTTGTAAGGCAAAATGCCGACGGCGACGGTGACGGTGACGGCCGCTTGCAACAATTTAATGGATTTTCAAGTTATTTTTGGTATTTCATGTCGCAAAACTCAAATCAAAAGATTTACGCCGTTGTCGTCGTCGTCGACGCCTTAGTGTGCAGTGAGACAAAATGAGCCAAGTCTGCAAAATGTTGCTTGTTGGTCATACATAATTGAGCTAGGGGGAATACAAATAATAATAATAATAATAATAATAATAATAAAAAAAAATATATGAAAACCAAAAGAAAATGTTGATTGTTAATGCTGGCGACGACGACATCGATGCTGGCGACTTTATTACGAAGAAGTAGTTTTAGATTTTCATTGAACTACTTTTAAATGCGCCACACTGAATGGAATAATTTTAGAAGTTAATTGTTGAACTGCAAGGCCTATAAAATGTATGCACCTCATTATATGCATGTCGTTTGGATTTACAAGTGCTACATATTGTAGCGAGGGAGTTGTCAAGTTGAGATTTTTTAACAACTCAATAAGCAAGAAAATAATAATAACTTTACTTTATCTGTTCATTAGTTCAACCTTGCACTGAAAATAGAAGTGTGCAAAGTCATTTTAAACAATGTTAATATTGAAATATAAAAAGCAATTTGGCTGTCATTTATGCAAATCCAATGGAAACCTCATTTGTGTAGTTTTTTAGACAAGTTGCCACTAGCCAACTGCAAATTTCTTGGTAGCGCTGCGTCTCTCAAGCGATCCTTGCGGACTGTTGCACTTTGTAGTTGTTGTTGCATTGTGGCAGCGCACAATCGCCTCGAAAACCCCGTCCACTTTGCCAGTGTTTTGTAGTTGGCCGCCCCTTTGACTTGTGCGCAAATTATGGGAAAATAGCGCAATTTCTTTCACTGTTGCTTTGCGCTGTCATTAGCATTTCTTATGGTAATTTTTATATTTTTTCTTTCCTCTGCATTATTTTTTTTTTTTGTTGTCTCGACAACCTTCAACGTTGTTACCGTCGTCGTCGTCATCGTCATCATGGCCAACACTGCCATAGTCATCGTTGTCTTCCGCTTTGTCTGCAATGTCAGCCACTGCACAAATTGTACATTTTTAATTGCCAGATTTTCCATCGTTCATGATTATTCTCATTCAGCCGCCTTTGCGATCCACAGCTAGCGGTATATTGACTGAATCATGCCATTTTTCGCTATTAAAACAGATTTTTTTTCAGCGCACTTAATTTGATTAGACATAATTAACTGTTTACTTAAATGGTATGTATTTGAAAATTAGTCGAAGTAGTCGTGCTCCCTGCTTGCCCGCCTGACTTCCTTGGCTGCTGCGCTACACACACGTACCGGCATATTCAATCCGTCGGTCATTGTCGGTCGACCGGAACTGAAATTCCGCCTTGTTTCAAGGTTTTCTTCAATCTCTTAGATTAATGTGAGAATTATGCTAAATTGCGCAACGAAGCATATTAAATGAGTTGGGAAAGATTGATAAATCTTAGAGATACTGAGCTTTTCTCGGGAATTTTCCGACTGCGGGCCTTTTATGTTGTCTGCCAGCCGTGTTAGTTATGACGGTTGAGTTCCTCTTTCGCTCAAAGTTTGTTTAAATGTGATTTTGGTAATAGCTAATAAACCAATTTCAAGGTTGGTTGGTTTTGCAAAAAATTTTGGGGCTTGTAAAAAGTTTGAAGCTAAACTGTAGGGGGCATTTGTAGAGTTTTATTGAAGAGAAAATGTGTGTGGTTTATGGGTAAGCGTGGTAAGTTGCAGTGAAATTAACTCTATAGATCAATAGTCTAAACATAAACAAAATGAAACAGAGGTATATTCATTATGAACTTAAAATTGGATATAGAACATTAATCGGTTAGATTTGTAGATGTATCGGCACTAGAGCAAGGTGAAATGCTCAGTGAAACTTCCATTTAAATTACAAGTCTGGCACAACATAAACGAGTTATTTTACAAGCATTCCACTTGACTATCAAATTGATTACCCTTCAACCAACTAACGTCAGTTAATCTCAAGATTAGCACTTTAACTACAACTGATTAACGTCAGCGAAATTTTCATCTCAAATGCAAAATAATTGCTTATAGACACAGACACCCATACGTTGACCAATGTAATGTTTGCCACAAACATTTATAAAAGTTAGCAAACCATTTTGTGTCAACTTTCTATTTTGCAGTCGAAACGGCAGAGAGCAAACGCTGGGGGGAAAATAATAAAATGAACCCGCAAAAAAAAAATACAAAAAATACTATGAAATTCCAAAGATTTTTCGTCAACCACAAAAGGAAGCAAAAAATTCGAAGTTGACTCCCACACAGTGTGGAAGACAGTAGAGGGCTAAAATCGAAGTTGCAAAGTCACTCAACCTGCCACAAAAAGCCCCAAAGTCAGACCGGCAGAGGGGCGCACGTTGCCAGTATAGCAGAGGAACAGAGATAAGCGGAGGAGCAAGTAAGTTGAACGAGCCGAGGGCAACATATGATTTTAGCCACTTGCGGGAACACGTTTTAACCATAAAATATTGGTTTGAAGAGTTTGTGGGTGATTCGTGTTGTAGTGCGGGAAGCTGTACGCGCACTCTAAAGGCAAACTTGCCACAAGAAAGTTGAAAAATCATGTTGCGGTTCTTTGGTTTTTTTTTTTTCGTTTCATTTATTTATTTATTTTTTTGATGGAATTCATTTTTGTCTTCTTTTCTGGTCTGGCCTGGTATGAATGGCATGGCGTGGCGCGGCGTGGCACAAATCATAAGACGGTAATGAAAACCAGGCTTAAGCCAAGTCAACAACGCGAAACAGGTGATTGCGGCTGCCAGACGCTGATATCGTGAGCCTTGGTAAAGCCTTCGCGGCTCTGGGCTATTCTCTGTTGTACCGCACTGAAGTGGGCTTCAAACCTGTTATTTTGTTTTTAATGCCACATTTTCGCTTAATTCTTATTTTTTTGAAGTTTGTTATATTTTATTTGTGGCCGCTTCTTTTATAACTGTTTCTCTGCTACATACTCACACAAGAACAGCAATCATGCTGTCCCGGATCGCGTAAACCCAACTTCGAAGCGATCAGCATGCCACCGATTCAAAGTAAATCAAAGTTTCATTTTAAGAAAATTGTTCAATGAGCCGAGCTAAACGAAGCTTTGCTTACGAGATAAACTGCCAACGCTAAATTGCCACAATTATGGTGCACAAATGTCAAAGTTACTGCGCAAATTGTGTGCTGATAATATATCGAGAAAAAGTCGGCGCTAAGTGGAACGGGCTGCCAAATCGATTTCGAATCTGTGTGCACAAAATTAAAGGCATAAAAAAAACAATAAAAATAAATAAATAAGTAAAAAAAAAAGTCCTGAAATTGGAATTATTAAATTATTGTCATCAGTACCAAAGATGTGTGCCAATTTTCAGATCAATCGGTCAACAGGAAATAGGCAAAATTCCAATTACAAGATTTGTCCCAAACAAGGAAAGCGTTCAAAAAAACCTCAGAACTGAGTCGCACTTTCATAGTTCAAATAGTTCAAATGTTAGGTTCTTTAAGTCTTTGAATATACAGATTCACACCAATCCATATAAATATTGACGGAGACGACGTAACCATTCAAAAAGAAGCCAAGTACTTAGTATTATATATTGACAGTAAACTAAACTGGAACACCATATACAAAAAAAGCGTGACCAAATCAAAATGAAAGTAAGACAACTGCACTGGCTGCTCAAACCAAATTCAAACATTTCATTTGAAAACAAACTCCTAATCTATAAGACAATTATGAAACCAATTTGGACATATGGAGTCAAAATATGGGGAGTTGCCAAAAAATCAAATATAAAGTTAATCCAGAGGCAACAATCAAAAATTATTCGCACCACCACAAAAGCCCAATGGTATATCAGCAACACGGACCTTCATCGAGACCTACGAATTGCGACAGTAGATGAGGAAATAATCAATTTAAGCAGAAAATACCAAACCAAACTTTCCCAGCATTCAAACGATGGTGTGAACACATTACCATTAGAAGAACTAACTCGGCAATTTGTTTTAAGTGTTTATTTATTGTTAAAATACATGTATTGTTAAATTCCAGGCACAACACTACTTTACAAACTGATTGTAAAATTAAAATTCACCCACTTGTCCTAAATATTAATCTGTACAATAGTCGATTTATTTTTCTATAATAGACAATGTACTCTTCTTTTGGGAAAATAAAAAAAAAATATACAGATAAAACTATAGATAGATAGATGGCTGGATATATATATAGATAGATAGATAAACTTATCCCGAGCATGCAATGCTGTTTGTGACACCCTCTCGGGTATGAGGTGTCGCCATCTTAAGTGGTGAGAGTTTCACATTTTGGCCAGTACGAGTTAGCATTTATGTATATTTTTTTTAAAGCTTTTTGTTTTTGTGTAATCCATAAAATGTTAATGACATTTGATTGATTTGAATGTAAAGTGAACCCAAAATATTGTACAATGAGTACTGATTGTTAAATCAATTTGCTGACAGATTAAATTCTTATTAACCATATTATCTTTCTTTTCTTTCAGATGCTGCACTGAGCAGTATTCGCTTAGTCAAGAACACGTACGCTTTGCCCAGAGCCAAGCTTTTTCAATTCAACAACATACAAGCCTATTTTGTACACAAGCCAATTACAAGACATAAAGAAAGCTACATGCACAAACTTAACCAACGAGGCCACAACAATAACCAAGGCGCACAAAGTCAAATTCAAAGATAACCACAATGTCAGGTATCACCAATAGCACCGCGGACAGCGACCATATAACAGTTGTTGAAGTTAACGATCCAACATCGTCTACCAAAGACACGAACCATTTGAAACGGCTAGTCAAGCGTCAAAGCTCAGTTGCTGAAGAGTCTTCGTTTATAACAGTGCTAACGATCAACGAGCAAGAGCAGCTGCTGCAACAACGCGCAAAACAACAACGCGACTTACTCGTTCAGGAAAACGATCATGCGGTAATGAAAGCCTCCACCGAGAAGAATCGCGATGCGCCTAACGAATTGGAAGCGCATGGAAGTGACACTGAGACCGTTGTTGTTTATCGCTTGCCCGGCGAACGACTCGGGTTTGGTCTTAAATTTCAAGGCGGTACACGTAGTGTCGAGAAGGTGCAAAAGCTCTACATACAGTCATGCGCGAAAGACAGTCCCGCCTCGAAGGTGGGTGTTAGTTGGGGTCTGCTGCGCGAAGGTGATGAAATTTTCTGTATTGACGGGCGAGAAGTGTGCACCATGACCCGAATTGAGTGTGTGCGTTGCCTCAAGGATAATGTTGCAATCAAACTAGTTGTGCGAAACGGTCACGGTCAGAAACCGCCCACAACAACAGAGGAGGATGTTGTTGGAGCTACAGGCAACGGCGAACAATTCACCACAGAACTATCACAGCAGCAGGGTGGAGGGCAGCTAAAGGCAAGCCCACCGCCGCCTCCCCCGGTACCACCGCGTAAATTAGTCAAAAGGCAAAACTTAAAAGAACAACATAGTGTGGATGCGCCTGTGACGACGACGATGTCGACGTCGACGTCGACAATCAACACCACTACCACCTCCACGGCCAGTACAATTGTTGCGGATGCGAGCTCATCGGAGAAGCCGTTTACGCCACCTCCCGATGCTGAGTACTATATAAATCTTTTTGCCGATAGCATTGCTCAGTCGGTTAAAGCGGAGTCCGAATCGGATGACACGGCGAGTACGATTTCAACCGTGATTGATAAATTCTCCATGAGTTCGAATTACTCCTCCGACTCGGATTTGTCAGGATTTGCTTCGCTTACGAATGGGCAAAGTGTGATTAATAAATCTGAATTGGCAAAAGTGCTTAAGCCTTTCACGTTACTCGAGCAGGAATTCAAAGTGGAGGCTATACCAATAACTGCACCGCCGCCATCAATGGAGAATGGCGCATTTGAAAAGCCGAACGTGACCATACCCGGGAATAACTACGAAAATGTCGAATTTAAAACGGCGAAAATCAATGTATACGAGAACGTTGAGCTAAAACCGAGTGCGTTATCACCAATACCGACTGCCAAACCGCGGGTGCAGACGGCTACAAGTGTCAGTGTTGAGCCAAAGAAGCGCTCTATTATACCAATGCCGCGGAAGATTACTACGCCCACAAAGCTAGCCATTGAAGTAGCACCGCCAAAAGTGCCAGAGCTGAAATCATCGCCGCCTATAACGTCTACTAATGATCCGAAGAAGGAGGAGGTAAAAAAGAATATGCTAAGCATTGATCTAAAGTCAGTTACTAATGATAGCCAAGTGAAGAAACCAAATACTCCCATAATGGCTGCAAACCGCGAAACAGTCGGTCACAATAAAGAGTTTATCACAAAAATACCCAAAGCAATCGCATCCGTATTCTCGCCCAGCTCGTACAGCATGATGGAACGGGCCAAGACCGAGAGTGAAATCAGGGTGTCCCCAAGTGCGACCAAAGCTCAGTTCCTAAAGCAACAAACGAATCTTTTTCTGCGTCATGAAGCGCGTGGCTCATTGGAACACTTGGCGTCAGTGTCACCAAGCAGCAGCAGCAAATGCTCACGTATTCCCGTGGTTCGTACGTCACCAGCTGATAGAGCGAAGTCTTCCTCAGGTTACACAATGACGAATGTCTTGAGTCCCGTTTCGAATATACCACGAAAATTGCAGAAACAAAAATCCGAAACGGATCTCAAACTCGGCCTCTACCGCAGCAAATCTAAGGAGGCAAGCCCGCGACCCCTGTTACAACGCACAAATTCTGCCGAGACTCCCAAGTTACTCAAGACACCGGAACGCACTCTAATACCCGTGTTCAGTGGCAAATCGCTGTCAACTGAGTCACTGACGTCTAACAGCAGTGCCTCCTCGTTAACTACGCCCTCGGGCAAAGTGAAGGGACCGAAGCCTAAGCCACCGGAGCGCGTTCAATCCTTGCCGAAAACACAGATACCCAAACTTCAGACTACAACGGTGGCAGTCACTACGACAACATCACAGAGTCCAACAACAACGCCCACTTATCCTAAATTGCTCACAATGCAAACCTTCAAGCAGGCACCACCGACACCGCCCACAACTGCACGCTCAACACCCGCCATCACCCCATCGCCAACAATAACTAGTCGCGAGATACGCTTTAAGATACAAACGTACGAGAGCAAAGCCCAGGAGCAAGCCGGTGCAATCGATGTAAATGGCAATGAGCAGGAAAAACTGCCGAGTCTTTTTGATCTTGTTCGCAAACACAGCCCGGAGGCGGAGCGAAAACAAACTCCAACGGAACAAATGAACTCCACAAAGCCAACGACACTCGCCTTACGGCAACTTGTGCTCGAGGACGCCGATGAACTTGAATGCGAATCGCCACCACCAATGGTTGTCGGCAAATGCATGAAAATCGACGATAGCCATCAGACAACATACTATTCCAGCTCGAGCAGCGATGACGAAGGTGAAATCGCAGGCGCCTATGACGAACGTGACTACATTTGTGAGGAAGGTGAAAAGCTCGGACCGCCAGAACTTGTCAATGGGCCGGGGCCCTCAGAGGCGTACTTTAATATGTACTGGCACTCAAACATGTTGCCCACTATTGGCGAGGTGGAGGAGGAATCCTCATCACTGGAACCGCAATCATTGCCAAATGGGTGAGTAATTTGTCAATTCTGTCAGAGCCACATACATTATTTCGCTAGATGACTTTATTCGTAGTTGTGGTTATAAGCTATGTTGACTGGTAGGGACAATTATAAGCTTAGTTGTAAGCTTCTTTATTGATGAATATTGTTAACGTATTACATAGATCCAAGACTGGTATTCATAATTATAAGAATGGAGTTCCGAGACACGCCATCGCTCATTCGCAGGCAGACCAGCGTTCATCAATCCACGAATCTGGAACTACACATTCGATTATTAGTTTTAGAAAAATAGTCCAGGCGAAAGATAGGCGAAGGCATTTTACAATAAACTCACTCAAAAGTTGTAGATACTCAAACATTGGCGACAATTGCAGTCGCAATGCCATGTTGGTTCTCTCCTGGATGTATATTTTACGGAATTCACGCAAATAAATAAATATGTCCTGCTCAGTTGCTAATGGGTGCTCCTGCTGAATGAAACTGAGCAGCTCAAATGTGGCTTCGTCGTTGTAGTGATAAAAGGTGCAGCCATAACTGTGCATTATTAAAATCACTTTTTTAAAAAACGCAATAGGACACATCGTAAAAATCTCTTTTCACACGAGGGCACAACTGTCGAGAAATAGCTTTTTCACGTTCGTAGTGTGTGTTAAGGCTTTGAAAGAATATTTTTAATAGTGTTAGAAGATGTCGAACAGAGTCTATTGCGATTTCTCAATATCAGTGATTGTGGTGATTGCGGCATTCGAGTCACGATTTCACCGATTTTTACTAGTGAATTGCGATTGCAGTTTATATTCACTGAAATCCCAAAAATCAATGCTATTTTTGAAAATCGATATCAGGTTCAAATTGTGAAATAGAACTCATCTCTATTTTTTATGTGAGTGTTTTTTTTATTATTATTGAATGTGATGCTTTTGTAAGAAGTTAAAGTTGAGCCGTTAATGTGAAATGTTAAGACGACCATTACTTCCTTCTTATGCCACGTTTACAGTGCAGCTGAATCACTGTGTCGAGTCTTGGTAGTCACACTGCCAATTCCAAATCATGACTAGCTGTTCATTGTTTTGGTTATACACACGTTGACAAATTCTAAGAAGTGAACAAATTGAAATAGATAATTAAAATAGATATTTTAGAATCATTTATAATGTGTACAAACGTGTTTTCGGACTTAATTGGACTTACTTTTATAAAAAACTTCAATTTTTGGTTTTAAATTACCTTTGTTTGTGCCGTGATCAGCTGTGTATTGTTTTGGAGCACAAAAAACAAGAAGAAGACTGCTGTGAATGGCAATTTCCAACCAAAAACTTTGCAACACTCTCAGAAATTGGCAGCCCTGTTTAGAATTTTTGTCAATCCATTTATGGATTCGCAGCGATTCGTAACGCATTATACAACAACAACCCGCGAATGACGTCACTTTTCCTTGTGGTTGTTGTAGAAAGTGATATGAATCACCGTCGAATCACCAGCGATTCAAATCCTTGCCCAATGTAAATGAGCTATTAGAGGGTTATCCTGTCGGTGTAGCCGTTTCAGTATAAGCTTTGTTGGGCAGCGGGTGAGGGTGGCCGCCAATGGGTTGATATGTTTGAGAAGATTTTCTATAAATCGACTGCTATTTAAGTTGATTATTTCCATTTGTGTTGTTGCGAACTTGAACACATGACACATGAATTGTCGAAAATGACGAGCATTAGCTCGCAAATATTTTTAATATTCAGCAGCTTCCCTATGCAGTCGGCTAGCTCTCGTCTAGCACGAGCGAATCGCCTACAGACGAAAACGACGTGTTCAGGGTTTCCTAGCTCCTAGCTCCCACAGTAGGGACTTCTCGTGTCTTCTCGTGATGCATATAGCTGCGAAAGCAGCCGTGTATTATAACTTGTGTGTATTGTACTCTAATAAGTCCTACTTGCAAATGCATTAGTATAAACTACAAAATAAGAGAGTCGTTGTGTGATCGTCAAACGAGGAGGTTCATAATAGTTAGTTTACTTGAAGAGCAGAGGAGGCATGACGAAAGCCATACGAAAAAAGAGTTAAAGTGTTCTTAGTGTAGAAAAAAAATATTATTGCAAATGATTAAGAGCTAAGAAGTTATATAGCGAAAGAGAGACCTTATCAATATGCAGAAAGTGCCAAAATATGATAAGAGTCAATACAATTGCCGGCAAACTCTTTACCACGCTCTCGATGATAAGCAGCGCAAATAAACATCACACACACTCACAACCACCCACATTCAGTGTCGTCAGATAAGGTGTGAAAAAGAGAAGTATTAAAAAAGTATCTAGTACAACTTAGCATTGGAGCAGTGCAGTCGCCCAATAAGTTAAACAAGCTTTAGCGATATTCAGTCAGACATCGATCTGTCAGTCAATCAGTCAATCAGTCAGAGCGAGTCAAGTCAGTCAGTCGAAAGCAGATGCCGCCGCGCTAAAAGACAGAATAATTTTCGTTTTGCTTCGAAAGTGGGTGTTGTTGAAATCATGGCACTTAAAATGAAAAAATAATTGCAACCAGTTTACGATAACGATTGAAATGAATAACCAATTCTTTTGCGTGTTTTTTATTTTTACTTCACAGGCCCATTGTCATTGTGGACGATTTAAGCAGTCATCAAAAGAACTCTGAATCAACAGTAAAGACTGGCCTTGAGCAAGCCAAACAGTTGGTGACAGAGAATAAAGCAACATCGGCGTTAAAGCACAAGAAGCACTGTTATATTGGCGTACCTGTGCAGCCACCAAAAGTGCCCAATATGGAATTGGAGAAGACTTTGGCCAATGATACAGAGAAGGTTGAGCGGAGTGTAGAGCACAAAAGCGCCACACCGGCCACAACTGCTGCTGGCCATACCCTAAGCGAAGGTATTACCGGTAACGATAAGATAAGTGACAATCACTCGGCAGTGGTGGCTAATGACTTAATTAAAAGCGCTGCAGTGGAAAGTAATGAGACTGTGCAGTTCGTGGAGGGAGTGGTGGAACAAGCCGTACCAATGACAACTGAACAGATTGTGGGACCTGAGGGGAAACAGCAACAAACGCAGCAACGGCCACAGAAGGAAGAGGAGGAGAAGGTTGTATCAACTAGCATTATCACAAAAGTGAAAAAAACCTCATTTGACGATGGTCTTTCGGGCGCATTAGCAAATCAAGCACAAACCACAACAAGATCCACAAATAGCAGCGAAGAACAAAGCACTACGAAGGTGGAGTCGACAGCGGTGGCAGAGGATTTAGAGTGCGGAAAAGCGATGACCACAACTAAAACGACGATTAAAACTACCAAAAAGTCAACAATGAAAATTAGTAATAGCAGTACGTACTCAACGACAGCAATGTCAACGTCAAGACAACTGACTGATAACCCTGAACTTATTGATGATTTATCAGCAGAGTTGCGTAAAGCGATGACTGATCAAATATCTCCGAATATAACATCGCCCAAGAGTTCGATTGCCTTTAAGCTGCAACCATATGCAGAGCGCGAGGCTGGCCAACCCAAGGTCACCGTTCTCGAGAAGCATCAGTTTTCGTGCAAACAGCAGGCTTACACTGAGCAGCGAACCCGTGATGATGTTACCGGAGAGGAAAAGCTGGAAACTAGCGCTGAGACGCACAAAGAAAGCGCCAATATGAAGAAGATACACAGCACTGATGGCTTGGATGGCTTCCTAGACGATAAGGAGGTTAGCGCGGCCGTCGCTGCCGGTGCTGAGCTGATGACTGCCACCGTTGAAGCGGAGACAAGTTTATCGGAGCTCGTGGTTGATCCACAGGATAAACAAAGTATTGAACGCGGTATTTTGAAATTATCGGAGTGTGGTAAACAGTTGCATACCGGAGAGGATGGCGTGGCATATACCGAAATCGAGCATGAAGTGCAGGACACGTATAAGCAGGTAACGCAGCATCTTAGCGATGACGTTGTTGACGTGGATGCAGAGGTTACTGTGGTGCGTGAATTGAGTGAATCACTGGCAGTGAGTCTTGATGGCGACCGTCAGGTTAGCAAACTATCGGAATGCAGCAAGGAAACCCTACCGAAGAAAGGTCCTAAGCTGATAAAGAAAAGCGATGAGGAGAAACGATTGGAGCAAGAAGCGCAGTTATTAATTGACAGTTATCAGAAAGTCAAAAGGGAAACGGAAAAACTTTGTCCACTGGTGGTGCACAATGACGATGATGAGGATGGCTTTGATTTGAGCGCGTTTGAGCAGGCGGTGGAGGAAAAGCAGAATACACTGCAGGATGTGAAACAGATAGCTGAGATTGAGAAGCCGTCAGTAGTAGAATCAGAAACAAAGACTGAATCTAAGCCATCGAAACTGTCAAGCAGCACTGCTCCCACTAGCATCGCTGATGATGAAACTGTTTATGTGCTGCATAAGAATATTATAACACCTGCCACGGAAGATCGTGCAGCCACACTCACTGAAATCATTAAAATATCGGAAGTTGATCAAAAACCAGTCGTTGCGGCAGCGCCACGCACCACACAAAAACCGCCACTACCTAGCAACAAACCGAAGAAGCCACCGATACCACAAAAGCGCACCGACTTAAAGCCAGCAACGCCGCCAACACCGACAAAACGACGCAGCTCCATTGAATTACAAGTGGAGCAGCAGAAGCCATCGGTTCCGGTGCAACTCGTTGAGGATGTCAACAAAATGATAACTCAATCTCCCAAACCACTTGAACGCATAATTGTTGGTGGTGGTGGTAATGTTGCGGAGCCTCAAAACGAATTGAAAGAGCCTTTCGAGAGGCAATCGAAATCCTCTGCAGTGCCAAGTCCAAGCAGACCAATTATCACATTGACCAGCGTCGATTTGCCCGCAGTAGTTGAATGGAGCAAAACGACACAAACCGAGGGCGGACTGTGTGTCGGAGATGACGCTGCGAACAACAAAGCTGACGAAACTGTGGGCGTGGAAGCTGCAGCTATGACGACAATCACCACAAGGACAACAACAACGTCCATGTCGTCAGTGCCAGATTCGAATGTCGCCGAAGTGGAATTAGTGCGCACTAAAACTGGCGATGAGCTGCGCTTTGAGAGCATTAATTTGCCAAATGTACCGTTGACGGCGGTGACTTCGAGGACTACAAAAACAAAACCAATAACACCACCATCATCAACAACAACAACAACAACAGCAAAGTATAAACAGCAACGACATCGCAGCCAACAACATGACCTGTCGCCTGACATTGACGGCGATGTCGATGGTGACAACATTGGGGATGATGATTACGATGAGAATGGAGATGGGGTTGCGTATGAGGATTTGGATGTTGCTGCTGGTAAGTCAACATCATCAACAGCATCGTCAGTAGCAAATACACCGATAACGACGCCAATCTTGATGTCGGCGACATCATCATTCGACTCGGTCAAAAGTGCTATTGAGGTCAACAACAACAACAGAAACGATAACAACAGTCATAATGAACATGTTTTTGTTGCTGTTGAGCCACATCAGACGCAGCATGTTGAGCTTAACGCTATGGACACTACCGTGATTGCTATGAACTTGCAGCCAACGAACGAACAGGAAGTGAACAAACACAAAGACATCGAGGAGGATGTGAGTGCGACTGTGGTTGATAATGATGTTAAATTTGCCGCAGTACAGCAGCAGCAGCAGCAGCAGCAGCAGAAGCAAAACAAACAACAACAGGAGCAGCAGTTGCCACGCCATAGAGAAAATGAAACAGGTGAGTTACGTATTTTTTATATTTACTATTTTTCTGTAGATTTCATTTCTATTTCGTATTTTTCTGCAAATATTTAATTTGTAGGCACTATGCTGTCCTGCACCCGCCTTGTGAGCATAGTCAACATCCCTGCATTGATTACCCTGCACATTTCGCAATTGCTTTAACAGATTTGTGCCGTCCCCTACTAAAACCGAAATACTTTAGGAGGAATGCAACCTCAGCCAATTACGTTGTTCAACACTGTTTATTGCATTACACATGGAAGTGTTTGCCCAACTCCACTAACAGACTGAATGTCTGCCCGTCTAACTCACTCATTGGCTGACTGAATCATTGACCCAGTAATCGAATGGGGGCACAGTTTGCATAATTGCTTTTGGGCGCCCCGAAAACATACACCTCCACCGAGCTGAGTCCTATGTACATTCTCTTGCTCATCTCAATTGTTGTTCCTTTTGCTCGTATCACAGTCAACACTGCTGCTGCTGTTTTTGCTGTTGATGCTCATATTGCTGATGCTGATGTCTGCTTGTTATTGCTAATGAAAATGAACGTTGGCATAGCAGTGAACAATGTGATGATGATGATGATGGTAGCGATGACTATGAAGATGAGGATGGTGATGCTGATGGAACGATGAGGTTGTTGTCCTGCCGATAGGCGGTTGTCGCTTTTATTCTGTGTCTAATGGTAGTCAATCTTTTTCATATCTTCTTCCTTGTCCTCCTTTTTTCAATTCATGTGTGTCTGTTTATTTGATTACATGTGCCGTTTTGGGCACTGTTCAGTCTATTTGCCCATTGTTTGATTTTTCAAAACTGTGCCTTATCGAGTGCCAACCTCGACCACTAAACATTTTTATCATTGCTCTGTTTGCAATTTCATGTTGATTGCGAAACATTTCGTTGTTGTTGTCGTTTTCTTCAGTGTGTTCGAAAATTAATTTGAAATTCAATCTTTTTTTGTCTTTTCTCTACATACGGTGCACTCCAATCGCATTGTATCAAAGTACAATTCTAAAAGTTTGGTGTGTGTAATTACTTCTTGTATAGTTTGATTTGAGCCCCTTAGGCCGTGAATGGGTTTCGATTTTAAATCACATTTTTGGGCGTAATGAGGTGTGTACCTAAGGGTAGAGTTAGTATTACTTGGAAATTAAAATGCTTTGAAAAGTTGATAAGTTTGCTGAAGGTTTAATTGGAAAAACGTCAAGTATGCTTTATATTTTAAGTTCGTTTTTTTTTGGTACAAAGTATTCGTGGTTTTTTGTACATTTAAGAAAAAAATAATTTTATGTTGGCCAATTCTGGTCGCTTTTCCATAATTGCTATGTTCAAGCGGCCCAGTTGTGAGCAGTAGAGATCCAAATTAACCGTTTCATCGTCTTTTCCAGTGACTGGTCGATCAGATCAAGGTGCATCTTTAACATTGAGTTTTAGGGAAAAGATTCGAGCAAACCACTACTTTGTTTTATCTTTCCCGCCCACCATTGCGATTGAATCTCGACGACATTGCATGCGTGAGCCGATGCCGATGTTTAATTGTATGTGAGCGTTACTCTAGGCAAAATTTTATCCTACTCAACCCAAAGATGATTAACATCAAAATGCATAACATAGCGTCATTCTCAGATATTTCACTCGTTTTCAAATCAATATAATTTTTTAGACCGGCGACAAATCTCAGAACCGTCTTCACAAATGTCACCTTTCAAACACGTGCCCATCGGATTGGTGTTGCACAATATATGGGTATCAACACCATATAATGATAAAAAATGCGGATACTTTTTATATCATCTAATATTTGAAAAGCTCAGCTGTGCATTAATAGAGCGATATTTAAGTGTGAGATAGAACCTAGTTGAACTACCTGGAATGTGTTTGTCAAAAAGTAGCTTCTGAATGCTATTTTGTGCTAAAAGCGCAAAGAATTAAAATGGGCTGTAAATGGGTCGACCTAAGAAGTAAGACAGTGGAACTGTGATTTCGGTGTACAACAGAAATACTTTCAAGTATTTCCAAAAGAAGCATGCAAGTGATTTTAAAACGACTTAAGGCTCTCCTCAAAATACTCCTCGTGAAAGTCAGTGGAGAAGAACTTATAAATTTATAAAATTTAAACTGCCACACTTTAAATACTCGGCAATTTTTTTTAAAGCAATTAACGTATGGTTTCAATGCACAAATAATAATTTTCATTACTTGAAACCAAACATGATTCCAATTATTAGCATGCGATTGCACAATATTTCATGAATATCTATAAACGAGCATATAACTTTCGGCGCTACTTTGTTCTTTTTTTTGCATACTTCATTGCAATCAACGCCATTTAAGCTAAAAGCAATGTAACAATTTTGTTTTTATAGCATCGACTGAAAAATACAAAAAAGAAAAGGTGAAAATTAAATCGCACACACAGGACAGCATTTTATTTTTTCATTAAGCGCATTTAACTGGACTTTTACGCGCCACACACGCGATGAAATGAAATAAATAATATAATAAAAAAAATATATTAATAAAAGTTAAAAAAAAACACCTCCGAGAGACCTCCAAACGCCAAAACGTTTCATCGACAAAGTTCATTAGTTGAACGGGAAAATTGCGCAATAGCACAGGCAGACCGAGGCAAAGTAAAAAAAATTATAATACCATAAATAATACAATAAAGAATAAATATATATGGTGGGAAAAAGTGAGGAAAATTGCATGTAGTGCGTCGTGGAAAATTAGTTACTTGCAGAGTTTTATCGCAAAAACCAAATATGCGCAACCAAAATTACGAGGGAGACAAAAAGTTAATGAAAACGCAATTCCAATCAATAATGAATATGCAAATTGTATTTTTTAATCTTCGAGGGGTTGGTGTGGCACACGGATGTGGTTTGTCTGTCTATTGTATAATATTTGTTATTTATTTTTGAAGCTCCATATATGCGGCTTAAGTGGGTCGCTATTAGTGTATTCGATGATGCATGATTCATTCTTATGAGTATAGCTATCTAGATAAATATAACAATTGAAGACTTGCTGGAACATTATCATGCTAGTTGTCCATTATTTCAAGGTGTCGTGCCCTCATCCAAGTAATATTAAAGAAAAATCAAGCTTCAAAAAATGTTGTATTTTTTATTGCTTGTGGTGCTGTTCGCTTATTTTATATGAATTGAGTGTTCCAAACTTATTAAAAAACCCAAAAAATTTTTTTGGATATCATAATTTCTTCTTGTTGATATACATGATATTTTAGTTGTTAGATAGCCGATTTTGCTTCTTTATTCGTTATAAGTTCTTCTTCAACTAACAGCCGCAGCTTCTTCCAAAATGTCGTTATCTGTTCACATAGCGGATACAGCCCCATCATTGTCTACAATCGTAGACCCTTTCCTGTATCCGGATATTGAAATTGTTTTTTACGCTTTAATTTATTCCATGAGGATACTTCCATAATAAATTCTTTCTTTTATAGAATTGAAGTGATTGCTGATGGAGCGATTTCGAATTGTTTCGCTACCTCAATTCTTTTTGCTCCATTATCAATTGCTGAAATGATGTTTTGTTCCTGCTAGTTTCATAAAGTTTTATGCATACATTTGTTGGACATTTTCACAACACACCTTAACACTTTGAAAGAAATCAGCAAACTAAGAAAAAACAAATTTGGAATAGAACAAAAACGTGCATGTTCTACAAAAGTTAACGGTGATTAAACCGACAACGAATTCCGCTGTGCATTACGAATTATAAGAGGTTTTAACAACGAATTACGATTTATAAGAGGTCTAATATTCTGTGCGTTGCAAATAAAAATACGAATTAACGAGGAGGCCAAAATGTACGGGACGACACTTTGTTACGAATTATTATTGAGGTTTTAGATTTATCGGAGCACGAATTACCACGATTCGACTGAATCTGCAAGTTATTGGTTCTATTTTCCAGTCAAGCCAAGCTTGGCCTTACAAACGAGCAGCAATTCATTTTACTCTATGAAGAGTAACCTGTATACCCTACACCCCAATGCCTCGTGCCCACCTGCAGCACGCTTCGAAGTGTCAGAATTTTTGTTTAATTAAAACGTTAGGCAAGCATTTAGCCGTATCTATGAGTGCGTTTGTGTATTCATGCTTATTTGTTTAACTGAAAATGTAAATTTAAAATTGGCAAAACGCATTCCCATCTAAAATCCCCAATTGTAGTAAACGCAGCTCAGCTCAGCTCAGCAATATCGAAGCAATTCAATTTGAGTGTTCATTCTTGATAAAATATTGAAAGCAAACAATTATATTTGATTACAGTCATTTGTATGTGTGTGTTTGTTTGCATGCAGTTTCCATATTACGAATAAATTGCAATTTTATCTAAAAAACATTTTTCGGTAAAATCTATAACAATAAATTGGCCTAGCATTTGGCAGCTTTCGACGCTTTTGTACTCACCGAAATGGTTTTTCTGTGTTGTTCTGCATTTCAAAAACACATTTGATGAAATAGTTTTTCCATGTGTGAGCGAAAAGCATTTCAAATGAAAAATTAATTGCGAAAATGCGCAAATTCAACATATTTGCATTGTTAATTGTTGTGGGTTTGATTGACTGACTGACTGACTGACTGGTTCTTCTGGTCTTGTTGTTAGTACGCAGTCACAGTTTCTGTTATCATTGTGACCAAAAACTGCAAATTAGCTTTCGACAATTACTTTGGTTTTGATACATTTTCCACTTGTTTAAACAAAATTTAAAATGCTAATAAAATGGAAATTAAATATCAGATACCAATATGAAAAGAATAAATAAATAAAAAAAAATAAAAAAATACATCCATTCGACAAAATATTACAGCAAGAATTTTAAGAATTGTACCTGCCATAATATCGACCGCTTTCCATGTTGGAAACTGCGAAACTTGAAACTGAACCGAAATCGGAGTATAGTACAAACTAGGCCTTCTGTATAAATTTTCTGTCTATTTCTCAGCCACACCACCCTACAGTATCGCACTCACATCATCTCAGCTCTTCTACTACAACAGCGAGCAGTTACATCCTTATCATTGTTAGATGTCTCCGTTTTCATGTACACCAATTGTAGTTATCTGCAAGTCAATGCGCTTCTGAATGGTTTTAATAGTTCTTCCACTTATATAGATAGTCTCAATTTTCTTTGCCAACAAAAAAAATCAAAAAAACAGATGACCACTTTAACTCATCACAAAAAATTTACTCCGCACTCGAAATGAAAAAAAAAAAAATAGATTCATGCGGACTTCAATTTGTCTGCTCCAACGCTATTTTTTACTCCTCTACTCTCCTCTCCACACACCACCCCTACTGTTTTTATTCCACAATCTTTTTTGTCGACAATTCACACAGCTACTCATCTGCCGTTTTTGCTAACGATCCGCCCCCAAACATGTATAAAAAAGGCTATTGCCATTTTCACATTTTCCAATGCACTGACAGCTTTAATTAAAAGTGAATAAAGCCAACACAAGAAGATGCATAAAAAACATTTAATTGCAAATAAAAAAAGGAAATAATGCAAATTCGTGCAACACTTGAAAAAATTCTCACGAAAATTACATGGCAGAAACAAGTTTATTGGCATAAATTTTTACTACCTTTTTGCGGGTCCAAAATTTAAACCAAATAATATAAAATAAAAAATAAAAATTAAATTTTTATTTAAAGAATGAAGCACAGAAAATGTAAACATGCAAATGCACTCTGCATATTTGATAGAGTTTTATTTTTTCTTAGCATAGAACCAAATGTATCTATGTATCTTTAGACCAGGTTGGCTGGTTGGCTCAATGAATAATTGAAAATTCGCACGCAAATGTACATTTGGGAAAACGCTTTTCACACACAACGCAGCTCCTGGTTGATGGTGATGGAGATACTCATGATGAGTGCTGCCGGTCGGTCGCTGCTGCAGATTTTCTGACAGACAGACAAATCACATGCCCGCTTTGAATATCTGGCAGAGTTATTTACGTTGTGTGTGTGTGCGTGTCACCACCATTGTGAGTTAGAGTGCAGCTTGGAACCATTGCTTTTAATGCTAATTGATTGTGGGTCGTTCGCTTTACGTCTGCTCACCGTTTTTCGTCCTTTTGATGATCTATTAGCGCAAAGTGCTTGCATACTTTTCGGGGCACTCAGTCAATACACGTGGTGGTTACCCTCCCATTTTCGGTTGCTTTACGGTGCACGTGGAATTTCGATTATTGAATTTTTGATTCAGTTCGTTTTGCTATCGTTACATTTCGTTTGCTTTATGCCATTTTAATTCAGCTTTTAGTATAATTTTGTGGTTGCAGGCTTTTTCGATAGGCATTTCCATGCGCTGCACTCTGCTGATCATATTTGGTTTGAAGTGTTCATGCAGTCATGCAAGTGTGTGCTTTTAGGCGCGCTGCTAATTGATGTGGTCATCAGCAGATTTGCCTTTAGCAAATAGGTTTTTGCATTAACGATTGGATTTTTGAGTGTTTTAATATAGTTTCGTTGAAATGGTTCTATCCGCGCGCGTAGTTTTAGTCGAAAATTAATTTTGTCCTCTTGTTTCACTATAAGTAGGAGTTTAAGTGAATTCCATGGTGGCTTCTCTCGATATGCTTTCGAAAATTCGTCTTTACTCAAGTAAATGCCATCAGTAGATCTTCAAATAATCACCGCTGTTTTGTACTTCGATTTTCTGTGTTATATAAAATGCAAATAAGCAAAGAACCTTTTAGGCAATATCTGTACGTAATAACACAAACTACTTCGTCTGCGGTGGTGCTGATGAGGACGCCTTCTGTATCGCAGTGGCGTCTCGCATGTAAATAGACCCGGGGCTATAACTGTCACTGTCAATATGCATGACTGTTTGACTGCATTTTGCTGTGTGGCTGTGTGCCTGCTTGTTGGCATGCGTGCGGCATGTGGCATGCAGCCATGGCAACCAACTTCACAAAACGCGTGCAGCAGAGGTACATGTCCAAACCACAGTTATCCTGATCATAAGTTGGCAATTTCCCTGTCCTCTCTATGTGTGTATATGAAACTATAACTGGAGGTGTGCTATGCTGCTGCTGTAGTTCAAAAGTGATTTTCTGTTTGCTATTGCTTTTCATGTTGGCATCGCCATTGCCATCACCATCACCATCACCATCGCCCCCGCCATCGCCCTCAAAATGCCTACGTGCAAGGTACGTGCGTGCATCGGCGCTGGCGTGGTTTGTTTTCGCTTGGCTTGGCTCTGTTGATAGCCAGTCATGTCGCTGCTGCCAACGTTCATTTTGTATTCAACGCGCATCGTGAAGCGATAATTGCCGCAAGATTTTCCTTGTGAACATGAATAATTTCGCACGCAAATTATTTTTAATATGAACGCCAGAGTCCAAGCGACTGCACCAGTTGTCTGGCTCTGTCGGTCATTTGGGGACGGGTTGAGCGGCACTGGATTGGTAGAGTTGTAGTCTTTTTCTTCCTCACAGCTGATAATTGCGGTCAACGCGTTGTTTGATATCGTTTCGCCAAACACCGTCACTGCCGTCCCTTGGGGCGCAGCTCGAATTTATTTTGTACTGCTAGCTGCACATGCAGATTGCGTTGATTGCGCATTTGCGGTTTGCCTGGCTGTCTCCTCTGATCTGAATAGAGAGGTGAGAGAGGTCAATTTTATTGCCAAGAAATTGGTGCAGTTATTGTTGTGGTGGCGGCGGTGTAGGCGATAATGCGTTGACGTGTGTATGCATAATGCGCGTAATAATATAAATTTGTTTTTGTGGCTTCACGACTGCGGTGTGCAGATAAAGCCGAACAGCCCGCCGGTAGGCAATCGTTTTTTACTGAAAAAAATAGATTGTTTTATAGCTGTTTGTATGGAAGAATCAGATCATAACTAAATAGGCTTGATCTATTTCAGAATTTTCGATATTAGCCATATGTTTATCGGCCCGCCATTGTGTCTCCATATGTAACTATCTGGCTATCACTTATCTAAATAATTTTCTTTTATATATCCCTTTACCAACGAGTACCTTTCGCGCACAACTCATTGTATCATTGTCGTTCGGCTACAGATACAACATTTTGAAGGACTCAAAGTTTCCAATATCAATTTAAAATTTCAAGCTATTTGAAATGGTCGAATAGCTTTTTCAAACCTAAAAATGTTTAAAGGACTTTGGCTAATAGTCTTGGCTTAACTAAAGTATGAGTCACGCATTCAGCAAGTACCTTTGTCGATTGTACTGCAAGCCCTATCACAGCAACGCCTTTTCTCGATTGTATGCCAAGCACTCACTTTTTAAAATATTAAGCGTATATTTAAATGGACTCAATATTGACCAATAGCAATCAGGCCTTGATTATATGTGTGAGTCTGTTTCTGTAAGTGCTTTCATCTCAGCTCAGTGCAGTTCAGTTCACGCCACGCTTATATTTGCATTCCTGGGCAACGCTATAAAAATAAAACCTTAACTCATTTATCGTATTTCTCGATGCCAGTGCAACATCTGCGTACGTGAGATTCCAACATCATCATTGGACGAACGTCGCTCAGATATATTCGCACAATGACGCTTCGAATGGAGTCGAAGTGAATGTGTTGGACTCCTTGCAGTGACTTTTTGCGGGTTGCATTTTGAATACAAATGCAAAAGACTTTATTTGCAATCAAGATTATTTTAATATTTATGGCGTTATTTAAAAACATATTAAAATGCATAACAGGCAGTCAGGCAGGCTGGCAGGCCGTTTACAAAGTGCCAAATGCACAGCAGAAACAGAATTTTGACCCAAAAACCAACGGAAAAAAAAAAACCACTACAGTTAGGTAATTCAATCATATCGCTCAACAAATAGCAATCGATAGATCAATCAGTTTTGGAAATATTGCAATATTTTAGCGTTTCGTGCGCATCTCTTGGCATTTTGGCCTTTGGCACAGTTTACGTGGTTGGCAGCCACAGACAGTGAGACATCCTCTGATCCGACATGAATATGCTGCAATTAAATTTGATTGCTAGTTTCACATGTGTCAATTGAAATGCTAAATAAAATCAATCATTTTGAAGTGCCATTGGGTTTTCCAGTTGAATGTGCAGTTTTTGATTTCAATATGGACCAAAAAGTGCCGCAAAAGCATTTCAAACTAATAAAAAGATGTGCTCTGTTGTTGGAAATACCAAAAGTGACTTTATAGAGTTGTGAAATATTTATTTTTAAAGGATGTTTCTATTCAGACGGTCCTCTTGTATTATTCATTCAGCAATATTTCTTCGATAAAAACCATCTTATGTACGAACGGAGTCTCCTTGTGTTTCAACAGAATTGAAACTACGTTTTTAAAAGTTGCTTATGCCTTCCAAATAATAAGATGAGGTATTCGTTTCCGTGTTGACATAATAAAATACAGTAGTATTCAAGCCACTGGATCTCAGGGCACAACATGTTTACGCACATTTCTGTCGCACATTTAACCAAACTATATCGTCGATTATATCAACTGCTCTGGATTTTAGATGTGTTTATGCAAACAAACCCATTGCTGAATTCGGTAAAGCACTTATTTGAAATTGAAAGTAATGGTGCTGAATACTTATTTTGTCATTTCTTGGTTTTTGTAGCAGCTTTTGGTACTTGATTAGCATATGAAATTAATTTGTCGCTATTTTCTTTTTATTGCTCTTCTCTAGTATTTGTGTGTGAATCAAACGTAAGAAGTTCCTTTCTTGTCTTCATTTAGCACTTTATTTAAAGGGGTTTTTCGTATTTATGAGCTTCTTTGAGACTACTAAAAACAGTGTATACTTTTGAAAAAAATCCATCAAATGCAATTAGTGGAACTATAATTGTATGATAAAAGCGATGTTAGCTCGTAAACTAAGACAAAGGTAAAGTGAGTACCATAAAAGTGATTTATGCACATTCTATAATCACTCCCTCTCTCTCTCACACACTCACACCTAGTACACTTAAGTTCGCAGGAACTAAAAGCAACTCGTTTTAATTGTTCAACTTTACAATACTGCAAAGCCCGTATACCTCGCGCATTAACACCTTCAAGCTGCAGTAGACGCCGACTATGCCGACTATGCCGACTATGCCGACTACGCCGACGAAGCTGATGGCAAAGTACCGACGAAAATAGTACAAAAAAAGGGAAAGAAAAATGAATTGTAAATTAACAAAAATTTCACGCATCGCAAATTTTTAGCGCACTTAAGCACTTTGTCGTCGTCACTCTCAACAACGGTACCAAGCTGCATGGCTGTCGAGAAGACTGGAGGGCTAGAGGCAAGCTGATATGCAGTATGGCAGTCTAGTGGAAGGGGTGGAAGGGAGGACGGAAGGAAGGAAGACGACGATGGATAGAAGAAGCAAGCGCTGCATCATTGGTTTCAGCATAACCAAGCTGAAAATTGCTTAATCCTGCTGACATGCTAGCGAAAGGCTTATGAAACCGCCAGGCAACCACGCAGTGAGCCAACCAACCAACGAACGGACCAACCTACCAAGACGGTGATGACGTTGTAGACGAGCCGTCGTAAGCACATTAAAAAGCCAGTTTTATGCGACCGCAGCGTGCTTTTTAAATGGCGCAATGTGGGCATTTACAAAAGGATAACCGCGAAACGAGCGCGGGCGCTGTCTTCTCCTTGTTGTTCGCCATAACGTCGACTCCACCGTTTCTTGTAAACGAAGACTTGCTGACAGAGGGCGTTGCAAGACATAATTATGCGTGCGGCAAATACGAAGATAGCTATGGACACATCGAAGGAGTGTACTGGTGCCGACTAACGCTGTTTTGGTAATAAAGCAATGCATCACTCTTGCAAGCAGACTCACTCAGAGTGCCAACGCTAACTAAAACGAGCCCGAACGAATATGAATCGAAACCACATCGAAACTGAGACCATCCTTTTTGCTTTTGCGCTACGTGGTGTTAAAACTGTCGACGCACCTCAACCGAAACTTCTACCATGGCCTTGAGCAACAGATGCTATAATTGAGTTTGTGTTTCACGGACAGACGGTTAAACTAACGTTGAGTGTTTTTGGGCAAGGATATGCTTCTAATCGTTTTGTTATAACTCAATAAATGTTCGAACAAAACTTTTTGCCATGGAACTGCACTGATGGGAACCAATCAAAGGCAGTCAAAAAGTTTCACAGCATTTCGAGTTACAGGCATAGATTTGGGTGAATCGCAACGGAAGAATGTCTTAAGGCAGAAATAAGTTGCTTTTATCAAACACTTGCTGTCCACTTCAAAACGAGTTGCTTTGAATCATTTAAGATACGTGCCTGAAACTTGTTATGCGCAAATCGGTACCTCGGTACCTACTGTCGGCTGACACAATTCTCATTGCATTAAGTGTTCAAACAAACTGCTGACTGCCTAAAAGCAAATAGAAAACTAATCATGCTGTCATTTCGGCGTCGTATTCCCGACGCACCGACTCTCTGATACTCCGCTACAGCGAGATGCATCTTGAAAGGTGCTACAATGAGCGAAGTTAATGTGTCAACTCGCAATGCTGCCGCACTTTCAAATCCAATTAAGAGTGTGAACTTGGTAGGCTTGTGAGATACTTATGAGAAAAGTAGCTGACAGTAGCGAAAGATAAATGCAACAAACGCAACTGCATGGCCGTGGTAAGGGTGGAGAGCAAGAAGATTGTAATGTTTTCTGACATTGTCACACGAACAAAAAAAAAAAAAAAAAATTGAGAAAAGAGAGTGAGAAAACACAAATAAAATGTGCAACAGTAGCAGAAAAATCATATTCGTCGTCATCAGCATCACCATCACATCACCATCACCATCGTCATTATCATTGTCTTTTCCAACGAACCAAGCCCAAGCAACCTAGCAGTAAGCTTCTGCGGTAGCACAGCTGCACTTTTGTCTCGAATTGTGTACTTTTCTAGGAATGGCAAGAAGCCACGAAATGCGCTGAATCCATGCCTTACCATGTCTCATTAATGTTGTTATTGTAGTTGCAGTTTCGTTGTTGTTGTAAGTGTGTACTCTGTGCCTGTAGAGAAACCTTCTGCTGCGTTGTTATGCTGTGCCTTATTGCAATTATCACATTTCCAAATGGTCACGGACCACGAAATCTTAAAGTTAGATACTGGCAGAATGCGTACTACAAGTAGCCAAAAAGTCTCGTCAATGAGCCGAGCTGCAGCGCTCCATGACTTCTTTGTTTTCTTCAATTCTGATTCTAGATACTAGATACATGTCATGTGCCATAATTTTTGTTTGTTGACGTTTATGACATGTGCACATGTGATTTTTGACAGCGATTTCGCTGATAAGACACAAACATCATCAACAACACAGCCATACACAATGAATGAAGCCGTGGCATGAAGTCATGCCCGAAGTCTTCTGAGTTTGTACCTCTTTGCTTTGCCTACTCGACTCAACTAAACTCAGCTTAGCTCCTCAATTCGAGGGAGCAGCTTTATACAAAATTATGCGATTGCGGTAAATGTCAGGAATTTCCGAGTGAAATATTTTCCAATGTTATATCATTGACAAAGAAAGAGAAAAACAATGATTGATATAAAATTGTTACTACTACGCCTCGCCTTGGCTGCGCTGTTCGCTTGACCGCAAAAATATGCCTGAAGTTGATGAGACCTCAGCATTGCCCACAGGAATGTGTTAAATTATTTTGTTAAGCTTCCTTTTGCTCCATGTGTAAAAGACGGAGATGCACTTTAACTTTTCTTTATTTTCACTCTTTAATTCACTGGATTTGCCTTGACTACCAGAACATATACTACTCTTGAAAAATGGTTCATCAGTCAACGTCCATAGAAGCCACACTTAGAACGCACGACTCTTTGAATGATATTTATACGGATATACAACTTTGAATTGAGATTCCAGTCCAGTCCATCTAAGTAGCATAGAAGGATATCAGAATAAACCCAAGCTAATGTAGCCTGGTGGAAGTATAGTACGGGTGCCGTCCCAGAGGTCGAGGGTTGAAACCCCACGGTGATTGGAAAAAGTGTTCAGTTTTTTTAATTCAACGGTTTAAGTGTCACCTCAACGGTTTAAATTTACCAAGTTTGAAGTTACGAAACCCTAGTATCCAGATTACTTTTTATAAGGAGCGCACCTTTTAGACCTCTGTACATAAGCCTTATGTTTCAGTTGCTGATTCCTTCATAAGAAAGTAGAGAAGAGAAACTTGGAACAAATGCTTCTTATTTGACCGAACTTATATTTTATCAAGAAGTCTTCTGTAAAACATCTCATACATTGTCATATCAGTAAGCAATTGGAAATTGCAATGAGATAAGACAGAGATAGACCGATTTTCTCAGGTTAAATGTACTCAACATTGGCGGTGTAGAAAACATAAGTACTTCTTTTTTATCGAAACCGACACCAATTTGTTTAATTTCAAATTAAAATCCTATCAAATGCACTCCGTGGTCACTGCGAATGACAAAGACTAGTGCAATTTCCTTGTTAATGCTGCTGTCATCGACTTCTAAAGTAATTAGAAAACTTTTGAGTCATATCAAAAACCACGACCACCACTTCCGCCCAGTCATCGCGGCACTGATGAACACATTAGCACAACTCAAATGCAACTTGCATTCTAACCGGCCTTGCCAACTGCCCACCTGCTTAGCAGCCAGGCCTGGTCAATCTAATTTAAAGTGAGTATGAGTACAACATTTCGCTTTCAGCCAACAAAGAAAATTACGATGGCAAAGCCACAACTGCGTGGAGTATTGTAGAGCGGAATACAGACGAGCGGCCGTATAGACGGACAGACCAAGGCTGAGCTAGCTAAGCAAACCAAATCAAATCGTATCAAACCAGAAACCACAATTTACCACCTAACAACTTTATCTGCGTTGGCATTAAATGAATTTATATAACTATAGAAATTTTCTACACTTCCGACCACAACTAGACTAGTCGTAGTTAGATGAAGATGAGAGGAATGGATGAGTGGGCAGAAGGTGCCGTTTAAAAAGAATTATTGCTTTTGCCCTAGAACAAAAACAAAAACAAAACAAAACAAAGTAGGAAAAAAGGTTTAGGCCAAGATTGACACAAACCAATTAACTTTTGCCTTCATTGGATTTTGTCTGTTGTCGTTTGTTTTGTTTTTCTGTGCGCCTCTTTGGTTTTTTAGTATTTATCACACGTTTGACTGCATTTTGCAAAATGTGGCATTAAGAGTGACTGACTTTAACCACGTTTTGCGCTTAAAGGCCGAAAACGCAAGCTGGCAATAACAGTCGTCTGCAGACGTTTGCAGTCACTTTCAGTCGTTTGCAGTCGCCGTCTGCGCCTGAGTCTGAGTCTCGGGCTTAGGAAAATGTAACTAAAATAGATAACTTTGTTCGAGCGAATACAGACAGGCAGGCAAGGCAGCCTGTCAAACCTTAAAAACTTATATCTGCCCCAAACTATCTACCCATTTGTCCATTCCTCCCTTTGCCAGGTCCGCTGCCTTTTGTTTTCCTCTTCTTTTTTTTTATTGGTCTCGTGCTAATCCATTTATCTATGCCCATAACTCTTAAAATAGGCACAAAAATACACGCTTTAAGGATGCTCGCTCCAAGGCTGCGACGCTCCTCGTTCCAAATTGCATTGAAAGTGTTTCGCTTGTCAGACGCAGCGATGAGTTTGTTCTGTTGGGTTCTGCTTGGGTCCGCTGCTCTATCCAGCATTCATGTCATGTTCTGGATTCCTCTATGCTAAATACTAAAAGACGTTTAAAAAGCACTAATTACCCATGCAAAAATTCTATGCAAATTGCTTGATTTGGATTGGTTTGAATTTGGTTTGCTCCGTCTGCTCCGCAACCCTTTTCCATCAGTTCGGTACTTTGGTTGTGGAAGAGTTTTAAACATGCAATTCCTGCAGGATGGGATTGAATATTTGGTGGGATTGAATATCTACGTGGCGGCAACACACATGCTGAGACAATCTGTCCTCCTTTTTGTGTCACCCGCCTTTAAGCGCTATCCTCTCCTCACCTAGACTGCCTGCCTGTCGGTCTTACTCACTGGTATTTGCTTATCTCAATAGTTTTTATTTTTTTAAATTTTTTTGCCGCTTCGCTCCTCCACTTTTATTCTGTGACTGCGGCTGGCGTCTGCCTCAGAGATTCAAAGTTTCTGTTACAAGAAATTAACCGGAAGGCTGAGCGCATCGATAAGTAAGAAAAAATAATGGAAGAGAAAAAGGAAAATGAAGTGGAATTATTTTTACAACTAATTAAAATGAGACTTTGTAACATAATGAGTTGAATGAGTTCGGTTAAAATGATTTCCACTGAAAAGTTTTGCAAAGATGTTGGCGTTTTAAGCGAAGCAATTTAACTTCTCACAAAGTTCGCTTCACTTCGCCCCAGTTCGCATATTTGCATTTGCTTTATATGCATCAGTATGGGATTTTTATGCTTTGGTGGTAACGCGTAGTATCACGGCTCAGGTACACCGCGCTCTGCACAGATGCTGCTTCTCATATTTAAATAATTGAGAAGCAATTCCTGCTATACAATCCATGACATTGACTGTGCGTGTGCATTACGTGCGAAAGGTGTGAAAGTAGTTTATTTATTTCCAAGCTGATGTTCAGCATAGATGCTTACTTGCATGCAACAATGTTGCAAGCAGAAGATGTTGTTGCACATAGCTTTGCTGTACGTTTGACTGAAGTGCTGCTTAGGAGTTGATGGACGACGATGAAAACCTGTCTAGGCAACTCGATTGAATCTGTTGGCTGTTGTTGTTGCTGTCAGTTATTGTTTGCGCATCACGTTCTTATTGCCAAAACTTGATGGGCCAATTGAGGAGAAGCAGACGAGCAAAACGAATTGAAACCACTTCACGCCAATATCAACAGCGAAAGCATCATCACCATCATCTTCATCCAAGTCTAGGGAATATTTCTTATTCGAATTCTTCTTCTTTATCGAAGTCGTCTCCATTGCTGCTGCCCTAGAATCAGTGTATGTGTGTGTGTGTGTGTGTGTGTATGTGTGTGGTCTTTCGTGTGTCTGTGTTTGTTTCGAGTGTTTTCAACTTGAAAATCGTTTTCTTTCCACTGGTTATGCTTTTATTGATACCTGATTCGTTTTGCTTCTTCATTGTCTGTCTGTCTATCTGCTTGTTTGCTTGCTTGCTTACTTGCTTACTTGCCACAGATTGAATTTCCATTTGATGCTAGTGCTGATGATCCAACCTTGCCACCTCGACGACGACTTAGCACCACCAACTTTTTGCATTAGTTCAGTCATCGCCTGCTTGCCTGGTTGACTGCCTTCGTACCTCGTCGTTGGTTGAGGAGGTTAGATGGTTTTGCGTCTATGATTTCATCGATTTTCTGGACATTTGATTGTTTTATTGTTGCATTAAGTATCAGCGTCAATGAAGAGCTGAGCTTTAGATAGATGCTAAACATTGGTTCGCTGGGTTTGTTATACGGTCTGTCTCTCTGCCGTGCTGTCCACATAGTGTGTATTATAGCTGGCATATATCAGATAGTTATACGCTTTGACAGGCGCGAGTATGCAAGACGACAAAAGTGCAAATGACACTCGCCTCGTCTGTCGACTGTCGTCTGCCGTGCGTCGTTCCTTTTCCAACTCGGTTTTCGTTAGGTGTGAAGTACTTAGCATGGCTTAATGTAGCTCGACCAGCACGTCCAGTAAATGCGGGTTCTCTTGTGCTGTTGAGATTGCAGATTTCCAGTTAATAATTGCAACTTCAATGGCAAATTCTGACATTACAACAAAAACGATGTAATATATTGATATCTTTTGTTTTTTTTTTTTTTTCAATGGAATGAATACTTTTGTAAGCTACGTAGTCTACATATATTGTATCCCGAATGAGACGGCAATTGAAAATTGCATCCAGCTCGTTCGGTGCACTTAAGTTCATGTAATTTAAAAGCATGAAGAGCGCCACTACTTAAAATGTCCTAGCATCCCTCAGAATGCTTGCAAAGAACACCAGCCAAGAAGGGCTTAAGTTGCTTTAAAACTATTTGAAGAATGATCAAAAAAGAGAAACGCCGAAAGGCACAGAGGTAGCTAAAGCACCAGCTATCAGGGAAAGACCATGGAAAAGCAGCAAGCAGTCGAACCAAAAAAAAAAAAAAAAAAAAAATTGACTGCGCGCCTTTTGTCTTTGACGCCGCAACACGCCAATAGCAACAGCAGCGGCAGCTTCAGTCTACGGTCTGCTGTCGGTTGTCGGCCGTCGGTAGCTTCAGCAGTTTCGTGCAACTGCAACGCGAATCTATCATCACTTGTGTCATGGCGGAATCCCTTTTTGGTTGATGTAGGCAACTGTCAGAGGCCGTTGGCGACGACGACGACGACAACACATGAAGTACCTAGCCTCGTCCGGTGTGCGCTTACCTCAGTCCCTCATATCACATCCGACCCGTGCGATCCTTAGACAGTTCCCTTGGCGCATTTTGCTGGCTGGTTGACTGACTGACCGACCAGCTGTCTGAGTAGTCATTTGAACGTCTCTAACTGAATGCCGCCAAGCACTTCGACCGCAATGTTTGTTTTTTATTTTCTTTCTTCCTTTTTCAATTCGACTCAGTCGACTCAGTCGACTCAACCGACTGGACTCGTGTACCAAATGTCCAAAATGTCTGTTCAAATGTCCAAGTTTATGGTACTTTTTCACAAAGTTGATTGCACTTTAAGAAAATGAAACCAAAAACCAAAAAACCCGAAAAGGAGTCGTTGTCTTTGTGTAAGAGTGCATGAAAGGAGCAAAGTGCTCGCACGCTCGACTTACTTGTATCGGTGTAGCAGGTTGGGTACACTGAGATAGATCGCGATAGATGGCGAAGGGATGCAAGACGAAGTTGCTTAATGCGGCAAAAGATCAAGTGGCGGTGTTTGTTTGTTTGTTTGTTTGGTGTGTTTGTATGGCTCACTACTTTCAATTTGGTTGATAATAAGTACGATGTGTGTGGATGTAACTGAAATGAAAGTATTGGCTTGGTTTTTGCCAACTGGATTATGAAAAGTTGAATTGAATTTCAACTTAATCCACTTTTTAATACAATATATGTAATACATTTTTCTCTTTTCACTTTGGCTCCTTTTTAGGTGAGTGCAAATCCAAAAACTCTAATCTACAAATTGCTCATTCGAATATCTGAAGAAATCGTTCAGGTATGCAAAACTTCTTACTTAAATAACTAAAAGTGATGAGTTGAAAACATACCTATACATATACACGAATGTACGTATGCACAGGTTCTACATTAGATATTCACAGCAGCAGCAGCAGCAGTATCTTCAACATAGATGAATAGCAGTGCTTATAGAACGGTTAACAGGGTGGCCTTGCTACAGCGCATAAAACGAGTAATTTTACTATACTTTAAGTACATTTTTCAAGCATTTATTATGCAAAACAATTTGCATGTTTAAGCGGTTGTATAGCAGCCGGTAAAGATCTGCTTTTCATCACATGCCGAAGACAACTTAGAAGAGCAGAGTGTGGAATGGATTGGTGGAGGAGATTGGAAAAGGAATGCTGATGCACAAGGCACTTTTCAACTTGCAATTTTCATGCAAACTGCACAAAAATATAATAACAGCATAATTTCATTAAAGTGTTGTCTGTATGCGTGCCGGCTATTGTATTATTATTATATATACACATTTATACATATTTTTCGAACGTTGAATAAGGAAAAAAGGGGAAGATGCGCTTTAAGTGCTGCCATTTTGCTGTAATACTTTTTTCGCCATAAAATATGCAATAGTTTGTTCACGTTTAGATGGTACAAACGGTGCGAGGAAGAGCGAAAGAGATAAGAAATGTCGATGGATGGAGAAACAGTGCGGCAGAAGCATAAAAATTAATGTCCAGCAGATGACATGCTGGCGTCGAGTCCTTACGCCATTTTGCAAGCACTTTAATTAGTCATTAGCTTTCATTGCTCGCCATTTTGTTTAATTTTCTCTGTCTCTCTCATTTTCCCATGTAAAAAAGCGCAGCGAAACCAAAACAGAAACAAAAAGTATATTCGTTTAGGCCAGCTGTCAGTTGTCATGACTGCTGCTGTTTAGTTTCAATTGTCTTCTTATTATTTTATTTCATTTAAAAAGTTTTCCATTTCTTTCTGCCCCCTTCCAAGCTACGACCAAATTATCGCTTAACATTCTCGCTTTTTAACTTTAGCTGCATTTCTTTTTCAATATTTCCTTTGTGTCCTTTTATATATTTAAGCACCCTTTTAGCAGCTTTGCATACGGTTTCCACCCAACATTTTCAATTGCAGTCGTACACTTTTTAGTGTCCAATAAATGTTCTCAAATGTTGGTGCTGCTGCTTTTGCTTTTGTGCTCTGCATTCGATGTCCTGCCCTGCTGTGCATGTCCTGATCTGACTGACATGGCTCGAGTTCTGCTCAGCTCAATTCAACTCAACTCGACACGCCACGACTTGTTGTCTGACATATCTGACTGACTGACTAACTGACTGACATTGAGCTACATGCAATTTTTTGTCTGTTCCTTCGACCCTCAAACTTTAGCCTGGATTTCCTTACTTGTGCTTGTCCTCTTTGAGCATATTCACTGTACTTTTATATATTATGAAATTAGATTTTATTGCTTATTGCAAAATGCAGCATGCAATTTTGTTCTCTTCTGCTTCTTGCTGCTTTTCTTTTCTCCTATTTGCAAAAGAACATCTCGCATCCATGTCGTGTTGGTGTGGCGTACGTGCGAAATATTTTATTTAAATGCAATTCTGGTGCATGTTTTCTATTGCATACAAATACTTTGAAGTGATGAAGAGGAATCCATTCGGACCGTACACGTACATTAGAGTTGAGTTCATTTAAGCGTGTTTAAAATGGCTTTTAGTTGTTGTGACTTCGTTTGGAATTGATTTCGGTCAAGCCAAATGAAGTGTGGCTGTGAAATGAAGAGAAAATGACTCAGTGACAGAGCATGTTGTTCACCATTTCCGATTCTCATCAAATTTTTATGCTAATTGGCTTTTGCGACAATTGCATCGAAAATTGTGTGCAGCGTTTTTGGTATAATTTCTCGCCCACTGCCGGAACGTAAACACGCAACATTTGGGCGCGTAAAGCTGACAATCATCATCGACTACATGATGATGATGATCAAACGTGTTTGCAATGTAACGATGGCTGTTGCTGCTTCTTCATCGTCGTCGTCGTCGCATAATCGTCGTCGATTTTTGTCAAAGACATCGACTTTGAAATTCAAGTTCAATAACAGCTGCAGGCGGTGTGGTGCGCAGCATGTGGCAAGCCAGCAGCCTAGTGCTGTGCAGAGTAACTGAGTAGAGGAGAGTTTCTAAGAAAGTCGGCAATCGTATCGCCAACAGCGGTGATGGCCGTGGCAAAGTTGTTGCACGATCAGCGCATCGAAAATGTCAACCGCACGAAAATGTTGCTGCCGCTGTTGGCGCTGTTGCTGGTGCATGCAACTGCTGCAGTTACCGCTGCCGTTGTTGTTGTTGTTGTTGTTGTTGTTGATGCTGCTCCTGCAATAAAATGAGGGTCGTTGTCATTGCGGGTTACTGCGCTTGCTTTTATTCTTAGTTTTGTCGTTTGGCGTTTGTTGGTCGGTGTTCTATTGATCGTTTGTTTGGTCCCTGGTGATAGTGTTGCCGTTGTTGTTGTTGCTTCTGTTGCTCCTGCTTGTCAATGCAACAGCAGTGGAAGAAACAGTAGTGGACTCCTTTAGGTTGTGCCACTGTCTTAGGCAACCGACCGAACGAACACAGCCACAAAGGTTAACAACATTCGCATTCGTGCTGCATCTTGATGTTCTTTTTCGCAGCGAACAAACGAAACGAAAAAAAAACGAATACTAAAAATAAAAGCAAAGCAGCAAAAAAAATTCAAACAAAAACAAAAGGAGGCATTGCTTCTGAAGGTTCTGCGCTGCGATGCTTGTTGCCGCTTTTAATTAGCAACTTTTCAGCTGCTGCAAGTGACAAGGGAACAACATGGCACAGCAGCATGCTATTGCTGTTGCTACTGTTGCATCTCAAGTCTTGCCGAAGAAGAGGAGCTTTCTTATTTAAACTGAAGGCTTTTTCTTATTTGATATTTGTGTTTTCGTTTTCGTTTTGTTGTTGTTGTTGTTGTTGTTGTTGTTATAGTGATTGTTGCTGCTGGTGCTGAATTTAATTAAAAGCTCATAAGCATATAACTTAGGCAAACAAACAAAGTTCAATTGCAGCAGTCTTTGACTCGGTCCTCTTCATGGTCTTAGTTTTGGATGGGTTCTTAGTTTTAGTCTTGATCTCACTGTGAGTCGAAGTCACAGCCTCTGAAACGGTTTGACATGCACTACGCCTGGCCAATATATCGCGATACTTTCTAATTAGATTTCCACTTGATTTGCACCAGATTAGCGTCGAAGATAGTCATTCGAGGACCACCAGCATTGTTGTCGCTGTCGTCGTCGTCATCACCATCGTCTTTGTGTAGTTTCAGTGATTTGCTGCAATTTGAAAGCGGGCAATTAACGGATTCTAATTGGTTTCGTTCGTTGTTGACAGTTAACAGTAGTTCCTAATTGGATTTGCTTTGATAGTTTTATATGCAATACAAATTAGAAAGTTTTGGGCCGACTGCCCTTTCGAAATTTAGAATCGATTTTTATTTGACTTCGAATCACATTAAACAATGAAGATATTTTGAACTTCAGATTCAGATATATTTGAATAGAGGCAGAGTGTGTTTCGTTTCCGCATTGTGTGAGCCAAGACAATTACTTACTTCTTACTTCTCTACAGCCTTTTGAAGACAGTAACAAGGAAACACTGATAATCAACGCCTGCCAATTATGCATTTGCTGAGTGAGTGGCATGCAACACTTCTAATTTAAGGTAGTATGTTGGCGGCGATTCGGTTGCGGTGGCAGGCGACACGCATTGCAACGGTGCAGTAGCGCGTTAAATGTTTAACGTAATTAGCAGCATACTAAAATATTTACGTCAAATTAAGTCAGATAAGAATAGAGGAACAATAACACGCACGCACACGCTCACACGTACTTAGCAAACAGCAAATTCCTTTTGTAAATTAAACACAAGTTGAAGAAATTCCAATAAGAACAGTTAGCAGCACCAACAATAATCGAGTGGTCCAGCCTAACAGCAAAGAGACGTTGGCGACAACTACTTTTAACAATTCGTTAGGTACTGGAAGAGGTAAGGGGACCGATCGGTTGCGGTAGATAGGCAGGCAGGCGCCTATAGCAACAAAGAGCAATGTTAAGGTTGCGGCATACTTAGTTGTCGTCGTCGTCGTCATCGTCTTTGCTAAGTAGTTGCGGTGATTGGCAACACTGGCTGCTATTGCTGCTTATGGGATGCTGCGGCTGCTTCTGCTGCTGCCTTTGGTGGCTATAATGGCGCCACTAATTACAAATGCGCGCGAATATGTCGTCAAACGATGGACAATCGAATGGACATGCGGACGCCAAAAGTGGCGTTAAATACGTTAACAAAGTGACACAATATGGCGACAGGCGACGACGATAAATGGGCAACAGACACAGAAGAAAATAACAAATCCAGATATTCGCCTTTAACAGTGTGTCTGTCTAATGTCTACTAAAGTGCTGTGTTGCTAAAACTGTACATATTGAGCTATGAACATTACAGTTGGTGCTACATAGTACTGTCAAAACTGTTAAGAGATAAGAATTGGCTCGTTGGTAAGTGTTCAATTTTTAATGCCACCAGCATTTCTAGCAAACAAACAAAAATAAATATAGAAATAAAGAAAAATAAAAACAATTTCAATTTCATATTCCAACGAAAGCATAAATCAAATTTGCACGTTTTCTTGCGCAAATCTCAGACAAGATTATATAACGAGATTATATAAGATAAAAAGTCAAAGAAGCGGAAAGGCAAAATGCTTGAATCTACAAACAAAATCAAAGTGAACGGAACATCCTTCTTTTTTCGGATGAACGGCGAAATAAAGAAATAAAGTGTAAAAAATAATACAAAAAAAAAAAAAATATTATAATATTAATAATAATGTTGTTTATGCGGTTGTTGCCATTCTCTTTGTGGTTGTTGCTCCTTTGGTCCTGCTTGTTGACCTTACCCTTTTCAAGATTTTGTCTTTATGGCGTGTTTGACAGAAAAATAAAAATGTTGGTCAAAAGAAGCAGAAGAAGTGAGAAGTGAGCCACAATTGAGCTTGAACTCAAGTCGCAGACCAACCAAGGTGGTGTGTTAGATAAGAACATCGAAGGACTTCGCGAGTGGTACGGGCAGGGAAGACAATATCGTGATAAAAGTATTTATTGTTTCTTACATTTGGTTGCTTTTGTTTTAAGAGTATTTATGAGGGTTCCTTTTTCTCAAAATCAAATTTATTATATGCATTTAACAATTTGTGTACATATTTATTCATAAGGCTTAAGTGCAATTACAAGTGGCCATAAACCAATGCTTAATAGATACAACAACAGAGACTTTAATCAAATAACGGGTTTCGGGAAAAGTAAATGTCATCTTCATTAAGTGTTGTTTTCTAATAATATATTGGAAAGTAACTTTCGAAGATCGTGTTTCAACAATAGTTTTTTTTTCCATAATACAAAGCAACTGCATTTCATAAATATTTTCCATTGTTATTGATAAACTCTTGTCACCTTACGGATAAAAACTTAACACCGTCTTTTTAGGAACTCTGGGGTTTCTCATCAAAGAACTGAAGCAATATTTTTTTGCAGTTGTTTAGGGAAATGGTGCAAGACTGCTCTTTCTGTTGTCCCATTTCGGCCGCTATTCCTTCAGCACTTCATTTAGTCTCAGTTGTCGACAGTAGAGTTCTGAATTTATCGTTTGCCCAGGTGGAAGAATTTCATAAGCTCTATGAAATCTCACCAAATGTACAACAAACAACTTTGTCGTAGATAGCGCCAGGTCCTTCTCCACTTTTTCAATATCTTTGTCCAGTTTTTCACTGCAAGGCCGAGCAGACCGAGGTGCGCCTTTGACATTGAAATTTCGTAAACGAAATCACGCAAACCATGTTTTAATAACTGTTCGTTCTGATAACGTACCTTTCCCATGCAATCTTCGCTATAGAATATTTGTTTTCGAAGAAATAAAATACATTGAAGTGAATTTTCTCTGTTTCGGCACTAATTTTCTTTACCCAAAATCAGGTCCTTTTAATATGACATGTTCATTATTTCATTAGCATGGTGTTACCAAAATTGACAGCTTTTCATTGCTGTATGCTATTCCCAGTACGGCATAATACTTACATGGATATCACTTTTTAAATCTAACAATACAAACTTTCCGAAGTTACTTTTTCACCAACCTATTAGAACAAATGATAATCTGTCGGTGCAGTATCGGAATAATACACGCGCTTCATAACCCTCTAATCCAGTAGCTATAAATTAATTAATACAATATAATGAAACAATACAAGATTCTTGTTGAGTAATTTTTTTTATTTAATATTTTTTTATTTAAGTTAAGTTGTTTGCTAGAAGAAGCTAAAAGTAACTTTTTGATAGTAGACCATAACTTATGTTACCCTTCCAATCCAACTAACCAACCAACATCAACTTCCTTTTCATTAATTTAAATTTTGTTACTATTCGTCTTCTTATATTCACGGTACAAATATGCATTGTCTATTACTCTTCGCCTTAAAAGCGGCCGAATTTCGTTAATTTTTAAAGGCAATTCAAACATGTAAAATATGTAAATACGATCTACTTAATTTTATTCAGAGGCAACTAAATGCTAATATTCTTTTTATAACCAGTTCGATTTAAACGGCTTAGCCTTAGCAAAGAATTGTAAGGAGATGTTTAAAGATCGGTCTCCTTGAGTTTTGTTCATATTACATAAGCTCATCATTTCAATCCATGAAGCATTAACAGAAACTAGCAATTTATAAGCTATCAATTTAACAGTTGACAATAACAGCTGTAAACCGCATATGTATTCTAACATTTCATTTCAGTCCATTTGTTTTAATCAAAAATTAGAACAAAATGTTGTTTTTCTGTGCGTTTGTCTACTTCTTGAAACTTAAACATCCGCACACCTTTTCTCGCTTAGCATTGCTACTACTTCTCTTTTGTATCCTGATGCTGTCAATAGAAAAAAAGTCAATAAACGCGCTTGTTGTCTTCGTCTAGTGCAAAGCACATACTGGTAACCGCGCTCCCATGGAATACCCTACTACACTAGCCTGTTGTAGTTGGCGTGTTGGTGCCAATAAGAATGTTGTTGTACCTTGCTTTGCTTCTTTCTTCTCGTGGAGGCTGTTCAAGCACTGTGCTACAGTGTTGCCAACTTCACACAAACAAAGACAAACGGACTGCTTTAAAAGGCAACGGAATGTTGCTTTGTTGTAAATGCTTAAATACAACTATCTGAGCACTGCGCTGCCAATGTTGTCTGGCTTCTGCTTTTTGTCGCTGCCTCTGCCCCTTTTATTCCTTGTTGTTTTTTCTTTACAATCTTCATCGCCTCTGCTGCTGTTAGTGAGGTTGCAAACTTAGCAATTGTTTTCTTTGCCTTAATGTGTCACTTGTGTCTTTTTTCACTTGGCTTTGCATCACTTTTCTTAGGTTTTAGCACATCTACTTTGATACACGCTTTCTTGTAGAAGCACAATTGTGCATAGCCGAATAACATTTTTGTTCTGGATTGGCTTTTCAACTTTGACAGCGAGCAAGAAGCAGCCAAAATTACTTCCTTGTCGGTAGCGGTATATGTAGATGTGGGCAGATTATTATAATTGAGTTGTTTTCGAAAGCTATCAGACAATTTGAGTAGAAAGAAGTGAACTGGTGACATTATTCATTATCCACTGGTTCTAATAGTCAAAGGTCGTCTTGTCATTAGCATTTAATGAAGCTTTTCTGCTGTATAAACCTAACCATCTCTGCGATATTGTAAATGCAATAAAAACTTTATTAATAGGGTAGATATTCAACCAACCGATCATTATGACATAACTTGATGTTGCGCATCGAATGCTTATTGCATGTTGAATATTCTTGTTGGCAGCTGTGCCATCTCGTTTACCTTTTTTGTGTTGAACTGCAAGTCGAAGACGGCACACATGCGCTGAAAAATGTTTAATTGTCAATTAATCGATTGCAGTGCAACAGCAGAGCGGCAACAAGAAACATGAACAAGTCCCCAACTGCTGACAGTTGTTGCAAGTTGATGGACTAAATGTTGCTTGTCGCCAGTATCGTCTTGAAGTTGGGGTTCCGCGATAAGTGCGTTAAGCACTGGCGACTTGGCAGGCGCTGAGCACGTGCGACGGTAGACTCTGAAAACAACTGGCTCAGTGTTCATGTAACTAGGAGATACAGTCGTTTTAATTAAATTTAAAAAAAAAAAAATTGTTTTTCATCAAGAAATAAAGCCGAGTCAATGGCCTGTTTATGTTGTATATTAAAATGTTGTTAATATTTATAAATATTTATTTACATGCACTTGTACGTCCATAAGGTAAGTTGCAAAGTTGAAGTTGACTGCTCTGAGAGTTGGCAGGCAAATCCGTAAATTTGTAATTCCTCATAAAACCAAAACCAAAACCAAAACCCAACCACAACAGCCACGAAACGAACAAATTTCAAACTTTGCCGGTGGTCTACCGCACACGCAAAATTTGTTCGAAATTTGTTTTTTGTTTCCCGTAAATTTCTTTTTTATTTTTTGGCATTTAATAGTTTTCATTCATATAAACAGAGAAAAATGCCCAAGGCGAAATAATAGAGACAGAAACAAAAAGGGAAACCATTAAAAATTCAACAACACACAACAAACTTTGGTGCGCACATCCTTCCCTGACTCCTCCTTTATCACTTATCCTTTTTCACTTTTTATAAAAAAAAAAAACTTTTTTCGGTTTGCTTTTGACACCATCTGATTTGCTGGCAGGCGGCACTTAAAAATTCAGCTGTCAGCGCCAACTTGCTGCCAAATCTTCAAAAACAACAACGATGCTTCACAGAATAAAAATAAAAAAAATACGCGCCACACACGTTGCAAGTTGAGGGTTTTGGCCACGAAAGCGGACGGCCAGGGTGGGCTGTCGGTAACTAAGGGGCTGTTGCGCGTTGAAGCTATTGATTTTGGCCTGTGATTAGTATTGGTTTAAACATCTTTTTTTTGAGGGCCTTGTGTGGTGATAAAAAATAGACACGATCAAATCGATGCTAATCACTGCTTTCAATGGTATATGGCGTCTCTGCCACTTACCTACCCACTTACCTAATGATACCCAAACCTGGCAAGCCACCAGAGAACCTTATCTTATAGACCAAAAATCTTGTTTCCGACATACTCTACTCTATTTCCTTTCAAAGTATTTTGTTTTGAGTAGAATGATGTGAGCACAGGGTATCGAGAGAGCTATACCTAGCCATTAATTCGGCTTTAGGACACAGCATGGCACGCCATAACTGCATCGTCCAACACATACTGCGTGTGAATTAAAAAAAAAAATACTGTTCCGCTACCTTCTTTGATGTTAAGCAGGCGTTTGACAGGGTCTGCTGTTTGATCGAAGGTCTGCTCCATAAAATCAAAGCAAAATTAGGGCACAGTGCCATTCAAACTGTCTGAGAATTGATTTGGCCCGCAGTGCTGCTCAAACTGTTTGTTTCATATTTAAAAAATAACAATAACGTGGATAACATCCATAATGTACATATGTATATACCAATTTTCATCGTGTTATGTTCGGAGTCTATAGGCAGACAGACAGACAGACACGCATCCATTTTTAAATAAATAGATTTTTCTCATAAGACCAATCTATGTATGCATGTATGTATGTACATACATACACAGCTTCGAGACAAATCTTTGCTGCACTCGAAGTGAATTTTTCTACTCACCACAAATAATTGAAAAAAATAAAAAATAAACAAGAAAAGGAAAGGAGCAAAAATTAAGCATTGCATGAGGCAATCATCAAGGGCAAGAAGAAACCATCATTTCTGAATAGGATGATAGGATGATGACTCAGAGTAGTACTGAAGCATACGAATACAGAAACACACACACACACTGCCTCGCACCCACCTGCTTGCTTCGACCGCTTGCCGCTATCGGCTGCCACAGCTTGCATGCCACTGCAGTAGGTGTGAATTCGCTGTGCTGCTAAGTGACGACGTGTGCTCGCTCGTTTGATCGCCTCGTCTGGCCAATGATTGAGCCATGATTGTAGGAGCAAACGAGTGTACCAGGCTGCACCTGGTGGTTGCCTGAAGCCTTTTTGATTTGGTGTTTTGTCTTTTAGCGACGAGCATTGCAACAAAATGTTACGCTTTGCATTTCCACACCGGTTTTTATTGCTTCATTTCGTAGACGACATTTTTCAGTGCCTGATTTTATTACCAGCATGAATTTTGCCTTTGTTGTTGTTTGGGTTTTCGTTTTCGTTTTCGGATAGGTTTGCATTTCAAATCGTCAGAATGCAACTTTGGCTTTGGCACGACACTTTTAGCTCACTGCGACTGCGATTGCGATTGCGTTTTTTTGATGCTGCCTTTGACTAAAGTTGATCGTTTTTTTTTTTTTGGTTTTTTATTTGATTTTTTTGTGCTTTTGCTTTATATTTCTTGCTAAAGTTGAGCAAGACGATTCTGGGAATCGTCGCCAGAGTCTAGACTTGGAACTGTCGTCTATCGTTCGTCGTCGTCGTCGTCGTCGTCGGTTGCCGTCAGAATCGTGCGACACCTCGACGCCGTTCGTCATCATCGCCAGCAGAGGGGCATCAGCGTCACTTGCTTTAGTAGGGTCGTTGGAAACCACTGCTACTCCCAACCCATTTGAGTTCAACGTTAACGTCGGCCAGCATTTTGCGCTCAGGTTTCAGGTTCCCGATGCTTCCTCGTAGAGGCCACAACTGGGGTTCCATAAACAATTTTTTGCTCTCTTTGTTCGTGTTTTATTTGTATGCTTCACGTCCAGCGTTTCTCATTTTCATTTTAAATGAAGTGTCAAAGACTTTAAATAGCTTTTGATGCTACTGTGAATGAAGCTGTTTTGCCATCGTCGTCTTGTTCTGGTTTCGGTTTATGCTCTTTTACTGGCTATGCAACTCACTGACTGACGAACTGACTGACTAACTGCTTGCTTGCCATAATAAATGCAATTTAGTCGAAGTGCAAAGCGCAAGAAAAAGAACGCATTGAGCCTGAACCAACATAAACCAGTTTGCATTATTCTCATGTTCTTTATTGTTTTTCTGCTCTTTTTTGTTTTCTTCCTTATTGCTTTTTTTTTGTTCCTTCCTCTCCCGGTATTGTTCATTGTCTGCTTAAGGTTGGCGTCAGGCGCATGCGCTTCTCGCTTCTTTCGCCTCTGAATGGGGACTAGTGCTTGCGGGACAGCTATGTACATGACTAACTTTTCATCGCCTTGGAATTGACTAAAGCAACCAGGCAACCTGACGGACGAAATTAACGCAAGAGCAACCGATACCGCACTAGTGGGTCTAGTAGAGAGCAATAATACCAATCGAAGCTGATCTGTTATACGCCTCCTCTAAATTGTTTTGTCCTTCTTTAAACAAAAGATTCTTGTTTCCTACTCTGATAAAGCAATGATTTTTATTTTATTCTTTTTTCGGCTAAGAAAAATGCTCTATTACTCAATGAAGTCTCCTTCTAACGGTGTGGTCTTTTGGCCGATCCACCGACCAAACTAATGTATCTTTGGCGCCCATTTTCCAGGAGATATGCCATATTTTGACCGCTGCTAAGTTCCGTGTAGTATTTATAAAGCATTTATTTTTGGTTTGGGTGATGGTGATTATTTTTTACGCAAAAAGTAATGTGTCTTGAGTACGCAAAATTTACTATTAATTTTTGTTAAAAACACCTGATATTACCCGCCTTACTGAAGCTACATAAATGGTGCATCTATCGATAGGTGACAGTGTACGGAACAAATGTTGCATTTGATGGTGGACTATAAAAGATACATTATTTTATATATCCACATCAGTATTCACTTTCTTATCTGTTTGTTTGTAAATGCATACCTTTCTTGGGGAGGAAGCAAACATTCTGTTGTTGTTGTTTTCTAAAGCATCCACTCTGTATCCATGTTATTTAAATTTATCAGCTTACATCTATTATCGGAACATTAGTCAAAGCTGACGTTGGGAATTCATTTATTTCCAACCCCTAAAACAAATATAAAATCCCAGTGAGGAGCAACACTTCCGCCTTTGTTCATAGACAGCTGCAAAACTTCTTCATCTCCAGCTCCACTGCCAAAAAGCCACAGTTGGCAACGAAAGACGAAACTATGCAGGAAATCTCATCAAGAACTTTGAAAAATCACGCCATTAAACCTGAAGGTGAAAGAAGGAACTGCGAGCTGCGAATTGTAAGCTGAACACTGAGAATCGAGAGCTGCGAACCTGTGAATCAATGGAAATGCTCGCTAATAACGCCAACCGTTGCAACAGAACCAACAACAAAACAAAGGGGAAACGTATCGAATAAAACAAAGCGTGGTAATAATAAATTCAAATGTTTAGCGCAGAACTGCAACATTTCGCTATCAATTGCAGCGAGCGGGAGCAACAGCAGCAACTTCAGCGACAGAGGTTGACGGTGATGCTGCATGCAACTTGCAACAAATGCAATTACAAATAATATGCAACTTGGTCGTTTATCTTTATCTTATTTATGAAAACGACAACAAACCGACAAATGCAATTTATGTGTTTGCCATGCAATTTAAAACAAAGAGCGAAAAGGGAGAGCACCAACAACGGCAGCGAATGCACAAGGACGCGCCCTGAAAACGAGTGCGGCATCGACAACAACGACAGCGACAGCAACTTAGCCACATTGGTGGAGACAATTGTAGCTGTGCTGCTATTAGAAGAGACAAAAAGTGCGATTTGTTGAAAGTAGTAAAAGAAAAAGCGGATGCGGAGGGGGCAACACGTCAGCATCATTGGGCATGGTCAACGTACAAACGCTGCTCCTCTATGCCTGCCTGCCTGCCTGCCTGCCTGCCTGCTTGCCTGCTTACATGCCTGAGTTATGTATTAGCAAAGGTAGGCAGCATAACTATAAGACGTCCGATCGATCGATCGACCGAGCGACCGACCCTTGATGCCATTTTAAATGCCACAAAAAACAAAAAAATAAACAAAAAACGGTAGAAGAAGCAGAAAAAATGAGAGTCTTAGTTAGATAGTGGCAGCAGTCAAGAGTTGCAATTGAAGTAGCAACATGAGGAAGTAGCAAAGTAAAGTCAAGGTAGGCAGTGCGGTTACAGAAGAAGTAATCGAACTTAAACGCACGCAAAATCAACAAAAATAAATCGCACTTTATTGCCAATGATGCCTGCAGGCGAGCGCGGAGTGAAATGTAGGCTGAGCAGCTTAACTGACATCGCTAGTGTAGTACCAACAAATATTGCGTTTAATAAGCATAGATGCACACGTACACATACACGCGCACGTGTACGCAAGAAAGGACTCAGCGTTGTTAAGCTTAGACAAAGTCATAGATACATAGATACTTAGAGATGAGAATGTACACTAAAGCAGAGACAGCCTCACCAATAACAACAACAACAACAATATAAGCAACCTGTTGGCACTTTGTCCCAGCCTTGATATTGCGCCTGCAACAGTTGAAGTGCACACTGGCAGAAAAACCAGTTAAAAGGATAAAATCAAAAGTTCGCCTTACCGAAGTAAGACATGGAAATTTTAGCTCTTTAGTTAATCGTGTGTGAATAACACTCGATTAGTTTTATGACATCTTCACGCAGAGTGTAATGTTATTTTAGAAAGTTAGAATGAAGCTTGCAAGCTTATGAGCCAAGTTAAGTCAGCCATTTGCGTCTGTCTTTTTTTTTTTATGTGAGCAAACTTAATCAAGGGAATTCCACCTTTTCAAGAAGTTTAGTTTTTACCATACGCCGGTCAGATCAGATTACTACGCTAGTAGTTTAGCTCTCTTTGGTTAAATAGAAGTTCTTGCAGTTGTTCTGTTGCCGCTTCAGTATTAAGCTGAAGTTCCTGCTAATGCGATTGTATATCGACCATTTGAGTCATGGTTCTAATTCAAGCTCCTTCCTATATGGATAATGTCCTTGAATTTTTTTTTACGCATCTAACTGAAATTTTATTAGCAATTATTATAGGGCGGACGACAGACACACACTCTAGGAAATCTACGATTCTAAAATAATTGAATTTTTCAGCTTACATAGAATCTATTAACTACATTTCGAGTCCTTGGAGTGAGAAGAGTATTATTTTCTTTTTGATATTTTTCCTTTAATCTTTCAGTAATTTGTTCAGTGTAGACTTCGATAACGACGACTTTTTGATAGTCAATGACATTTGCTAGGGCCTTCAGTTGTCCGTCTTGCTCGTTCGTATGCTTGCGCTGTCGCGGCTTGTGGCACTCCTAGAGTCGTAGAGTCAGCCCAGCCGCATTGGATTGTGTGGCAGCAGACCGCGAAGAAGTGGTCAAGCCAAGGGAATGATTGTGAATCTTGTGCTTTGTGTTGCAGTCTACTGCCATTGAAATCCTATAAAAATGTTATCTTAATGGCTTTTATGTTAGCGAAAGCCATTAAAAGGCAGCAAGCAACAAAGAGATACTTTTTCTCCCTTCTCCCACTTTGACGTGCAACTCCTTTTTTTATTTCGTTTATTCGACGAGCTTTGTAACAACTTCAAATAAAGAAGGTATAACGCGCAATTGCAAACGATTGATCAGTACAAAATGAAGCTAAAGCGTGCAACGCCAATTTTTCAAAAAATACAGAAAAAAAATTTAATTAAAAAAAAAAAAGTTGAAACTATTAAAATAAAATGGAAAGCAATACGCAAAATAAACCAAAAACAGGAGAATCATATATGGCCTTCATTTGGACATGGCTTATATAAAAAACCTACCGCAGTACTCAGTCTGCTTCTTCTTCTTCTTCTTCACTTTATTTTTCTTAAACTTCAATTCAGAACCGAAAATTTAAGACGAAGGAGAAGAAGAAACCCCAAAAGTAACATCAACAGAAGAGGCTTTGAAATACTTCAAACTTGTTCGGTGTCTGTCAGCTTAAACTTTTTTTCAGTTTGCTTCGCACTTCGCGTTGTTATTCTAATTTTGTGGACTCGGATTTCATTTATGTATGTACATACGGCTTAACCGAAAATTCTGCGATGAAAAACTGTCAAAAATATTAAAACACGTTGTTGTTGTAGTTTCTGTTGTTGTTTTTGTTAATGGTCAAAGTATTTGCACAAAGGCTTTTGCGTCGTTAATATTTTTCGTTCTAATTTAATTAAAAATCTAAATTTGGAATATTTTCTGGTGTGCGTTCATCGTGGAAGTGTCTTAAATGTGAATAAGAAAAAATATAATAGTAATAAGAAGTAAGAAAAATATTTACAAACAAAAATTTAAGTGGATTTACAAATGAATTTCTTATTGTTTTCGGGTCAAAATTCGATTAATTCAAAAATGTACGACAAAAAACGTGTCGCCATATTAATATATAAATTTGTCGTATGTTACCTACACTTAGTAACCACATGCGTTAATTTAATTGCAAAGTAAAGTGAAACGAAGAAATAATTATACACAAGCCTTGTCTTGCTTTATGTAGCACTTCATTTTGATACAAACACAAAGTGTGTACAAACATGCACAGATGAAAAATTTTACCGAAAATGTGTCAATATGTTATGCGGTGGATGCATCAAAACTTCCCAACCAAGCTACGTCCATTTGTTCCTCGTCATCAAGGATGTGTGTGGCCTAGCATTGTCACGATGGAAGATAACTTCCTTTCTGGTCGCTCTTTCTTGATTGCTTTAATCAAACGGTCGAGTTGTGCACAGTAGAGGACCGAATTGACCGTTTCGCCACGTTCTAGCAGCTCATAATAGACAATTCAGTTCCTATCCCACCAAACACTCAACATAACCTAGTTTGCCGTCAATCCAAGCTTTGAAGTCGTTTGTGAACGGTCACCGGGCTTTGACCATTATCGCTTGCGTTGGATATTCTCGTTTTTAATCAATTTTTCATCAATTTAGATTCACTTCAAAAATGGTTACATTTCGTTACGTTTCAGCAGCATTTCACTGATGGTTATTCGGTCAATTAAATGTCTTACGTTAATTCATGTGGCACCCAAACATCGAGCTTCTATGAGTAGCCTGCTCTTTTTAGATGATTTCAAACTGTCATATGGTTGATGTTTAGTACCTCTGCTATCTCCTGACTACTTCCGTGCCGAACTTACGCCATCAGTTGCAAAATTTCATCGACTTATTTCATATACATCGAAATTTCCGGAACGGAACCCAGCAAACCACTCCCGGTTCCGGCGTTCGTTCACAGCATTCTCGCCGTAAACTGCACACATTTTTCGGCGTGTTTTTGCAGCATTTTTCCTTTTTTTATAGTAAAAAAGCACCACATTCCTTCAGATATTTCACTCATATTTTAATCAGTATAACTATAGCAATGAATTCAACGTATAACACGAGCAACGAATTACACAGCCGCCTCATAAAAAATGTAGCCTGAAATGTTACTCAAAAATAATACTAATTCTTGATATTTATTTTTTTACTCAAAAATAAAACTTATTTGATGAACTGTAATATTTTAATTTTCAATTGAAATATGGCCGATTGTGTTTAGAAACATCCAGTCAAGGCATAAAGTTTGAAGTGTAGACAACCAATTTCGTTAAGTGAAGTGAAGTTATATTGAAAAAAAATGGGTCGAAAGCGTTATAGTGCTGTAATATAATTTTTTTGATTTTTGATATAATGGAAATTCATCGAACTGTAAATTAGAAGATAAAAAATACTTGTAAGCATATTTACATATATCAAATGGCAACAGTTTTGCATATCGTGATTGCTACACAAGTCAGTGTCAGCATGTCAGAGAGCATATTCTGCATTAAAATTAGTTTTAACAAACTTAAAATGCAATTTTACACAGACTCCATCGTCGAATCCTTTTTGTTAAATTAAATACACATTTGTTAAAAAAAGAAACTCAGATAAGTTTTATTTCTTGGGTGAAAAAATAAAAATCAAAAATAATTTATAACCATTACGATCCCTGTTATTTTATTTATTTATTTATTTATTCCTTTTTTTAACCCAAACAATGTTTTCGTGTTGGAGGAACAGAAAGAATGTGCTAGATCGGGTTGTTACAGTGGACAACAATTCGTAGCGCGTTTTGATCGAAATTATACCAGACGCTTTATCGTGGTGAAACAACAGTTCTTTCGCAGCTCAATGGGGCCATTTAAAAAAAATTTAAAGATTCGTGTCTATCAGAACAGATACACTCGGAAAAATGCACACTCTTGTCTATTGCTTTATTTTATTTCTAGAGCATAAAAATCAACGGTGACAACTCGATGCAAAAAGTCCTGTGAGTAATGTATAAAAATATAATGTAGACCGAGTCATGCCTGGAATTTACATAGTTGATGTCATTTAACACTTATCTTCAAATACTTATTGATCAGCCCAGGCAGAAATAAAGCACGTCAAATACATTTTTTTGTTATTTTTTTTTTAATGCTTTGCTTTTCTGACTGTGAAATTTTCAAGGTTGACAACAATACCGGCAACGATTTGAAACGATTTGCATCCGTTGTGAAATAAAAAGTATCTGAAGCTAAGCTGAAGTTAAGGCGAGCAATTGGGACAACCATGAAAAATGCGAAATCTTTTGCAATCCTTGCATTTTTGCTAATTCGATTTGACTGGTTTTTGAAACCCAATTTATTCGTCTTTAATTGATATGAAGCCCTTTAAAAGCATTCCACCACTCAAAGCCCCAGTGCTAAATGAAATAAATTTCTTCTAATTTTCTACACCGTAACACATTTCAATTGCTACACTTCTGGCGCACTTTTACATAATTTGTGTGAGGCTTGCAGCAGCACCGTTGATGCACTCTAGCATAATGCAACAAGACAGCTCTGCATTTGAGCCTTTTGACTCGCTTGAGTGAGCGCGAGTGTAGTGGAGAATTGCCTAATTTAGTGGAATGGTTTCAAGTCGTTTGTTGTCGCGACTTTTGCTTTCGAAATCGCGTAAAGTTGCAAAAACAAAGGTGATTTGTGAATTTGTTTTGCGAGAGTAACATGTTAATGAAGGGCATGATTCAGAAACAGCGCCTATGGAATTTAGTATGTATTTTTCCGAGTTGTTGTTAGCGGGAGTATCTACTTGACAAAGAGTGCGGTGCTCATCTGTCAACGCTCCACGCCCGCGCCGCCAAAACTGTCAACGCGGCCATAATTCATAATTCAGGTCGCAGCAGCGAATGCCGCAGCGACTGCGACATGGACTCAAGAACCGCGAGTTGAAGAACTGAACTGCGTCTGTGCGCACTGGGTAAACATTTTCAAGGCCCTTTCGCTAAAAGCTAGGAAAAAGGCTGTTGCCGTTTTTTTTATTTCTTTTCTGCAATTCTACTCATTCCACAATATCATCAAAAGTAAACGCTGTTTCATTTTTTTCATACTTGTTTTTTTTTTTTGTTGTTGCGGAAATGTTGACTCAGCAGCAAAAGAATTGTTGACAGGAGCGAGGTAAAAATTTATTTTGTTTGTTCATTGAAGTGTGTTGGACATGTTATTTATTAACCATTTTAGTGCTTTAGTTGTTGCATATCGCGAAGTCAGTTATTTACACACAGTCAGTTTAATTGAGTTTATTGGGAAGCCGCTGAAACAAGTAAAGAAAATATTCCCTGTTTGATTCACTGAATAGGATCCGTAGAATAACTCGGTGCCTACCGTACATTTTAAGGTCGCCTATCCACAATCGGATGACAGTAGTAAAGAAGAAAGGTGCTCAACTACGCAGGGTATCAATTACGATAACAATAGATTATAGTTTCAGCTGCACTTCCGAAAAATTGTATTACCGAGTTAAATTTTCCAATAGTTAATATATATAATAATTTTGTTACGCCGTTAAAATACTTGATTGTTGTACTTTTATTGAATTTTTTCTTTCTTCGTTAATACCAGAAAGAGTAAAACAAAGTCTGGTGGTCTATGCTAGTTAACATCTTAAAAAACCTTAAATCACAGCCCCCAATCTTTTTTTTTTTGTACCGTTTTACCCTTTTTTTTTGTTTTTTGTTTATAGGATATTAGTTTTATTTTTAACAATAATCAGTTACTTACTATTCGCGCTATCAATTGTTATTTTTAAGAAAAAACTCTTCTAAAATAAAAAGCAAATTGCACCACATAATTACTTTTTGAGATTGTAAATGATGGCTCTTGCGTGGCAGATTTAAATCTTGCTTATTCTCGTCTCCATCGAGGCTTTCAGCGGGGACGTTTACACATCTACATTCAATTCATCATGTAAAGCTTGACCCAAATTCCTAGTATTTTCTTTATTACCATAAGATTAAAAATGTACTTGTTTTCTGTTATTCAAATGTTTCTTTTCTTTTCTTTTAGGTGAGTGAACTTTCCAATAATTAAACAATAAAAAATTATATGTTTTCCTAAAAGGAAGTTAATTCTAACCCTTGTGAGAATTTCTTAACACGCTTTCTACTAATGTCATTAAATGTACGAAGACCCACAGCAGCTTTAGATCAGATCAAACATATATAGGTAATTTGAGCTACCGACGTTTGTTCATGAAGTATTAAATTGAAGTTTTCATTGAAATGAAAAAGAAATGAAAAATAGGGAAAATACAACAAAAATATCTAAACTAATTGAAATTACGCAACGTTCATTGACTCTCAATGTGAGCTTCGTGGTACAGAAGATTAGAATAAAGAATTTATTATTCTTGGGCGCATTTGAAGCACATGTTTCAATTGAAGTTGACTTTGCTTTTCTCGTTTCGTTTCATCTTGGGAATGAGCTACTTTCGGCAGTCATGTTTGCTACACTGGCTTAATGTAATCGCATTAATGCTTATTATGTCTCTTCAGCAGAAAATACCGCACCAAATAAATCGATTTAAAGAAATAAACAGAAACTTATAACATTTCAAATCATTTATATCCGTTTTATTTTGGTACAGAAGCAATTTTTGAGGCGCCATCAGTTGAGTCGGAAGTCAAAAATTGATTACTTTGGTTACTTTAGAATTTAAAGAATGTATAGGATTAGTGCTCGTTTTTGTGTGTTTTGAATTTCAAATTCATTCTATTTTTCTTGTATTCTTTTCCCAAATTAACGTGTGGTGGAACTTACACTGGGATCCTAATGCTTATCGGTGTCGTCTCAATCGTCGTCTCATCGTTGAATTAATGCATAACTTATTTTCCATACTGGTAATCTAAATTTTTCCTCCTTGTTTAAAAAGTCTATGTTATTGTAGGTATTGAATTCTAAATTTAATATTAGCTTTGGTTTAATCTTGCATGCTGATTATGTTAATGACTGATGATGTTTTTATATGTAGCCAAATATTTAGTACGTAGACATTAGCTTTGGTATCGCATGATCACCAAAGATATTAGCAATTAAGACCAGCTGAGCACATGTGACATGTCTATGTGACTGGGTGAATTTTGATGCCACCTGGGCCTGCCCCATGTGAGATCAGTGTGTGGTCATTGCGTACCTACTAAGTCGATAAGTAAAAAAAAAAAAAAAACTCTTTCCAAAAGCAGAGCATCTGATGTGTCAGAAGCTACAATTCCTTAATTTCTTCTGTTAAGATTTAACGCTTTTAATTAGCAAGCAATCAATGAAATTCCAATAATCAAGTTCATTAAACTTTCTCATGCATGATTCGCCATATATGTGGCTACTCGTATCTGAAATCATCGAAATCCAGTTCAAAACTTCATTTGCATCAAGCAGTGAAGCAGCAGAAAATACGAAAAAAAAAATTAAATAAATAGAAAAAAGAGCATTAAAATCAAATAGGGAAAACATTAAACTGTTAATTCCAGCTCTTTGTCCACTGACACTGACAGCTGACCTGATATATGCGATGTTTTTATTTACTCTGTTCAGCTCTCTTATTTTGCCCTTTCCCCCATGTCATTCTTTTTCGGCACTTGTTTTCAGCCTTAATGCTGCTCAAAATAATGCTGAATTTGCTTAATTGAGTGTTAACGCTCTGCGTCGTATATTGGTTAAAATTTTACCGCTTAGTAATTTATTTCTTTTAATTTTTTCGCCATTAGTTCCAGGGGGTGTCCATGAAGGAGTAGCTAGAAGACTATAGAAAATATGTAAATAAATGCAGAACACTCTCGTTACAAGACTGACAAAATATTTTGTAGCAATACTTCGCTGATAGTATGAATTGACAGCTATTTTCGCTCGATAAAAAGTAGCAACGATTGTCGAAAACTTTAGCAAATATACAATACATTTTCTATGCAAACATTAATGAAAGGAAATTAACATGTTAACATTTGCGATAAACATCGCTACAGTTGACGCATTCTCACGAAAGACTCTATTTAGTTATTTGACATTTGTGGGCGGGTAAATTGTTGAAAAATTGCTGTGTTATAGAATGAAACACTAGTCAAACGAGAGTAATAGATTCTGGTGCTAAAAGCTTTGAGTTAATGTTTTTTTTTTTACTCTTCTGATTATTATTAAAATTTATCATCAAATTCATAAAATAGTGAAGCGGACATCAGACTTTCTATAAAGTGTATACATATATACTTCATCAGCTCGATTAGACGAGTTTTGAGTCTGTGTTATTAGAAACGAAGGTGTTGTGTGTGTTGAAGGTAACGAATTGAAGTTTTCGTTTACCATACTTTGTACATTTGCCGGAACTGGTCGAATAATACCACTAATTATTGTTATAGACATGATTTCAAAATATACCACCCTAGAACACATTATACTTTATTTATTATACGAATTACTTAAATCGTAGAGTTTTAACTTATGAATTTTGCTCAATGTTCAACGTATGAAAATATCACTGAACAAGATTCATTAAAGTGTGGTACTCCAAGTTGAGCATGGATACTCGAAAAAGTCGACAGATGAATGGTGCAATTGATTTAAAAGCATAATTATCATTACCAGCATCAGCATCAGCCTCATGATCGTCATTAAGATCAGTATCAGTGCCTATAAATAAAAGTGTTGCGAACCTTTTATCTCTTCTCTTCGCTTGATTGAGAATTTGTCAACACAGAAATTTCGATAAATTAATATAAATTGCCAATTGATATGAAGAGTTTTGCGTATACGCAAAAATTCAATAAATAAAGATTCATTAATAACAATTAGGATCGAAAAAAATTCTCATTCAATTGAAATTCAATTGAGACAGTTCACGCCCAAAAACCAACTATCCAAAGAAGTGCCTTGAACACGTTTCGTTTTCGTATTAAAAATGCTATTAATTTATGGAGTAATTTATTCAGATTGAAAAGAGTTTTAAGCATTCTGACCTTCAGAATACATTGACTCGGTTTGACTAGATTGTGGAAGTCTTGTGTTCATCTTTATAAAGTGCTTTTTGGCCGAGTGTATTCCGACCGTTGCAGGCAGTGTCAGGGTTTATTATTTTAAGCAGTTTCGTAGAAGCTGTTTCTGCAGAATAACTGAGTGTCATAGTTATTATAATGGGTATCTAATTTATATGTTGGACTTATCACAATCTCTTACTCCGATTCATACCCCCCATATACCAAATGAACGTAATTAGTGAGTTCAAGCGCTTGGACAAAGATATGCCCGAACAACTAGCACATTTTTATTCCGTAGTTTTCCCGTTAGCATGTCTTTTAGAAATTTGTAATTTTATTTACTTAATTAATTTAATTAATTTAATATGTCTGTTAATTTACCAATGAATGTTGCCAGCCGATATCTTCATAGTTCTCATACAAGTTTATAAACAGTAGTTATCCATTCACAATTTCTTATATAATCATAATCTCTTAAAACATAATTTCACAATTAAGGTTATTGGTAGTAATAATAAAAATATTGTTTTGAATAGTTTTACCGGTGATTAACCATAAAATAAATTACCGCTGATAACCTTAAACTTGCATAACTTTGCTTCGAACATGTCTGCCGCCTTGTCTTGCAACGAACATGCTCGATGGGCTTTATTTATATAAGTACACTCTTTTTACTCTTACGAGCATGAGTAATATGAGTAACAGCACTCTTAAGTTTCCTGCCAAGTTCAGTAGTGTTATAGAAACGAGTTATTTGCCAACTTGCAATTTTTCTTGCAAATCTTTTGCGCTCTCACGGGCCCGCGATCTCACTCACAATCACCGGTTTTTTGCCATAAGCTGCAACCGCGTTAAACAAAGCCAACTTAAGAAGACCAAGTTTAGTTCGGCTGTTGTTGTAAGAAGTTCTGTTCTGTGCCGCTTGCTGCCTGCTGTCTGCTTCTGCCTCCACGCATTGATATTACTTGAGTGCTTGGCTCCGTCGCCGTGCCACTCGATCGTTCGATCAGGAAGTTTCAGTACAATTTTGCACGTCATCCCAATTGGTTGAGTCAGTCTCGAGTTCTAAGTTTTGTGGACTTTCTTGGTGTGCTTGTTGGTTGCTGATATAAAAATAAACTGATACCTTGCTTCATGTAACGCCATCAACAGCGCGTCGCGTTCTTTTGATTATTCCGAATTTGCCAAGTACTCTTTTTCCGTCTTGGGTAGCGAATTTTTGATTAATGCACTTGACTTGAAGTGAGCTGTTTAGCGCGACGGTTACTCAAAACGACATTTGACAGCAGTTAAGCCACGCTCAAAACTGACTTTTGTTTGTTCTGGTGCATTTTGTGTTTTATTTTTTAGTGCAGTGTTAAAAAAATTCGTGATGAACTTTTCTTCTGCTGACAAAATGTATCGTATGCGTAGAGCCGCCTTAATCACCAAGAAAGGTAAACTTAAATTGTGAAACATTCGTAGATTTATGAATGGAAGACTAGCAGCTTACTCTTGTTTAATTTATTTAATTTTTAAATTTCATTTTTCACTAGTATGTTGCAGCCCCTTCAGAGTAGTATTGTATCTTGTAGTTACTCTCATTTAATTTAATTCTTGCCAATTAATTTCAGTTGCATTTTAAGAGTCTGTGCAACAGAAATTACTGTATAAACTTTTATGTAGCCTATCATTTGAAAACCTCTTAGCAGGCAAGAGCATACTTACCTAGTAGTTAAAATCTTCATTAAAGCAAAGACTCTTTTTGGCTTTCACAAAAAAAAAAAAAAAAAAAAACCGCATAAAAATGTCGATTATTGTACTATTTGCCTACGAGAAGACTCAACCGTTTAGGTCTTTTATCTAGTGTCCATTCACAGTCGTTGCTAGTTGTGGGTAGCACATTAGCATGTTCCACTCTACTGCCATATTTCTGCATTTAAATAATAAATCTGGCGATTTTTTCCCCCGATTCACAAGCCAAAAAGCCATAGAAAAAAATTCTATAATCCGTCCATGACCGTCTTTAACGGCATATGATATGAGTTGCAATGATGCAGCGCTAGGTTGGGTTTGGTGCATGAGAGCACGCGAGGGTCGGTTGATGCATGCATAACTGAAACCAACTATAGTCAACTGAGCCACTCTGGAAGTCTGTTGCCTGTTGCAGTTGAATTTCGCTCTTTTTTTGTGATTTTCGCTAATAACGAAATTTTTACACTGGCACGACTTTGAACTTGATGCTGAAGCTGAGGCTTGAAAGCTCGGCAAAGGGAGTAAACAAAAGCAACAACGAAAACACAACTACGACGACGACAAATTGTGACTTCAGATTCGCTTGCCGGTTTCGGATTTAGTCAGTCAGTCAGTGTTGCAGTTCAGTTCAGTTGAGTTGAGTTGAGTTGAGTTGAGTTTAGTTCATGACAATGGCATGCAAATTTTGTAAATGAAATTATATGGCGACTGATTTGACTCTCTGTCTGTCTGTCTATCGATCTGCATGTATATCTGTCGTTGGTCGTTTCGTCGTACTGCAACTATGCCATGAATGTTGGCCTAAAAGCTTTGGTTACCCACGACAATGACGACTGCAACTGCAGTTGGTGGCTGCTGCTATCTTTCACTCTTTTCAGTTTTGTTCAGTTATATTCAGTTATATTTGTTTTAAGTTTCTTTTTTGTCTTGTGCTCTATTCAACTGTTGAGGGCAAATGAAACCAAAGCCAACAATTGCAGTCACAGTTTGAGCTGAGTTACGTTTAGTTTGGGCCATGTTCTGTGTCAGTTTAAGCTTGAAATTGCTGAATTTTCGCTGTCCGCTGGCAGCAGCAGCAGTCAAATCAAAAAGTTGGACGACAACGACTGCTATTCAAATGAAATAGAAAGAATAGTTTTGTGTCAGTCGTCGACTCCAACTCCGACTTCGAGGCCGGCGACTTAACCCAAAGAAGGCACAAAGTCTAGAAAAATTGCCAGGAAAGTTAAACGGCAAATGATTTACGAGTAGACGACGAAGTTGAAGTTAAGGTTGAGTATGCCTGCATGTTTTTCTAGGTCGCCAATTAGATGCGAAAAAAGTCAGCAGGATTGTAATTGAAAAGGGAGTACGGGGAAATTAGCCACTTTTCGTGAACTTGTCCGTCTGAACATTTTCATCTTTTCAGTTTGCCTTCACGGTTTGTTGCGGTTTTAAATTTTACTTACTTTTTACTTCGTTGTAATCAAAAGTAAAAAATTTGATTGCCACTTCGTGTTATAATTTCCCGAAAGCCGGAGTTACCAAGTGACCCCTTTATATATAGGAAATTCAGTTGACTTACTTTGAGCATGACACCAAACCGTTTCTCCATTGTGGCATATTTACACAACATTGACTCAGCTCGCTCGCAGTGTTGCAAACCGCAAATGCGAAATGTCAACTATGAGTGAATAAAGCCTTTTGCCTAGGCGACTGTCTAATACGAGTCGAGTGGCGATCGACCATTGGTGGTGATGAACAACGCATTTTCGCTAATTGCCTGAATAACTGTGTATTTGAGTTGTGGCTGTATTGTCGGTTAGCACATTTGAATGTTTCGTGCATATCAATTAAGTATTTGCGGTTAGCGGTGTTTCAATATCATACACTACACCACTACGTCGATGAGATACTTTAATAAGATTTGCAAGAAAATTTATGGCAGGCGTATTGATATATGCACTGTAAGTATTTGTTATATATGGAATTTTGTCTTCAATGATGTCATCGCTACAGGGCGAATAGTCGATGACAAATCGCTATGAAGTGGTGTGACAAATGATGTCGAAAACAAGTAGATACTCATACATGAGCACAAATGTTTGCAAAAAAGACAAGAAGAAAAAATCTAAAGACATATTCATATGGAACGCGTCATGTTTAGTTTCATAAAATTGTCATTATTACACTCTTTTTGTCCGATCAGAAAATTCTTCTTAATATCTGAGACTTGTGTTAGTTACGTTAATCGAATAATTTGTTGAAAAGGGTGTGTGAATATTCTATCGCTACCAGTCCAGTGCCAATTGAGGACGCCAAGGAACAACGTCACCACATGAAGTTGGAAGATGGTGTGGTTGTGAGATTTTCTTTACAGGGAAGCAATTTCATGCGCATTACGACATGAGAACTCAGCTTATAAAAGATTTTCCATTTAGAGTGAATCAAACAATCAAATTTCGTTCGCCTCAAGAGCATAGTAGTTAGAGCGTAACTTAGGCATTCCAAGTACGCGTGTTCGAATCACCGGCCGCCATTTTTTATATTGGTGACTTTAGATTATTCACCATTTTTTATTATTTATTTTCTTTTATTAGTCAAATCAGGGTTGGCTGTTAATTTTATCACAAGAATATCATAATATTGTTCTTGAAATGTGTTTATTCCCAATTAAGTTTATTTCAATATCATACTTTATGATCAATCGAATTCGTAGTGTTTCGTTTTTCTCTGGGTGTTCTTCGACACCTTGACTTTTTTTAAAAATAACGGAAACATAAGAAATGGGGAATTAAAGAAAATTGGCTAACAGGGCACTTACACTGGAAGTTATTATAACTCCACACCATTTGTAGTTAGAAACCATCGCCAACATGCAAACCTTATTGTTTAGGTCTCCGTAATTACATACATTGCAGATAAAATGTTTGTATCTTCACAACTGAGATCCTGTTAACATTTATGCATAAATATGTACCATTAAGGATTTTTAAATAAAACCTCTCTAAGCTGGCCATATACGACGAACATGCTCTTGTGATTCGATTGAGCAAATCAACAAAATTTGATATTTTACACGAACATAGGCTCGTCAAGCATGCCCCCAAACACTAACGAAAACACAAGCATGTTCGTCGTGTATGCTGGCCATTAAATGAAAAACAGAAAACTTAATAATACAAATATGCGCAGAGTTATAGAGTTAGAGTTAACTGGACACTGTTACACATTACATAATTTTCGTAGACCCCCAAATGAAGCGGATAGCTTTCTTAAAAATACAAAAATTAACATAAGTGAAATATATTACAAGGAGACCTGTTACTATAATCCATAGACGCACCAAGACGCTACTTGATTCCTTCCTCATATCCTTTAATTTACTGTAGAGTAATCTACAACAACTTGTCAATCAATGCACTATTGAATTTGATTAGAAGAAAATAGGAAGAAGTTACAAAAGCCTTCTAATTTTGCCTAAACTTCTCTAGTAACAGATTAATGCATAAGATTATGTAATTACATATCAGCACATCAGCACTGATAGAGGACCCACCTCTACTTCAACTATAATGTCTTAATTAAGTAAATCAAGAATATCATTGAAACAATGCTCCTTAAGCACTTCATGCAATTTATGTGAGACATTGATGATGCAAATTATAAACACCTCCTTTAATAATTACACAACTGAACTCAAACGAGCTAATGAAGCGGAACAAATTAATGCAACTACGTACATATAATGCATACACATACGAGTATGCACACTCAAATTTCTATGGTAGACAGTAGCTCAAGCGGCCAAGAGGTGAACATTAAAAGCTACTTATTTCATTAGGCACGGGCACGTAGTTTGGCTTAATTTCGACAAATTTATAGGAAATTTTAACACGTCGTATAGCCCACGTTGGCCGACAACTCATCAGCGTCGTCGTTTCGACTTAACTCAACTTCAGTTGCGTTGAGTTGAAATACTAACTTGGCGATAACTGTAAATTTCGAGAAGTGCGAGACTTTAATGCATTTCCTAGTGTAGAGCGATCAAAAGTAAAGAAGAACGCCAAAAAAGCAATAACAATAATAAAAAAGAATCTTTTATTTTATTGCTGACATGCACGCATCACTCTGGCAGTCTCGTCTAAACGACACGAAGAGTCATTCAGCTGCGATGCGTTTCAGCTGAACTTCCTCAAACTCAAAGTCAGACGTAATCGCAATCAGAGTCGCGGTGCCCAAATCCCGCTTTGAGTATTTTATGGTCTCGTCAAAAGAAAAGAGCGTGCAGAATTTGCACCAACTTCCTCCCGCTGCCTGTTGGTGCGTGTGTGCTCATAGGAGGTGGAAGCTTCTTCTAATCTAATCACATGCGCGAAGCTGTCGTAAAATAAGCAAAATAAGCAACAAATAGATAACGTTTTACCGTAAGCAACACAAAGCTGGAGAGTCAAGTCAAGTCGTGTCGGGCCGACCTAAGTTGCGTCAAGCCGAATCTAGTCTGGCCCGGTCTGGTTTGGTCTTCCAGAGCTGCAACGGTAGTTTTCCCTTTCTGGTCTTTAACCAAAGTAGCCAACGTTGTCGTCAGCGTCCTCAGCGTCCTCAGTGGCTAACTGTGTGTCTAAGCATGCCTCGCAGTTAACTCTGTCTGCGTAACGCGTGACGTTAGCATAGCGGCACCCGAGTGGGTTTTAAGGGGTAAGGGGGGTGCAGATCACAGAAAGACAAACGAAGAGCAATGAACAAAAGTCTTCCTGTTTTGTGGCCCAACTGATGATTTGCCGTTGTGCATCTGCATTTTTACTGCTTTTGGCAATGGACGCCACCGACTCTTCTGCGGATGATTTCGCCTTCAACTCAACACATTTACGGGGTAGCAGGGCAACTGCCTAACAGACATTTTTGCTGCTCCGCTCGCATGCGAGTTGTCTCGCACTGACGCAACGCATCGGCGCAGTTAATCAATTATAACGACTCTTGATTTCCTTCCTGATCTAGATCTCAAGAATCTGGTTGCTGGCTGCTGTTTGCTTTTCCCGTTTGCAATTTATTTCATTGTCGCTGTGCAGAGCGGTGCTTGCTTGCTTGCCACGTTTTCGTGCAGCACACATTTGATATACATAAAGTTGGCTTTTACAGTTGCTCGAGTACAGCAGACTACAACGACGATGACGACGACGACGACGACGGTGACGAGGATGACGACGATGACGCTGACTATTTGTGGAGGCTGGCAATTTATTTTTGAGGTGCGTGCGTACGTACGTTTGTGCCTTTGCACTAGATACGCGGGAAAGCGATTGAGGAGCGATGAGCGCTGTCCCTGTTGCTGTTGTAAGAACGACGACTTTGAGCTTTGCTGCTAAATTATTAAGTCATTTGTTGTTTGTGTTTGTGTTTGTGTGTTGCAAGTTTGTCCAACCATACTCGTTTACTGATGGCAATCGTACACATTTTCAGTCGCATGTTACTATAAATCTTCCTCGACTTCCACCATCATTGCCATTCAGCATCATCATCATCATCATCATCATCATTATCATCATGATTATCACTCTGCTGACTACGATCGCTTGACTGCAACTGTAGTTTGTTGGTTCGTTGTATCGTATGCTTCTTGTTCTTGTGGTCAGTTGTCAGGAATTTTATTTTCTTGATGTGTTCAGCCGGCCGGCAGCCAGCGCACTCGGCTTTTCGTTAATAGTTTCCACGTTGTACGCATAATTGCAACTTAATTGAGCTGAAGTTTTATTTTGTGACATTGTAGAAAATTTCTCTTTTCTCTTCTGTCGTGCTTGTTGCATCTGGAATCGATCGCTCTCCAGATATCGATGGACACACGAAGGTAGGTGGACGCAGTTTGTCAGAGAGACACAACACTGGAATTTTCATCTTATTAATGAGCTGTCTTGTGGTGTGGTGAGGCTGTTTGTTGTATTAAACCCGTTTGGCATACGGCCGAGCATTGAGCATTTTATTAATATCCCATTTAAGATCTACACAAGTTTGTGATAAAATCAATTAAACTAGAATCAGGAATCTGTATGGAGTGTTTCTTATAAAACATTTCTTACGAAGTCTACGATTTCAAAGATTGGTTGAAAAATCATCTTCCCATAAATATCACGCATACGCCTCATAGGAAAGAGCAATCTTCTTGAAATCACACAGCCAACAAAATCAAATAATTCGTCTTTAATTATATACTTTCCCAAAGCACTTTATCAATTTCGAAATAAATCACTCAAAATCGAGTGGTGCATTATAATACAAAGATAGTGCTTCCAAAGCAGAGAACAACAACACTTACCGAGAGGCGTGTGTGGTGGAGGAAATGCAGTGGACATCAGCCAAGAGATGAGGCGAAATACAAACTCAGCATGACAGTTTCCCACAAATCGCTCAAAGCAGCGCATAAATACATCAAATGTCCAAGAAATAAGGCAGAGGGAGAAAAAAGGCCAAATTGAATAGAAAAGTGCAGAGTAGCATCACAAAAGGCTCCACCAGTAAAGCAGTAGCAGCAACAAATACAAAATGGCGTCGGCATTCGTACTCGTTCGCATGCTGTGCGTTCGAGCAGCGCGCAAGCAGTGTTGAACAGCGCTGTAGACCGAAGGAAAACAATGCTCAAGAAGAAGAAAAATTGCAACAAAATTAATTAATATGTGCTTTAAGTAAGTAATTAGAATAAAATTGCCACAACGGTGAGAGAGGGCAGCACGAAACCAGCAGCGGCTTAAAAGCACGACTGGTGACAGCTGTCAGTTGGAATGGTTATTTGTTACACTCTGGCCTCGCGGCTACTGTGCAAACCAGAGCTGTCGACTTCGGTCTGAGTGTGCCTTATCCTTCGATATATGTGATGCCCTGCAGCGTACAAACCCTAAGGAAACTCATTAAAAACGACAAAACTGTCAAATTGATGTTTAATTTATCGTGTACATTTGTGCGTGCTGTGGTTTTCTTGATGGTGTCGGCGTTAGATTCAAATTTGTAGAAGATGACACTTCTGAATGAGGTTTATGTAGCTCAAAGCGAAGCGTACCTTGGAATGAGTACAAATTAAAGAAGCTGTCAGATTTGGAAGATTATCTAATCTATTTAATGGAGGAAATGTTTGTATGACGGTCTTGAATGATGGGAGGGACTTTAAAAGCGTATAAATGCAACGCAAAGAATTGCTTCGAAAATTACACACTACTGTTAATTATGCGGTACATATTTTAAGTACAGCTCTCTTATATCCAGTTATTCTTGCAACATTGAAATTACTCTTCCATAAAATATGCCTTTACATTATTGCTTTTATAATCTCTGGAACCTACAATCTCCGATCGGTCAAAACCATATTTGGTTTTTTAATTGTTGATGGTGTTGCTCTTGGTCCAGAATATTTAGTCACTGGCGTTTCGACAAACATTTTTTTTTTTTTTCAACTTTTCTTATTCACTCCTCTTGGAAGCATGGGGCCTCCACAAGACTCGTCCATCTTGTTGAATATCCAAGCTTGCTTTGGTTTCGAAAATAGATTATTTTGTCCGATAGGGTGGCTGGTTAGCCTGCCTCTACCAGTCCTTGGTATTGGGAGTGATGACTGGCGCCATTAAGGATCAAAGCCTCCACAGGAGTTAGAAAGGGTCGTCTGATGGTGGTGACGACTGAGCCGCAGGAGAATTGAAATAACTGAACATTTTTTCCGCGCTTGATGGCAGGCGTAGTGTACTAAAACCAGGCAACCAATTAGTACAATTTAGTAAATTATATTGACATATCGCGCAGTATTATAGTTTTTGGAGCACACGCAAAACATGAAGTTGTATGCTTTCAATTACGAACTAAACAGTCAAATATCCATAGATAACAAGGACATATCTATATCTATATACATATATATAAAGGTTGAGGGTCTGCATATATGTATGTAGGATTTAGGCGTAGGACAGATTACAAATTAAGTACAATCTTTTAAATAAACACTTAGAATGTCGTTCCTCGTCCTACCCTATAGACTGCGAAGCTGCTGGTCCGAGTTTGGTGAAATTTTCGGGAAAACTCTAGTATAGTCTAAAGAGTAGTCAAGTGAATTTTGGTGCGAAAGTGTAACGGAAAAGTTTAAAATTCCGTCCAATTTCAATAGCTTATGTTTCCAGAAAATCCTGTTAACATATAGCAGTTTCTTATTTTGAACGAAATATAGTTTTTATGATATATGAACTCATATGATTTTGCCAAAAACCACGAGCAACGCCGTTACCCGTGTTAGTAAGGTTATAATAATCATTGATGTATTCATCTGGGCTTATATAGTATAAGATCCATCTAAAATTTCAATGTTGTGCAAATTAAACAAGTTTCCATTAACTTTAGTTGATTTATCCATATTTAATTAATACAGTGATTCTCAACCACTGTGCCGCGTGATTCTCAACCACTTGTTACTACATACGGAAGTAATGTGGTTGTCCAGAGGAAAAGTTTTAGCTTGTGTGTTGGAATTAAAAAACGAAATGAAAACGTTTTTTGAACAAAATAAAGTATGATTTTGTTCATTTGTTGGTAGATTAAATATAATATGAGAAACTAGCTTACTTATCAGACATTTTGGTTATTTTTAACAACATAAATTCAAGTATGCAAGGGCCGAAAGAAAATATATTAAACTCAACAGATAAACTGGTGGGATTCCAATAACAAATAACTTTATGGAAGAATAAAGCTCAGGACCATTTGACAACATTAGAGAGGAGAATTGTTCATTATTTCCCAAATTTGGATATAAAAAAATTTTATTGAGTTCGTAGACCATTTGTGATAACGAATACTCCTGTATTTGAATAAACTTTGAATGAAGAGGAATAACTAATTACGCTTTCTAATATTTGAGATTTACTTTTAAAATATTCGGAAGAATAAATGAATTCTTTTTGGATTGACATTATATGCGATTAAAAATATTGTTACAATTTTCTACATCTTATTTGTGTAGAATCCGAATTCAGAATTCTCAGTATGTTAATACATAAAAACGAAAAAAAGATCGAGAAGACGATATGAGAGTAGCACATCTACCTAAAATTTCTCAATAAAAGTATTCTTTTTATTAACTTGTAATTAATCCCTTAATAAACGTACTGTTCTTTGTTTAGTACATATCATTTTATTTTACACTGTGTGTTATAGTTAAGTAAACACATTTTAGACGTATCTCTTTGTTGGTGTGCCGTCAAAATTTGAAATCCCGACAAAAAAAAGTTTGAGAATCACTGAATTAATAGTGTACCCATTTTTCCTGGCATAGCTATTGCTTAACAAAGCTCACACATTTAAATATTCACTTTCATCAAACTTTAACTATTTCTTCGCATTTTTACCCAAGTGTTTTATTAGGCAAAGTTACACCACTAAGAGTTCTTTGTTTTAATATTCTGTTAAGCACTTAACCCCGCTCCCTTTCAAACTTAAAGCACATGTTTATGGCTTATGGCTTTAACCCACTAAAGCCTGTTGTGTACATTTTGCAACACTAAGGAAATATTTTTCATGCAACTCATGCAAAGTGGCAGACAAACGAAGAAGTCAAAGTCAAGTCAAAAGTTTACATAACTGTGCGACAATTGACGATGAAGATCATAATGATGATGATGATGTTGGTGATGTTGTTATTCTCTCTTCATCTCTACTGGTTTGTGTAATGTCTGTGGTGTTGAAAAGCAATAACCGTTATTACAACAACAATAACACTACCAACAGCAACAACAACGACATTGGCAACTCCTTTTAAGCCAAATCGTGGCGTTGCTAACAACATCATCATTATTAATAACAACAACAACAACAACAACAACTAGCAACTAGCCGCTTTAACTACTTCTGGCTAGCATCATCACGACTAACGATGGCAAAAAGTTGTTGCATTGCAATTGTCGCCGTTGTTGTTGTTGTCATTGTCATTATTGTTGCTACTCTAGCAGCAACATGCTGCACACGCAACGCAGACATAGAAATGTAAAAACAACTTCTGAACACACAAAAGAATAACAGGAAGGCGAAGAAAAGAGTTGCAATGCATGCCAAAAATAGCAGAGCCGAGACAAACTGTGCTTTGTCATTGCGCGAGCATACGCACACACTTGGACAGTGTATGCGAAAAGTATGCAGCCACCTACTCTATGATGACGTTGGCAATAAGAAGACCGGCGACGACAACGACAACAACAACAACGACAACTGCTGAGCGCACAAAAGAACAAAACATATTTGCCAATATTTGTCCAGAGTCAACATTAACGGCGCACACGCTTACCAACACTGCCAGTATATTCACTATATACAGTACAGTATTGTCCTTCACTACCAGCGGGTGCTCGCAGCAAAACCACCGAAAACCAACTCTTTATCTAATCCATTGTGTTGTTTGTTCTATAATGCATGTTGTTCTCGTTGTATGAAACCGGTTTCTTATTGGGTTGTTTGAGTTTTTCTTTTTCCTCTTCTTCTTCCTGTTTTGTATTTGGTCGCCAGTCTTACAAGACTTTGCGCCATCTGCAACTGTGTAACTTTGTTGTATTCTCCTAGTCAATCGCCTACCACCGCCTTCCACTGCTCTTTTGTAGTCAATGTTGGTCTTAACCAACATGGTTGACTTGTATAATTCTTTGGCAGCAGCTGGCATTTTCGAATTTTCATTGCCAATTGTTTCCTCAATGTGTTTTGTTTGCGAAAAGTTTATTTGGTATCTTCTGGCTCGATTGTAGCAACTTAGAGTCCGGCTGGTTGGTGCACCCTAGCACTTGCTTTTCACCAAAGTCGTGTTGACCCTAAATGTGTTCTACTATGATTTAAAGAAAGCACAAAGCATAACAAATGCTTTTTCTGTGAATTCTTTTATTAAATTTATCTACACACATTGCATTTGCATTGCATGACAGCTGCATACATCTTCTTTGTCAACTATTACTTGTATTTATTACTTGTGTATTGTATTGATTAAAGCAATTAACAACGCTGTTACCGATAGTCCACCAAATTGATCTATTCTCATAAACGCTAAACGCCGTGTTCCATTAATCTGCAGTTAAAATTGTTTCTAATGTATCTGCCACGAACACATAAGGGCTAAGTAATAGCTAATGAGTCACAATGCCCACCTTCTTTTATGGGTGTGTACTCCTTAACTACACACTAACCCCTGCATCTCTTACCGATAAGTGGGCATAACTAGGTTTTGCTTGTTTCACTGTTAAAACTAAAGTTCTGCTACCACGGCATGCTCGTTGAAAGTCTTCAAAATTTAAATTTTTAGGCTATATCATTTGATTCAGGTTGGGGTAAAAATTGATATCAAATTCGGTTTAGCACACAAGAATATCTGAAGATCTGACTTAGGAGCGGTTAGATTCCTTATAATATATATATTAATATATTTAGTAAAATTTTACAAAGTTTCGACTTTAAGTTGACTTCTCTGGGGTATTTTGCGTATGTCCTAACCTAAATGTATGGTTAGCATTGTATTCTAATGACACTGAAGGAATCGGGTACTTAGAAAGCTTTGCAACACTTTATTTTATTTTATGTTTATTTATTTATTTGTTGTTTTTTTTTGCAAGCTGTCCATTATTAAGCTAACTTAATCCAATGCTTTTGTTCTTATTTCAAATCATTGTTGTCGATGTCCAGCACATCGATGTCCCACATAAACCTCCATTTGTTGTATTCGTATTAAGTTAAACCGGCGAAATGAAATTTGTATGGGCTCGGCTGGCTGCATTGTTCCTATTTTGGCATCTGCCGCGGCTTTTTTTTTCATTGTTGATCATTTGCGGCCGCTGTTGCAGCTGCTTTGGTGGAGTCCGTTGAAGTCTATAATTGTGTATAGAGGTCTAAGTTCAGGCCACCCATAACTTTGTCTCTGCAAATTTGGAGAACTAAAGCTGGACAATTGCAGTTGCATTAACATCTGCGATTCAGCTTTTTGGTGGCTTTATTGTCTGTATAGGCGGAAGGAAATGGGTGGATACAAGGAAGCTCAATCAACGGTGCGATACCCAACTGATTTAGATGAGAACTATGTAAAACTGCTACTACCCTCCCTCTACCGGAACTCAAAGACCTACCTTCTTGCTGCCTGCAAATTGTAGGGTATCGATCTGAGCAATAAAATAACAACAAGAAGTACAGAAATGCCCAAGGCAATTATGGACGAAGATGTGGTGTAGCGAGCATTGAACCCGGGTGCAGTGTAGTGTGCATAAAGCCTCACCCTGAGAAACTAGAAATGCGAAACGACAACGAACGAATTCATAACAAAAAGAAGGAAAGAGCAAGAACAAGAGCAGGAGATGAACCCGGGTGAAAGCGGGTCTTGAGATCATGGAGAAGGGAGGTTGAGGCGTTAAAATCAGCAGCAGCACCAACAGAAGAGACAAAGCGACAAATGAAATTTAACTTGGAAAGATAGAGAGGGACTGAGAGCGAATATGGTGCAAATCAACAGAACAGAACCGGAATGAGAGTTAAGTTGATCAACAGTGTTGGAAAAGGGTGGAGTAAAGAAGTATCGGTAAGCGGCGGTGGTGCATGGTAGTCAAGCCGAAACGATTAGAAGCTTAAAAGGAAGTAATGTTGCAGAAAATACGCAAACTGTGAAAAGGAGATTTTGAGAAAGAGGAATGAGGAAAGAGGAAAGAAGTGGTGGAGTGGCATTATAGTGGGTTGGATGGAGTGAAGTGGAGAGCAGAACCCTGGTACAGGTGACTTGCAGCCGCTGCTTGCGACGATGTGCGTTGAAGCGTTGTGCAGGTTAGTTGCTGCACAATTTCAATTTTTTTAAATTTATTTTTCTGTTTTCGCTGCTAGTAGTAGAGTAGTTTGAAAGGCAAACTAAGAAATGCGAAATTCAGCGCACGACGATGATGATGACTTGACTCCATTTGGAAGCTGCTGCAGCACTCGAACATAAAAATCGCTCGTGTGCTCTTGTATCTGTGTGTGTATAATTAACCAAGGACGCTGTTGTGTAATGAAACGACCTTGAGTATATACTCGTGCACTCAGATATGCACGCATGCTTACACAAGGAGAGAGACAAAAAGTGAAGAACACGCTTTTTGACAGACTGTATGCATTTGTGGTCAGATTCTTTGTTCTCTGTTGTTAAGCTGAACGCGATTGCGATGCAAAATTGCCAGTGCGCGTTTTTTTTAGCGAAAACAAGAAATTGTTTTGCAATTTCTTACATGCCACAAAGCCATGGCTAGGCTGTGGTAAGGCGTGAGGCCGAAACAGCGATGTGCTTTTAACCCAAACGCGCGATGGCGATTTGCTACTTTTAAGTATAGGTTTCAGTTTCATCTTCATCAGCTTTAGTTGATCATTAACTCGGCAGCAGCAGCCGCAGCGCCTCATCATCATCAACATCAGCATCAACATCAACATCAACATCATCATTGTTATGCCGATCGTGTGTGTCTTCTTGGCTTCAATTCTCTTCATTACTTTGCAATTATTTGCTGCCAGTTTTAAAGGCCGACCACAAAACCTATCATGAAGAAGAAGTTTAAGAGGAAAGACTACCTCTAGTAGCATATAAGTTTGGCACCCACGAAAAAATAAATAAATGAATAAAAAATAAAATAAGTTAAACAATCTGAATTGGCCCGCATTGGTTTGAATAAATTAACATACAATAAAGGAACCTGCAAAATAGTTTCATACAAAAACAACCCGAGGCATTTGAATCAAATTTTTTTCTTCGGCTCATTACAATTAAAATGTAAACTTGTCGAAGTTGTTCGTTAATTCGATTTGGCTCAGACTGAAGTCGAATTGTGCCGACGCAGCCAATCAACAAAACCATCATCATCATCATCATTAGTGTCAACAGCGATGGTTTAGGCGAATTGTTTGAATAATCACTTTTATTATGAAAATAAAAAGAATATGTATCTCAAACCATACTGCTACTCAATTGTCTGTCGTCAACATAATGTGCTTTGTTAATAATGATTTTTATTGCGAAATGTAATTTTTTATTCGCTTCAGCTATTTTTTTATATTTTTTTTATTTTATCTTTTTTTATCTTTTTTGTTTTAATAACTTTTCAAATATAGGTATGGTAAAATTTTATTGGGTTCAAATAAACGTGAGTTTAATTTGATTGTGCGGTGAGTTTAGAGTTATCGAAACTCTAAAGTTTGTATTAATATGAAAAGGCATACGAATGTATTGAAATGGCAGGGAAAGAGATTTTTGCTATTCAGTAACCCCCAGGGTATATAATCAAAAACCAGTGTGCACGATTTCCTTTATCCACAAAAATAATCATGTGTTGGATCTTTTGTAATCGCTGAGAAGAATTTATGACTGCTTGTGTAGTGAAAATATACGAGCAACCTACTACTCGTGTAAAAGACACTAATTTGTTGAAACGACAACGGCGTCCAGTTCTGTTCGCTTCAGTGGTTTTTGTTTTATTAATACAATTTTCGATGTTGTTTTGATTCCCATTGGTCGTATGGGTATGGGCATAGTATGGGATTCGTTGCTACTTCTGCTGAACATATAACTTATAACGACATCGTATTTATTGATTAGAATGTTTTAGTTTGGAATCATTATTTTACTTTCCAATCACATATAATATCGTCTCGAGCGTAGTGTGTGAAAAACTTAAACCTCATGCCGAAGCACTGGTTGGACCTCATCAGTGCGGTTTTCGACCTGGTAAATCCCACGTAGATCAGATCTTGATGCTGCGCCAAATTCTGGAAAAGACCTATGAAAACTAGATCGACATGTACCACCTTTTTGTCGAACACAAAGCGGCTTTCGATAGCCCACGACTGTCTATGTGCTGCCAAGTCTGGACTTGCATGTAATTACATGTTCCTTGATAGATCTCTATTATTTTACACCAAACCTACACCCAAATGAAGTGAATTTGAGTAGTTGTTTATATATTTTTTTAACTGGACTTAATAATAAACCTGTTCACAGTAAAAATTGTCTAATGATTTAACAAGCAAAGTTCTAATAATTGATATTCGGCACAGCTTTCTTAAACTCAAGAGTCTAGGCTAACCCAACGACGAAGCAGACATACCTCAGGAGGTACTGCCTTTTTAGGACTGAAATTTATGCGCTGATAGCTAAGTGGTTGATGTGTGCTTCCATTCGATTGCAGTGTCTCGTACAGAGCTTAATGATTTGCTCCTTAGGCGTTGAGATCAGTAGGTTTAGTTAGTTTTGATATATGACAAAACTCCTTAGATACAACTGCGCACAAACAAACCTGCGCAACATTCTGTACTCAAACATTTGAAGAATGTCAAGATTTGAATTGGATGCATTAAAATGTACCAGAACTGTAGAGAGTAAAAGCATAAATAATACAACAACAACGCCTTGCTCAAACACATCTTAAAGCTGAGAAGATAAATGAAGAATTACGTATATAATTATACAATATTTTTATCCTATAAATTGTTCGATTTCATTTTAACTATATATGTATATGATTAAACTGAACAAACGTGTTTTGCATAATTTCTTATCGATTTCTAAAAAACATAAAAAAAAAAATAAAATTATACTTTTGTTTTAGGCGACTTTCTTAGTAATCTTCTGTCGTATAAAAGTCGGCTCAAGTGTATTCAAATTTGCTCGGTGGAAATATAGCTAGGCACGTACAAGATGTGGATTCCTTTGCAGTCGTTCCTCTAATAAAGAATGTTAGATTAGAATAAATACTACTATACGCTGAAATGCGATTGATAATTACTGCATTCATTACACGCGGAAATAAATGTACAAGTAAGCTCTTTACATATAGCAAACACAGACTGAGTTGTAAAGAAATAATTATAATTTTGTGACACAATCAGTATTAACAAACGCTATTATAGACACGGATAAGAGAATTGTGCATTAAGATTTGGGATTAGGTACAACATTATCAAGATAGAAACCCTCGAAGACAGCTAAATTTTTCAAACACTTTTTAAAGCACTCTACATATTACAAAATTGACAAACACAAGAGCTAAAATACTATATATTTTATCAGTGTGAAATAAAATAATACATACATTTTAATCAACAAATATTAGCGACAACTGGAACTGTCAGAGTACAGTCCTTTCCTTCCCAGTTTTGACTAATTTCAGTATCGAAATGCAAACTGCGAAAGCGGTTCGATATTTCTTATACTCTATAAAAAGTGAATCACCAGAGTACGGTACCACCAGTGGTTATACTAAGGTTGCTGTAGGGTAGCAGAACAATAAAATCCGTCGCCTTCATATAGCTGTGTCGCTTTTTTATAGTTGCACTCAGAAATCTGTATAAATGAATGATTGGCCTGGCATATTTTCGGTTAGAGCGAAACCCTCAAAGCCTCACTCCATAGCTAGCGCTTCTGCTCCTTTGTTTCTTCTACCACCTTAATATGACTTTCCGAGCACTTCTTCAATCACACGGTCTAGTCTAACCCATTAGCTATTATTGCATCCATTTATAGGCCCAATAGAAAGAACATAATGGAAATTTTGTACTGGTATATTTGTTGTCTCATTCACCGTTCAATTAGTAGCTTTAATTGTGGTTCTATTCTCACCAATTAACCGAAATATGAAGAATTAGAATCTCCATAAAAGGCGTTCTCTTGAGTCACGACACAACCGCTCAGAAGGAAATTGCCCATTTTCAGGTCCGACATCATATCCCCCTTTTTGCGACCGTATAAGCGTCCAACCAAGAACAAAGACAATTTGACTTGATGCCAGTCGTCTGACGTCGGCGTCATCGTTGTTGTCGTGTTTGTTTATTTCTTTGTCTATCAGTTGCCAACAGTTGTGGGCGTGGTGTCCACAGCCCACACAACTAGCATTTGTCATTGAGTACGTCTTTTTGTCCGTTTATTTGACTGCGCGTGTGGATTTCCCAGTGCAAACGCTGGCCCGGCTTGTTGTAATGCAGTTACAACTTGGCCCAAACGGCAGCTCTCTTAAATCGGTGGCAATAAATGGCATTATCCAAATGTGGTAAAAACAATTTGGAAACTTGTTAATACTGCAAGTGTTGGCTTACGAGATCGAGTCAAACGCAAAGCAGCACATCGATTTTGAATTGCAATTTGTTTACAGAGGCGTTTTTTGTTAATGTTTTTTTTTTTTTATTTTATTTTTTTGTTTACTTTTGTTTCTTGTGTTTTCCTGTGTAGCCGAATCTTTTTGTGTATTTTTATGATATGCACATTTTCCTACAATTCCCACAAATCGAGCTTCATCGTTCGTCTTTGTTGCCTGTCGTCATGAGGTGTGGTTTTTGGCTTGGCCGAAGTTGGATTTCATTTCGAGTTGACGCGTTTTACCGCTCGAGTCAATCCGCCAACGTTGACCATTTTGAGAAAGTGCAGACAACCCAACCTCACTGTACCACAGACAGTCCTCCTCCTTATCCAGCTCCCAAGGCTTTGTTTTATGTGAAAACTATCTGCATATACAAATAATGTTCGAGGCCTGAGATTAGCGGCGTTTGACAGTTGGAAAAACTTGTTGAAAAATTATGGACAGTAGCTCAGACAATTATTGTAAATTATTGTTCGAGTAGTGAAATCCAATCCTTCCGATTTACGCTTATGGCAGCAGGAAGCATTAGTTTGGCCATTAAGCTGATACTGTTACTCAGGGCGTGGCATTGCATTTAGCATTGGTAAAATTGATTACCAACTCAAATTGGGGTGCAATCTGTTAGAATGGTGCACTGTAGCTAAACATGTTTCCTATGATTTGAGCGTACAAATTTGGATTAAGATAGTACAATAAATAATGTAGTTGGCTTACCAGTGGGCAAGGTTGAAATAATTTCGGGAATAGACTTAACTTCTTGTGCATTGTAGGCTAAGGCAACACCAAATAACTCAGGTAAAAATGCTCTTCAGAGTAATTTCTTTCGATACTTAAGTTACTTCCAGAACTAAAGTGCTTCTGTTATACCAAAACTCACTCGAAAGATATTGGATATGTTTATAATCAAACTGAACTCGCTTTGCAGTGGTCTATTAGAAATGACACGTCTGAAAGTAACACCAGCTGTACCCGAGATCGCGAAGTAGGTCGAACTCTCAAGAAGTTCTTAAATGCTTCGTACAATAGTTACCTGTAGCCCTAGTATTTAACAATTTATTGATAATAAGTGCTATTAGTTTTAGTTCAAAGAATCGCCCAGTTTGAATAGCAAATATCTTAGCTCGGAGAAAGTTATTATTGTAAGCACCACCATTTGAGAAGAGCCCTGCTCTCATACCGCTCTACATCGTGGAGCTAACTTCTCCCCACTACGCTACTAGCCGGGCCTCTTTTCAGTCATGTCTCAAGACATGGAAATGCAGCGGTTGGATGAAATAATCAATATTCACTCTGTTGAGTCCTACAGCCTTTTTTTAGAACTATTTACTGATCAGAAACGTTCTGATCAGAACTATTTTATTGTAAAAATTTAAACAAATAAACAAATAAAGGCACTACACTTTTGCAAATGGCCGGAATATATTTTAATTAACTATGTTATTATCGATATTTTAAAACAATATTATACCATGCATATGAATTTTCGACAGCAACGACTGCTGCTCTGAAGACAGTTTGTTGTATTTCATTTTAACAGTTTTATCTTAATTTATAGCGATATTTCGATTAAACTCTATTTCCATAATATTGGCCATTAATTAGAGTCATTTCGACTTTAATATTTAGATTGCAATCGCCGAAGGCTAACCATTGAACCGTCAGTCCTGGTTACAACTCAATTCCAAAAAGAAAACTAAACCATGTGCACACCGATCCCTTTCGCCTACGTGCTACTAACACTTTAACACACATTTAGTGTGGACCCTCAGGAGATCGTATGCGCAAATTTAAGCCTCACTTCTGTCTTTTGTGCTTTGTCTGTCCTACATCAACTTGCAACTTTCTGTTGGCAATTTTCGAACCAATTTATTCTACGGTTTCATTTCTTCAACTCAACTCATAGCAATTTTTATTTATTTATGTTGGCCAACATGGCCGCGCAATTGTAATAACAATAAAAGCAACCGCAATAACGACGGCAATGGAAAAAACGCTTTACACGAAATAAATTCGCGAGGTCCTTAACAAATTGAATGAAAGAGTGAGACACATAGATTGAGGACCGCCGCTTCGAAAGCATCGCCAAATTGCCTGTGAACCTTTCACTTTGCCACTCGGGCTAGAGTCGGCCGGCATGCGACCGTTGAAGCAATCGTTTGGCACTTATTTTAATATTAATCATAATATGATTATAACTAAATAATGGGTCAATAAAATATGGCCATAATTTTTGTGTCTTATTTAACGGTACAGTAGTCATCTATCTGAATGACTTCGCTTTGTTTCTTCCTACGTGCAACATTTTGCAGTTGTGTTTTAGCAGATACTCGTGCCTTTCGTGTGGGGCCACCGTTTTGGGTCAATTGTGTTTTGATTTAGAAAGTCAATAGGGGCGTACCTTTTTGTAAATGTATATTTAGAAGTGTTGTTGCATTAATTGTTGCCTCTGCAGATATTCCAAGACTACTTGCACATTTAGTGAAAGTCAACTGTATTAAAGTATTTCCTTAACTGAACTATAGGAGTTCAATTCAATTATTGGAGAACAGAAAACCATCGAATTAATTTCCATTAAATTTGCTTAAAATTCTAATCTAAAATTTTCTTCACAGAATTCGCTTCATATCGAATGCAAATTTGACTCTAATGCAGCGCATAAAAAAAAAAAAAACCAAACCAAAAAAATAAGGTATGAGGTAGAAGTATCGATTGCATGTTAGCCAAAAAATTTTGAGTACTGTAGTTTGCACTTAGCCTCGGGATAACTATTAAAGTCGACCAAAAGACAGAAATAAAGTAGAAGATGAAAAATATTTGAATTAGCAACACTGCTCTGTGGGTTGCGGATGGAGGCGACTATTGGCTAGCCGAGCCGCTGCCAACACTGTTGAACAATGGTGAAAACGCGCATTGTTGAATTATAGCAACAAAAGAAAAGAAAAAACATACAAAAAACACAACACAAAAAAAAACTCTTCCAAGTTGCAAGTATTTTTGCAGTAGGCTTTTGTATCTCAACTCTTATCAGGCTCACACAATCGACTGCAGTTGCCGCTAAGCTAAAATGTCTGCTCTGTTGTTGTGAGGAATTAAGGCGATAAGCATCTGCTCCAGATACTTTTTCGCTGCGGTTTTTGTTACAGTTTTTGTTTTTCGTTTGCCCATATTTCATGGTCTTGTGTTCGCAACAAAAGCGCGTCTCGATGAGCATTACGGGTAGCATGAGGTGCCGCCAAAGAGAAATCAACATGTGAGTGAGGGGGAGTGAGAGAGTGGGATAAGGGGGCTGCGACTTCCCTACTCAATGCATTCACCGCTGTTTTTCCATTTTTCAACACTTTTTGGCTAATGCCGTCTGTTCTTACGTTCGATTTTTCCCCCTTTCTCGGCCTACTGGTGTTGCTGCTACAAAATGTCACCACTCACATTATTTCGATGCTTTTCGCCTTGTGCCACTTGCTTCAATCAGCATTTACTAGATATGCGTGTGTGTGTGCATTTGTGATCGCCTTGTTTCAATTTCAGTTGCTTTCAACGCATTCAATTGCGACGACAGCGATCACTTTCACATTGCTGCGAGAGGTTCTGCACTCCTGTTGCGCTTGCTGTGCGCATCCTTAGCAACATTTACTTTTTATCTCGTTTGCCAATGAGAACGAACGAAAGTTGAATGAGCCAGCAAAGCAAGCAAACAACCAAGCCATAACATTAAGACACTCGGACTTTTATCATTAACGGTTACAGGCGATGTCGTCGTCCTCTTCACCGTCTCTTCGCTGTTGCCTTTTCAACCGACCAATCTTTCAGCATTACTAAAAGTTACTTTGGATGCTTAGCATTGACAACATCTTCGTTGTTGTGTTTGTTGTTTTCTCTCGTTTTTCTTTTTTATTTTCGTGTGTCTCTCATCATTTATCATCGTGCGTTCGGCGCATGTATAGCAAGAAATGTGTTGCATTTCAAGCTTAGCTTTTTATTGCTGTTCACAGTTGCTTACTACACAGCTGTCTTGCATACCTTTCTCTCCAGTGGCATTGTGGCATCCCTACCACTTTTTTTCTCTCTTATTTTTGTTGTTATTGTCGTTTGCTCGCCTGACCCACATTTAAATTTTTGTGCTTTGCCATTTGCGTTGATGTTCTTTAATACGGCGTCGACTTCGACTTCGACTTCTACGTTGACGTCGGCCGACAAAAGTTGCTTCCTTGTTGTTGTCAACATTTGTCGCTGTTGTTGTATTTGTTATTGTCGTTGTTCTTTTTGTTGGCTTTTGTGTTGCTGATAAACTTTTGTTGTTAGAGTTTTTAATGCTTTTTGTCAGTCTGTCTAGTGTCTATATGCTGGTCGATTGGCCCATCTGAATTACCTGTCAAACGCAGTATGTGGAATGATTTCATACGCGTCACTACTCACCACATGACCACTAGCTAAAACGATGCCTCACCTCAACACGTCGCCTAGTTGCACTACCGTGCATTTTCATTTGCAACATGAAGAGCATCATTAATCGTTTCAGGCCTTTTGTCTAAGTTCACCATTCACCATTGTTATCAAATTAATTTAGGTGCGCGTGGGTGCTCTGTTAGAAGCACTCCCCCCTTCCCTGGTATAGTTAATCCTACTGAGGCATATTCCTTTTAAGTGTTCAATGTTCACGTGTGACTTTTACAAGTGGGCTACCTACTGAGAAACTCTTACTTGCCACACATCTAACTGTCTCCTAATACAAGTTTTCATCAGTTGGCTGAGAGTATAGAAGATTGTGTGATTAAACGATTCCCATTTCTTGGAAAGTGAAATCTTGTGTTTTTCAACTAAAATTTTTGAAAGAAAGTTGAAGAATGCAAATAGCCGATAAGAATTTAAGTTCTTCTTGTCAGTGAATCTGCTAAACATGATTTGAGAGTTTGGACAAATATAGAAACTATATGTGCTATGAGCTTCGTCTTAGACATAAGCTGTTTCTAACAGACAAGGCTCTAAACACAAGGGGTTTGGTAAAGGGTTCCGATTTAGTAAAAAAAATTCCAACCATTGTACGAAATAATAAGAATTAGTCCGCTGTTCTCTCTCTATCTCTCTCTCCACTTGATACAGACCGTCTATGAAGGGAATTATTCTTTGTCAGAATCAACCTGCATAATATTTCAGCGACCGGAAATTGTCCAAAGAGTTATGAAGACGAAAAACTGACAATGTTTGCAAGTCAACAGTTTCTCTTTGCTTTTAATAGCTGTAAAAGTTATCGAATGGCCAATGTACAGTCGTTGAACGTCAAAAAAATAATCTGAGAACTTCTTCTTGAGAGATAAAAGAGCTTAAATTACATTAAGTCATTGAAATGAAATGAAAAATAGATACGTTAGGTCAGTAAAAAGTGGGAATTTAATGGGAACACTTTTCGGTAAGAACTAAAGTTTTTGAAGGTCGCTAGACTTTTGAAAAGATCCATATTGCAAAAGAGGAACAAAAATTTACTAAATTACCAAATGTGTCAATGGTTTTCCAAATGGGCTCTACGTCATAGTTCTTTCATAGCGAACATTTATTAACATTTAATAAATTTGAATTAAGATTTTAAATTGTTTACATTATCTAATTAATTCTCTTCTTTTTTCAGGTAAGCGGCCACAATCCATAAAGATATTTTAGTTCAGACATAACATATGTGTATCTACAAAGGACATGAAATATTTAAATAAATTTGGAAAATGTAGTTTGGTATGTAAACTTACTTTGCTCTCGGTATTTTTGAATTGACACTATTCTTAAAATGTTATTTTTTTTTTTTCATATGAGTATAACACGCTATATTTTTCTTTGCGCATAGGTCCAACCCTTGTTGTGTGCTCACTGTCCGATCTTAGAGTATTTTCTTTAATGCCACCGCTCATACCAATAATTTGAATACTCAATTTCCCTTTTTTCATAATCGATCAAATTTTACTCCTTTCGCCACTTCTTTTTGCTTCTTTTTGCATCCGTCTCGAATAGCAAATAACCTGAACACTTTCCCATGACCAAAGACATTAGCAACTAAATTAAATCACGCTGCTTTATGACAGGTCACAAAACTAAAATAGTGAACCAATAAACTCACAAATCGTGGCACGTCTCACATCGACAGGACGCTCGAGTTGAAGCACGACAGTATGAGGCTAATCATATACAAACTCTTCTAAACTTTTTCCAGTACATTTTGTTTTCCCAACATTATTTGAATTTCTGCACTCACCTTTTCTTCACAACACATGCGGTCCCCCTCTGTTGCTGTCTAGATACATAGTTGTACGTGTATATGACAGTTACTAGTCCTCGGTTGGTGTCCAGCGCTATCGTTCGTGATGCTTCTACGAACGTGCGTCACGTGCTCTTCGCGTATTTATTAGGTCATCTAATTGCTAATTGTATTTTTCCATTTGGGTTTTTCCTCAATGCTATTGACCAACGAAAGAAATTTTCCGCTTTTGTGTATGACTCTTTCGATCTGGCGAAATGTGACATTGACACAAAAAATAGTCGAGGATAAAAGAACAAGAGTTTAAGACCTGCTTTTTTGCATGCATTGTTGTGAAATCAACGAAAAACAATGGTCGCTTGTGTTTTTTTTTTTTTTTTAAATTTACGAGGATTTTTTAGGTTTCTTTTCAGTTTTTTTTTATTTTTTGTTATTTAAACAATAAAAAATTAAATATTTTATTATTATTGTTATATTTGATATTTAGGGGGAGATTTGATTTTATGTTGTATCAGAAATTAAAAATTAGCCAAAATATGTATTTATTGTATTGACATTTCTATAATGAAAGACTGACCTTTGTGAATAAGTGAGATTGTGATAGAGATGTTCTGATAAACTCCATCCACGCGTCACAAAGGTGACATGAGAAAACACTGGCTATCAGGTAGGAGGAGTGAAAGAATGAAAAAGCGTGTGAATCAGATTGAAATAGCCTTGACTGGAACTGGAAACACACACCGAATAAGAAACAACAAGAGTAGCTACCTGAATTGATAAAGACCCAACAAAAAAAAAATTAAATAAAATAAAAATTAGCATTCCACCTCTTTTACCGAAACGGCTAAGAATTAATACTGTTACCAATGAATTGTGTGCTGTGAAGGACACAGGAGAACTAAGGCGACTGGCATAACGTGTCACATTCAAGAAAAACTGAAATTTAAGTAATTCCAACATATGTTGCATGCAGCATATGGGTGAGGCATGTGAGGAAAAGAAAGTGTTGGCAGCAGGGCAGTTGGAAAATAAAAAGGGAAGTGCTTAATTTTTTGTATATCGAAAGAATGTTTAGCCAATGCTGACGGTAAAGGTGAGGCTCAACATGTTATTTGCAACAGTGTGACAAAGGAATGAGGTCATTGGACAACTCTTGACTGATTTCGCTCGTGAAGCAGATACTACGAAGTGTACGATGAATGAATGACCTTAACGGTAAAGGCATATATTAAGTTAACAGCAGCAGTAGCGGCAGCAGCATCACCAGAATGGAAGCGTAATTTAATCGCATCATTATTAAGGTAAAGGAAAAAACAAGATACCATTTGCTGGCACAGTCAACCTGAGTCCAGAGATGCCAGTCAAGGCAACTCGACAAGAATTCGAACGAGTCAAGGATGTTATCGAAGTATGAACAGATGACGTGTGTTATTTTTATTCTCTTTTTTTCTTCCTTTTTATTTTATCTTCTTTTTTATCTCTTGCCAGAATTCATTGAGTTCGAAAATCAGCAAGAAAAAAAGTAACGCTGTGTGGGTGCGTAATTTGAGTCAATGAATCGTGAGTGTCGCAACATGTGAGGCCTTGCCAAAAGAAAAAAAAGTAAGAAAAAAAATTAATGTTAATCAAAGTTAAGAATCGAATTATATACATATACATATATGTACGTATGTGAATGGATGTAGTTTCTGTCCGAAATTAGTAGACTTCAACACCATTTTACCGGACACCATGGAAGTTGGTGCATATATATATGGACACATGTTTTCATAAAGGTTTTTATGTTATCCAATTTATTTTAACTCACCGCCATATGGTGCTGCAGCATATCAACTGCTATACCGTTCAGCCGATTGGCAATTGGTATAAATGTATTATATTTAAATTCCAAGTGGTAATATACAATATACTGTCAAAAGAGCAGAGAGAGGAGGACTGAAAAAGACCTACGGTATAATATTCAATGCGATTTTAGAGTTGAGTTATTATATGGCCTGTGGTAAGTGAAGTGTGTGTGTATTGTCATATATATAAGATGCGAGGCTGCAGTCGCCTATTTGTTAAATTAGTGTGTGTGTTTGTGGGTGGCGTATTTAATATCTCAATTGAAATTTTCTTGTTGGTTTTCAAACGCTTTTTTCTACCTTCTTTTCCGTGTACATATATTTCTTTACTGAAATATAGCTTACTATTCAACAACCCTCTGAAGCCTCAGTAAAGTATGTTTTTAGGTTTCGATTTGGAGTTTTCCTGCATAGTTTAGCGGTCTAGGTGTCCTCCATCCACGTTTGCAGACTCAAGTAGACATTCATATATATGTATATGTTTATACCATAAATACAGATGCACATCAAAATTCATCAATGAAAGTGACTCCCACAAAGTTTGACTTCAATTCGTATCGGTTTTGTGGAGCCCCTGCAACCGACCCTCCCTCGACCGCCCAGAGAGCAAGACTGCAGCGTAAAAAGAAAAACTGATAAATTATTCCACACCAAGTACTACAGCTCAGCTTAAATTAGAGCTACTCTATCGTTTTTTCTTATTTCTGCCGCTTTGCCGTAATAAAATTTTGTTGGTCGTACATGATAACGCTACTTAGCGGTAAACGCATACATTCACGCTTAGCTGCTTGCTGTCCTCTACCAAAACTGAATGAGAACTCAGCGTGTGTTGAGCATCAGTTTCGACAATTGTCGCGACACGTTAATGAGTTGCAAAAGGACATTCGAAAGTGCTACGCGTATACGCCGAACAGTCTCGGAAGATAAGCCCGGCATGTGGTGGGAAATGAAGTGTACAAGAATTTATGAGCGTTTGCACTTAGTATAAAGAGAAAGGGATTGTGTCAGGTACACAATGAGATACATTTGAAATTTCACACAGAGATATTATTTGCAAAAGTGTTTTCAATGGTCATTGATAAAGAATAAATCTTAACTGTATATGTATGTACCTAGCTAAGCTAAGAGTACACTCAGTGTCCTATTTCAACAAGGTAAATAGTTTTTTTGTCAGCATCAAAGTAAACTCGTCACTATTCGACCGGATTGATCTGTGAATTGTGCTTATGTGATTTACGCACGCTTTGCTTCAACGGCCGTCAAAAGGAAAGCAATTTTGCCGTTATATTTGCAATCAATCATGTCGAGATCTGCGCATGTCAGTCGCCAAATGCATAAATTCAAATCAAAAGCGATCGTATAAACGATCGATCGATCGAGCTGAATGAACTCTGTCTAAAATCTAGAGTTGAGTCCGTTGGATTTTATGGCTTTCTTTCGAATTTTGTGTCGAAGCACTTCAATAAATTCACAAAAACACAATGAGGCAGGCATTCTTCAATTTGTTGATGTACGAATACATAGATGACGCTGCTAGTATCTTCGCCTGCAATTTGCGACAAACACTACCCGCCCATAAGACTGCATGATCATGGCTCAATTCCCAGCCATACCATCTATTGATCGACGAGTCGCAACACAATCACTTGACATAAATATTAATTGCGCGTGAAAATGAGTATGGCCCGACTAGCCTCCTAGTGTGGTTAAGCGGTGGAGAGGAGCAGGCGTTTATGGTCTCATCCATAAAGAACGCCAAACTTGAATGATCGTTGAAAAGAAATATCGATCGATCGACTGATCACTATAACGATGTTCTGCTTAATGGCTGCAGGGGGCCTTTGACACCCCATTCAAAAGCGAAATTGGGGCATCAGCGTCTGTGCGCGTGTGTGTAACTGTCTGGGCAGGCCTTGTCAGGATTGTTGCACTCTGATGTTGCCATTATCTTTGCGAATTGTCGTTTTACTTTCGTTCAGTAATTTTTATTATTATTATTATTATTATTATTATTATTATTATTATTATTATTTTTGGTATATACACAGTGAATAAATGAAAACAAAATGAGACAACCTGACCTGTTTATGTTGTTGTGTCTGTCTGTCTGTGCCGACGTGTGTCTGAGCCTGCCAACGATGGTCGTATCGCTCGATCGCTCGATCGCTCGCGTGCTTTTATTCGTACGCTTCGCCCCGCTATTTTTACAGACGTCAGATGACTGCACAATCGCGAACTCATTAAATGTTGATCATAATCGATAAAATGGCCTGTTGCCAAACATATTTCATATCTCCTTTTTTACTGCTGTTACTCTCGCTTCAAGCAATGCCTGTGCTGATCTGCGAGCCCACATGTCAAGCCATAAGTGGGTTGCCCTCTCTACTTGTGCCCGCCATTTCCAAAAGTTTCGTCAACATTGAAAATGACAAGAAACTTCTGAGTTATGCGCGAAATGAGGTCAACTGAAGTTACCAGGCTTTTTTTCTCTTTTTATATTTTATTTTATTTATTTACCGAAAATCGGTGTTAAATTTCACCAAACTCATTTTTTCGACTACCTCAACCTCTCTACTTCGACATCGCCGTCATCGATGTGGTATCTGTTGTCACAAAATCCCAGTTGAACATGTCTATTTAACTCACATATATCCATAACTGATCTTGTTCAAATGCAAAGTCATGTTCAATGCCAACTATCAGAGTCGTCGTCGTCGATAACCATCGAAAGGACGCCCACTCAAAGCGCTGAAAACTTGGTGCACGCTTCCAATTTTTTCTTGTTAACTTTATGACAGCGCCTTGAGGACCAACCGCTGTGTGTCCGCCATCGCCATGGGTTCGGAGCCAGGCTACTTGCGGTTGCGGTTCCGGTTGCAGTTGCAGTTGCCGACTTGGAGCTCTGACATTCGGTAGTCGTCATAATAACGGTTTGACAGCTGTGCTGCATTTCATTGCTACATATTCAATTTATGCAAATGACAAAATTATTGTCAAAAAGAAATGACGAAAAAAAAACATCGCCACAAATGCACGCCGAATGTTGCATGTTGTATGCTGCACGTAGCACATGCGCATAAAATGTTGAAAAGTATGCGTGCATCCGTGTGAGAAATTAACATAAAATTGTGGTAGCTGTGGTCGATTCATCGATCAAGGAAGAAGAAGGGGAAGAAAAAAAATGGAGCAGCCGTCACGATTTGCGAGAACCGCTTCGTCTCTCAGAGCCAAGACCACTTTTCTTTTTGTTTGCAATGACATTTTTTCTTTGCTTTTTAACAGTTCGGGAAATTTCTACATTTTCGCATATGTACGTATATATATATTTTTAATTCTGAGCCGTGTTAACCAGGACGTTAATACGAATGCGCTCACTTTATTAAACAAAATAACTATAAAATAAATATTTTTGGATTGCGGTAAAATTTCGACGTTGTAAGCTTGGATTTTACTGATTTTTCGGGTTCCGTACGTTTGAGTGAAAAATTTAAGCATTATAGGATAACTCCAGTTCCACTTTGACAGGCTCCGCATCTACTGAACCGACCAAGTTGTGTGTTATATCAAATGAAAGGGCTTGTTGCAAGGGTCTCATACTTTCCTTATAATTTTAAAATAAAATAATACAGGAAAAAGTTCTTTATATAGATTTCGGGAAAACCTACAAAGTTTCTATGGTCTAAGCATAACATGATAAATCGTACTAAAAAGTGACAATTTGCAGCATTTCTTAAAGTCACTCAAAAAAATTGAGTGAAAAAACGTTTAAGTATGATTGAGTGAGCGTTGTATCAGTTACTTGCTTAACCAAGACAAAATGAGTGGATACGATTGACTATTTCGTTTAGTTTGGTTAAGTGAGTTTTCAATAGAGTACAATGCACGCGGGTGCTTGTATGTGCAAAATACCTGGCAAGCAACTGTCTAAGACAGTGATATTTAAAAAAACATAGTTATATTCAACGCACCGGATCTTCTGTGCGTGAGGCAACTCGCTCTATTTTTTCATAAGTCATAAAGTAATAAGGAGGGCACACTTCATTTTGGTTCATTAAAATCATCCAGCAACCTTTGTAATATGTTCGATTTGGTTGCTAGCCATATTTACAACAAGTATACAGCTGAGCATGCTGCTGAAACGTTTCTAAAAAACATTGATTTTCAAAATGTAATTATGCTTCATTAACCAAATATATACAGCGTCACTTAAGTGTCTAATAATTTTCTTAAATTATACAGTACTCAGTTGGGTTCATAATTTTACGGCGGAACAATTTGTACTAGCTTCACCAGCAAACGTTATTTTGCCTTCAAATGTTTGTGAATTTGTTAGTATTAGAAGGAAACAAATTTGTATTGTAATTTGTATAATTGAGTGAGTGGGGAATAAGACAACAAACTATTTCAATATTTTTTTTTTTATTTCCCAAAAGAAGAGTACATTGTCTATTATAGAAAAATAAATCGACTATTGTACAGATTAGTATTTAGGACAAGTGGGTGAATTTCAATTTTACAATCAGTTTGTAAAGTCTGGAAGTTTGTGACTGGAATTTAACAATACATGTATTTTAACAATAAATAAACAATTAAAGATAACACCAATTAACAATGAGTAAGTAATGTAATGAAGTAATATGTGTTATGTGAGGTCCACTGGTCTCACCCTTCTTAGTCTACGTTGCCGAGTTAGTTCTTCTAATGGTAATGTGTTCACACCATCGTTCGAATGCTGGGAAAGTTTGGCTTGGTATTTTCTGCTTAAATTGATTATTTCCTCATCTGTCGCAATTCTTAGGTCTCGATGAAGGTCCGTGTTGGTGATATACCATAGGGCTTTGGTGATGGTGCGAATAATTTTTGATTGTTGCCTCTGGATTAACTTTATATTTGATTTTTTGGCAACTCCCCATATTTCGGCTCCATATGGCCAAATTGGTTTAATAATTGTCTTATAGATTAGGAGCTTGTTTTTAAGTGAAATGTTTGTATATGGTTTGAGCAGCCAGTGCAGTTGTCTTACTTTCATTTAGATTTGGTCACGCTTTTTTTGTATATGGTGTTTCCAGTTTAGTTTACTGTCAGTATATAATCCTAAGTACTTGGCTTCTTTTTGAATGGTTACGTCGTCTGCGTCAATATTTATATGGATTGTTGTGAATCTAGTCTTAGTAGTGGTATTTCAATATGGTAAACAAAAAGAGCGTACATTACTTAGAACTTGAATCACAAAATAGAACAGACTGCCCTTACTTTGAAACAATTCATGAGCTTCTGTAAAATTGGTTGACAACTCGGTGCCAATTGTGTGTGTTCATTAGTGAACATAAATCTGACTAATTAAAATATGCTCACCCTAGGTCATCTAGCCTGTCCAAATAAAAAAAACTCAGAAGACTTCGAACCGAACCCAAGGTAAGCATCTTAGATCGATAGCTCTGATAGATCCGGGGAATGAGCGCTTTTAACAAATGCTCAAACGGAATCCCTCAATAACAATATACAATTTTTGTTTCAAATTAAGTTCATCACCACCATTTTTCATGTATTAACATTTACTCAAATGTTGCTTTAGTTTATGGAGCGACATGTGCCAATGCACCTTGTTGAGCTTGGTTGCCAAAAATGTGCGCTGCTGCTACCGCTGTTATTCGTGTTCTTTTTCATGGACAATTGTGTTATTATTACCATAGAAACTAAATTGCATTACGCAAAGAAACTTACGCCGACACGCTATCTCTCTCTCTCTCTCCTTCTCTCAGTCGTTCGCTCCTACTGTGTTGTTTGTACAGCAGCTGCCAATGCATCATCATTACGAATATTACCGGCAGTCTGTCGATCTTTGATGCGCGTTACGAGGTTATTTTTTTAATTTTTTTTTTTTTGTTGGTTTTTTGGTTTAGTTTATTTACTCGCATCTGCATTCAATGCTTTCGATCTTTCACTTGCGCGCTCGTTCGCATATGTCATTCTGCAATTGCGTTTCCGCGCATTCGGTTGTCGTCGTCTTCTGCAGCAACTTTTGTCGCGCAGCACTATTGAAAGCGAGATATTTTATTTATTGTTTTCGTTTTCTGTTTCTCTCTTTGCAAATCAGCCCGGGCAAAAAGGAGAAAAGCATTTGTGGAATTTCCATAAAGCATATTTTTACTTATTTTATGCGCTCATTTTTCACATCAACTGAAGTAGCAAAGCAAAGTTATTGTTGCAGCGCTGCTCCGTCACCTTCTTCTTCGCAGCTTTCGTAGCCGCGTTCAAAGTACAAAATTCCAATTGGAGTCGTGTGGCTACGCTGCCACCGGCCACATCAGTAGGCGCCAGTGGCCAAAGTCGACGACACCAAAAACAAAAAATTAAAATAAAAAAATTTTTGAAGTGATTTTTATTTATTTTTCTTGATTAAATTCCAATTTGATTTCATTTGTATCTGTGAGTGCACATATGTGTCTATACGAATGAAGTTAAGCGCTGCTGCATCTTGAAGAAAAGTTGAAGTGTTTTTGCTTGTTTGCTGGCCAAAGTCATCGTCGCAGTCGTTGTTGTCATCGTTGACTTTTGTTGCATCCGCTTTTGTGCTTTGCCAGTTTCTGTTTTTGCATTGCAAATCCAAAAACAACTCAACTCGGCCCAAGTGAAGTGAATGTAGTAAAGTGAAGTTGTTGCATGTTGAACTTGCCTCATCGCGCTTGATCGTCGCTCGGTCACAGTTGCAGCTCATCTGATCGCTGCCATAGCGGAAAATTGATTTATTTTGGCATTATAGATTCATAAATATTTCCATTTCATTGCTTAGCACTGATTGCGCATTGCTTCGTCTCTTCCAAGTAAGTTTATTGATTTGATTAAAATTTTATTGTTAGCTTTACTTTCGCCATGAGGATGAGGAAGTGATTGTAGCAATTGTAGCGATTGTAGCGAATACAACCCAATCAGTCATGTTTGCTGTCATTTTGGGCAAGCACGTAGTTTAACTATTGAAGTGAGCGGTGATTTGATGGGTAAGGCAGAAAATAGAAAATTACTCAAAGTGTGCATAGAGTATAGTTTAATAGTGATAAAGGATTCTTAAAGAAAAAAAACTCGTCGGACCCATCTACATACGTCCTCATTAATGATATTCCAGTAGGCCGCCCACATTACTACCCAACTTAATGTAGTGAAAATCGCTCATGCTCTCTCTTTCCCTCTCGTTCACTCACTCTCTCTATCCCTGTCTCTCTCTCTCTCTCTCGCTCTCACTCTCCATCTCTCTAACTCTTTTCTCACTTAAAAGTTTCTTAAAAGGTTTCCAGATACACCATAGACAAATTACAGATATATGTTTGCCGTTAGGAGACACCTAACTATTAAGCATATTCCACTTCAACGGTTTTTATCTTAACCACGCTAATGTTTGATATCATTCAACCTGTTAAAACAACAAAGCCAAACCCAAAAGCACTGAACCCACGCAACGACTCGCTGCAACGACTTCAGGTACAGATACATATTATGCAAGCTCATAAAATGCGCTAACAAGCTCAGATTTTCATTTAGTGCAACAACAACAACGCTTAAAGCATGAACAGCATTACAACCACCAATTTGGTTTTATCTGCCGCACTATTTACAGTTCTCACAGACCATTTACCTGAATTAATCGGGAGAGAGTAAAGCAGAACAAACAACACCCCGCACAAGCGGCCTCTAACAATAAGTGAAGTGCGCCAAAGGCGACTTGTTCTCTAACGCCTCAACCAGCTGCTAGTAACTTCGATATTGACATTATTGAATAATGTTAGAAGAAAATGGAATACTCGTCCCAAAAGGAAGGAAGATTGAAAGAAAGGAAAATATTTGTGGCAAATATTTGGACGCGAGTGCATTATTTGCGTAGGTTTTGAATTGGAAATCTAGTCAGGTGATGCCAAAGAAATGTCTGAAAAATGCCAGATGCATTTGCTTAGGCCGCGTACCGTATTCAGGGTCCGCACACACGACTGGCACCACTCGTGTTCTTAACCAGCTCGGCACAAAGTCCGGTCGATTTTTCTACCTGTTCGATTCAAATTATCAATACAATGCAATGGCACATGCGTGCCAAGCGTTCGCAATCGCACGTGCTATCAGCACCTGATCTTATTTGACTGGCGACACAAGTCCAGCCATAGTGATATAAAGATCTTCATCAGCAGGTGCTATGTTTAAGAAATGTGCTACCTTTCAGATTATATTTCCCGACTTCTTCATTATCGTCGTCATTTGCTCAAGAAACCATTTGACTGATTGATTTGACTGTTTCCGAACTCTTCGGCGCCGCACGCGAAAATGGAAAGTGCAAAGCCAATAAAAAAAAAATACAAATAAAACAAAGCGAAGCACTTCATTTTCATATACGCTTTTACAACGCTTTTCCGCACGTTTTTCCATTAGTTGATTTCCTCTGAATTGTTTCAACGACATTTTAATTGCTTTATTGCATTTAGTTTTGTATAGTTGCTTCCCTCGGAATTTCTTCTCTTTTTCCCCTCCATACTCTTGCATAATTTGCGTAATTGTATTTGTTTCTTTTCGTAATCTACTTTTTTCGGGTTTCTTTCAACTCTTTCATTACCATTGGCCTCGGTCTGTCTACCTTTTTTACCAGCGTGTCTTTGTTTGAATCCGAGTTGCTTTGTTTACCTTTCTGTGTACCCGTGAAATCAGGCCAGCCTTTATCTTTTTTCGATTTCAGATTATCGCTCAAATGTACATATTTCCCTTTATATCTGTATACTTAAGATTTTTATTCGGTTTGCATTGACGAGCACCGATTTTTTTCACCTAAACTAGCGGCATTTTGGGTAGTCAATTTTGGCATTTTTTAGGGCGAGGAAAAGTTGGAGAAACATTTTTTTATTGATTAACTTGTCTGAGTTTATTATGCATAACATCATGGAACTCGAAAATTATTTTATGTAAATAAACTATATCTTTTAATTAAAGAAATATTTTTCTATGAAAGTTAAATTCGTAACAAAGTACACGAATTTTGAAGAAATATGTAGACTATTTCGAATAAAAAACTCTGCCTCTGGAAATCAAATATATGTTCGAAACAAAAGGTTATTCGAAAGCAAAAAGATACTTTCAAAATATTTCTTACTGTTTATTTTTATAAGGATGCCTAGCAATTAATATTAAACGCAGTAAACTGCATAACACATTTGTATGATTATAAGAATAATTGCGTATGCATAGTACTAGACCATAACTTCCTTGTTAGGGGGAGCTCGCACGGATGTAGCCTTTTCAGTCGACGCCTTCTTGTCAGCGGGTTGGGTTGCGTCTGAAGCTTTTCTCTGTACTACTGTGTGAGTTGATTATCTCCATTACCGTCGGCATCATAAGCTCTCTATGAAGTGTGGAGTTTCGGACGAACCAAGGGTCGCCCGTGATCCTTTGACGTGCCTTGCTCTGGCACGCCTGCAGCTTTGCGCTGTTGTAGAGGGCATTGGTGCGCCATATTTGTATGTAGGGCCGAGTAGCGAGTCCATTTCCCTAAGCTCTTGGTAGTAACTTGCTGCAACCACAACTGTATGGACACGCCATGTTAAGGGTTTGTCAACAATCAGACCAAGATCGAATATGACCCGTCTTGTGGAATAATGCTTGATTTGTAAGATATCCTGTAAGTTGTTAGATTTAGCGGCCTTGATAACTATGACCCAATCATGAAATTTAAACAGGTACCGGTTCATTTTTTCCGACGCTTCATTTGGAGAAACACAGCTGAATAAAATTGGCGTGTCGTCCACGTAAGTGGCGATAATCGCTTGGCCGTTGCACATCGTCGGCATGTCGGAGGTGTAAAATGGAAAGAGAACCATCGCGAAAAAGCGGCTTTGATGGACGCCAGTCCTCATAACCCTGATTTAAGACAGGGTTCCTTTAAGGAAGCTTTGCATAAGTTGAAACTGTTTTCCTGGCAGCATCGACGTATGCAGCAGTCCGTCAATCCAGACCCTTTAGAAGGCTTGCTTGACATCCAAGAAGACTGCGGAAGAATAGATGTGCTGAACGACTTGCGTGCCGTGCCGTGACCTACTTTTTAAATAAACTTTTCTTCCAATTTCTTTCAAAATCTTTCGAAAAAAAATTTGGTTGACTCATAGTTTTTTTATTCGAATAAAGTAAGTCGATTGGTCACTACTGCGTACATAATATCTTTACTAAACCGTCAGTTGTAATCAAAATCTCTTTGAATTAATTGCCAACCAGAAACACAATACACTCCAATTCAAAAGGCTCTACGAAAATTGTCATTTAAAAAGACAATAAAAAAGTCGATATAAAAGTTGAAAAAAGCGAACTATGGAAGTCGAACTATGCTGTCTGACAGCAAACTTTGACAGCTCAATATTTTGACAGCGAGCTGAGTCGACTCGACCCCACTGGACTGGCCTGGACTGACCTGAATAGGATACATTGGAGCCGAAGTGATTTTTTATGAATGCAGACCAATACGACCCGAAGAGGAAAACAATGGATTCAAAACTCGATCTACGCTTTTCTTATGCATTTATGCATAGACTATTTAAAAAAATAACCAACACAAAAAAGAGCAACGGAAAATGGAATGCAAAATTCAGCTGTCAAAAGTTTTGCTCGACTCGATGTACTCGAAATGTCAAAAGCACAGCCCAGCAATAAAACAAAGAAAGGCAAATGGCGTCAGCCAGCTCAGCAGCCAACAACTGTGACTGTCAAAATGAGTGACGGCCTGGGTGACTGACTGACTTACTGAATATATAATAATTATAAAGTGATATCAGTAACCACACACACACACACGCACAAACACACGGTATTTGAATAATAGAAGTATCTACCAGTGTCAGATACACGGCAACCAAATCCGATTAAACAAAGTTTGACCTTCGCTTACGTGCGACTTTGATATGCTTTTCCATGTGTTAAGATAGCTGAGGCCGAATTTCCAGCGGAAGCACAAGCGCCAACTCAAATCAGTAGAAGACCAGTAGCGCGAAGGCTGCCTATGACTCTGTAATTATGAATTAAAAACTTGTCTCAATATTTTGTCGGAGGCTTGCAAGACCTACGACCCGGCCAGAATGCTACCTTGCCTGGCCTCACTCACTGTGTATGCTTACTTTGTATGCTGTGCCTCAATGTGCCTCAGAAGACTAACTTGCAACTTAGATCGAAATCAAAATGCGCGCGCTCGCGCAACTTTGTATGTCGAGAGATTAATCACTTAGAATTAGCTCAGCTACTGTTTATTTGTGTTCTGTTCTCTTGGGCTGTGTTGTTGCTCGCGCGTCGTCCATCGGACGACGGTTCACAAATAATCGGATTTTACACGCTCCTCACTAACAGCAGCAGCCACAACAATAAAACAACAATAAACCAAGCAGAGCAAAGCGACTCTTTGCTTGCCTTAGCTTGGCTGCATGTGGCGCTATTTTTAGTCAGACTTTTTAATGCTTTCAAACTGTCTGCAAACTGGTCATTAACAGTCTGCCTCCCGCCCAGTAACCCTCGCACAACATGACAATGAGGCACATATGTTTAGAATTTAGTATGCAATTTTGTGCATTCACAGTGGCTGGTTTCAGGCCGCTTTTGAAGTATTTCTTTCTTTCCGGTCGAAAAGTCTAAGTTTCGTTGAGTCTTTTTTTTCGCTCTAAGAAATTGGCTCAGTGACTGACATAATACAAATGTCAACAGAATGCTTCTGCCTCTGTCGAGGGAGGTGGATTCAGTGCTAGTAATGGACAGTGATGGTGTTGCGTGATTCACTTCGCTGTCAGGCCACACAAACGCCCCGTTCTCACGCTTAGAGACAGAGAATCTGATTGTTCTCAAAGACTGAATAATTTCATCCACTTTTAATTAAACGTTCACGATTGCATGATTAGTTCTTAGAATGTATATTATGGCGCCAGTATGGCGAACTATTTTGGTATTGGCGAATAATGGAAAGACATATATGTATATTACAAGCATCTCTGAGTATAAGAACGTATGTCTTGGAATTTGCTTTGACTTGTCCGTATTTCGCACAAGGAAAGGGCTCAATAATGTTGTCTATATACAAGATGTGAAAGATGTAGTCCACCCAAAATCTACTACCCACATGGCAACTCTGCACAGCTGATTTTTAAATCTGATTTATCTGAATAGTGATGGATTTTAAAAGTGTGCTTCGTAAATCGCTTTGTGCGTTTGAGGGTTTTAAAGAAGTGTTTACATATGCGTTTTAAGTTAAATCGGTTTAAGTTGTCATGTAGACGGGTTATTAGTTAGGCTCGTTCCAAATCTAAAAAGCCAATCTGAAAGAATAATATGAATCATAGGTATGGGATTGAAAAAATTAGGATGTAACATAAATAACACTAGAACGATATTCCTTTTTATACACATACCAACTGCTCCGCATCGAACCAAACATACTTAAAATTAATTTTTCTTCATTATCATCGATATGCATCTCACGAAACAAATGCGTAAACACACAACGTCCTCTTAATTGTGTTAGGTCATGGGCACCCATTTGGAAACGCCATATTTTCGCATTCCTGCCTTCAACAAGCAGTCGAATGATTGACAGAGATATTGAAGCATAAACAAGTCGTTTGAGACGCCTCGGAAGGCAAGTGGCAAGTGATGTGTGGCAGCTGCATTTTATCTTCTTCAATGCCTCAGCAACAAAAGTAGCAAGTGACAGTTTCAAAGTGAGTGCAGGAATGTGCTTGGATGAATGGAAGAGTAGCTTGTCGGGTTGTTAATATTTCGGCTGTTAGCTGTTCTACGCCCAGGTATCTGACGCAAGCGCCATTAGCAAGTTAGCATGTGCAAATGTCCCACGCTGACGATTGCAAGTTTACAAAATTTGTGGCAACACTACGTTCTGCTGCTGTTGCACTATGTAGTCAACTGTCGCGAGCGCCGCTAGTTAAGAGCTAATTACGTCAACTAAGTTTGACAGCTCAAAGTTTTTGGCAGCCCCACGGTTCGAGAAACTCGTCGTATGCGCAGCTGCTTTTGGATATTGGATTTGTTACGCTGCTGATTGGCTTTGCGATTTATGACAGTTTTAGTGCAGTTTACCGATTTTGGTGTGAGTTGTGACAAACCAAACCAAACCAAACCAAAAATAAAATATTAAAAAAAATAAAAACTGAGACGACGCGAAAATTGGCGCGAAAAATCGAGTGAAGCGTGCTCCATCTGCTGATGTGGCAACTCTAAACGCGAGTTTGTTGCACTCGCGGCGCGTTGTCATCGTTGCCGTCGTCAACGTCGTTTATGGCTTATGCAACTAACAACAGCACGACAAATTTCAGTAAAGTATCGCAGTCATTAATGGGTTCCCCCTTTTCTTTGTTGTTTGTTGTCTGCTTCAAACTCTTAATGCGACTGCGGCAATCAGTTTTTCTCGGCTGCCACAATTTACTCATCGTCGTCGTTGTCAGTGTTGTTGTTGTTGTTGCATCAGTTAGAACCGTCACAATTGTTTGTTGTGTCACTCTGACAGATTGCGTTAATATGCACTGATTTCCACTTGTCCATTGTTGAGTTGAACAGGGGCTCTTATTCTCTCTCCTTTTCACTCGATCGGTTTGTAGAATAGTGCACCGCCAGACAGACGTCCGGCTGGACAATGACAAAGCATAGACATGTTGAGGAGAAAAGAAAAGAAAAATGTGTCAAGTCACTTGAGCGATCAACGTGCGGCTAAGTAGGAAACAAATTGGGTCTAATGACCTCAGTACAGACAACAGAAAAATATAACAAAAAAAATTTTTATATATATTCAACATTGGTCAGTCGCATCATTATCAGCGTGAAATCTAAGCAAATCCCTCATCTCAACAACCAAAACAAACCCACCGTATCAACTCGTTTCGCACAATCAAAAGCGAAAGTCCCCGAGAACCTCGATGCTGATTTGTCAATTCACAGCTCATTGCTGCGTCGCTATCTGCGATTGCATCTTCAGTGATCAAGAAGTTCGACCTAATCAATTACTTTACTCAGAGCTCGTGTGAAAGACTTCGAATTCACTGGGAATTTTCGGTAAAATGTTTTCTCTATTCGACTCACTTATGCATTTAACATAATTTTAAAATTACTCAAATTGAGAAATGTGTTGACATAGGTTTGCATGTCGGTGTTCGAGTGGCTAATGGGTTCTTTAATTTTTGGGTTATAATTGTATTTGTTATACCTTTTCTCTATAGTTTCTTGTGCACGCGTTCCCAAAGAAACGTAACAATAAAGAAGAAGAGTTATGTCAGCTGGTGCTGCTGTCTCATCATGTCTGTGGAAAATTTAAGCAGGAAATGATTTATGATAATTTTCGTAACATTTGTTGTAGTTCTTTTTGTTGTTGTTTAATAGTTTCGGCTGCAATTATGGTCAACTGCAATAGAAGACATTCGTAACATTTGAAGCTTGTCAAGTTTTCAGTGTTAGTGATGACTTAAGCAACAAAAAAAACAGGAAAAAGCTTCTCTATGAAATAAAGATACTATACTAAAAGATACTAGTAGAGTTACAAGAACGTCTTCTAAAGTTGCACTTGAATGAATTACAAAATAACACCAAGGAAATGAATTTCAAAGTTGACCTTTATATTTTTGTTGCCCATTTCATTCTTAACATAGACTATTATTGCTTCAGGGAAATCTCTAGAATTGTGAATAATCTTAACCGTTAGGTGTTAATAAACAGTAATAACTACACATATATGTTTTTTTATTATATATTTATTAATTTTTTTTATGACTGGAAAGCGGAATAATAAATGAAATTTAGAAAAGTAACGCCGAACCATATCAGATAATTGTTTTCGTTTAAGTCCTGATTTGCCCCATCTCATCTGTTGGTCAGGTCATCTTTTCAAACCATATAAAAGTGTCGCTAAATTATGTTAGTATAAACAATTTTTTTGTACGAAGCTCATAAGACGCGAGATGTCTCATATAAGGCGTAATTTCCTGTTTGGAACTGAAACCAAACAAACCAACTAATTCCGAAATCTATTTTAGAGTGACAGAAACGCCGCTATAACCAGAGATCTGCTTTAATAGGGGGGTAAGCAGCTATTCGAATTCTAGTTAAGTCTCATGAGAACAAAAAGAAGAAACTGTGATTAAACAAACTTAAAATTTCTTTGTAAAGTTGTATTGATTTCTTTAGATCTATTCCTAAATTATCCAGAAACCCCATTAGAACTATATGTTTTTATTTTTATTTTTATAATTAGAGTATAACATTTATCGCAGCAAACTGCATAAAACATTTGTCGGTAGAACTATAGCATCAGAGTATAGAATCGAATAGAACAACTGGGTCATTTACAACACCCATTCACACTTTTGAACTTGAACTCTTGAGATTTAAGTAACCAAGTACCAATTGCATGTGTTCAAAACTAAGGTGAATATTCATTTTTCTTTACAAATATTTACTTATTCATCTAACTCTATTTCGCCTCCTTCAAAGTATTACCCCTCAGATATAATACACTTGTGCCAGCGCTGGTATGTCCTTTAAGTCTCCTCCTAATGTGGTGTTTATTTCATCAATTGTGCCAAACCTCCGTCCTTTCAAGGTTCTTTTTTAATTTTGGGAACAGAAAAAACCAAAGGGGGCTAGGTCCGATGAATATGGTAGCTAAGGCATGATCACAGTTTTCTTTGTGTGCAAAAAATCACGAATCTTTGATCCATTTTTTAGATTGCAACAAATCGCCAAACACAAAAACACGTGTAGCCATTATGTTTTTCAAAAAAAGCCTAAAAGTGCAAATGACAACATATGTTATGTGTACCAACATAACAAAACAAAAAATAAGATAAGACGTAGTCCGATAAAAAAATAAAAAGTCACCTTTGTTTTTTACTCTGGTTGTGATTTTCAATGATTTTCTAAGAGAATTTCTGAGTAAATGTTGAGGGCCACTGTAGCTTCACTCTGCCAGTATCCGCTGGTGCTACTCGGAGACAGTTTAGTCAACTCAACCACCCAAAGAATATCCCCACTCAAGACATTACTTAGCTATCAGTGAACATGTGAACTAAGCCATCTCTGATAAATCACTGAACCCATTTATTCTGGTCAATAAATCTATTAGAACTTCAACTGAATCCAACCGCACATGGAGTGCAGACAGCATCGTTTATGTTGCTATTGCCTGCAAATGATTTTGTTCGTTCCTATTTTGGATAGGATTTATAGTGTTGGCGTAAACTTTCTCGCCACGAACCACTTGTGGTTGTTGTGATGCTGTCGGTGGACAAAATTGGAGACAAGTGCAGCAATGGAACCCAAAAGAGGGGCTGACTTGACTACAAACACAGGCTGCTAGACAAACCGAGTCACACACTTTATTAGCTGTAAATTTTATTAATGTGGTAATAAATTCAGCAAAAAATAAGGAAAAACCAATGTAGAAAAACATAAAAAAAAGTCTAAAGCAAGCCACAGTGACAACAAACAAACAAAGATGGCCGCTGGTGATTAAAGTGCCAGGAAAAATGGCTGAGGGTAGTGCAGCGGCGGGGTCGAAGATTTCATATGAGTCCCGACTTTTTGGCAGTGTGACGTCGGCTTTAAAACAAAACGTGAGCTTATGCAAGTGTACCATTGACGAAGGAGTTTGTGCTGCGGGGGATGGCTGTTGAAAATGAATACATGAGTGTAGAAATTTATTTAAGCCAACGATAAACTAAACGAGGCACAATTCAACTGATGCAGTCGACCGGCCATCACCATCAGCATCCAGAAACTTGTTTCGACCACTACGATGATAATAATGATGATAATCATGATGATGACGATGATGATGGTAATGAGAATGATGATGATGATTAGTACAGGAACTAAATCACGTGTGCCTATATGCTCTATAACTAAAGTTCTGACCCCCTCAGTCCAACTGCTAACTTCATCGTTGCTCCCTCAAGTGTCTACTTAAGATGCAAAACTGGCATTGGGCATAAAACGGGCAACTACATGAACAACAACAACAACAACAACAAACAGCACAAAAAACCAACAAGGAAGCGAAGTCAAACAAAGTCACGGCGACAGGTTCAAAATGTTGCTTAACAACTTCGAGTGGCTTTATGAGCGAACGGGATGGTGCGCCGACAGCAACAAACTTTGTTTTGCTTACACATGTTTGTGCATGCTACTTGCCACAACAACAACACTAACAACAATAACAACAACAGCAGTGGCAGTGGTAGCATCACCATGAACCGTTAGTTCAGCGTGCAACTGTATTTGTGCCTTTAGCCGGGCCATGTTATCCGATAAGAGCGGGAAGAGGAACGCGTATTTACTGTTTTAAACTTCGTTACAACAGCATACACGTATGTTAGTTAGATACTTGCCACAGCTCAAGTGTTGTTGTTGTAATGGCATTGCACTAAAATAATCGTATCTCCAATATTGCATATAATTTTCATATGAATTGATCGTTAAATGCTACAAAGAGCGGTTGATATCAGCGCTTTTCTTGTGTTTCTTTGTTGTGCCTTTGCTTCATCGCGGTTTTTGGCGCATGTCGTAAAAAATAATGGCAACATTATATCGAAGTTGTTGTTCTATAAGTTCTGGTCTTGAGGACATTGACTATAAAATATAATCAAGCAGTTACTACACCAAAACGCAGTTGTTTAAATTGACTTTAGGCATACCGAACTTAAGAATTGTAGTTGCTGATACTCAGGCAGCCAAGAGGCGTAATTTCTATTTTTGCCTATTTCGCTTCGATCTCTACTTATTATGCCATAACTTTTTGACACACATCACGGAGCAAAGAACACCTTTCAATGCAATCAAATAAGCCGCCTTCTTAACAATAGTACAGCAATCATTACAATCAACGCCGCGGCGGCATTGTTTGAGACATTTAACGGTAACGGTATTTATATACGACCAAAAGGGTAACATTCAATTATCATTCGAGCATTCAATCAAACGTTTGTCTGTGTGTCTGTGGTTCTTGCCACCATTCAAATCAAACTTCATTGAAATGCAGAAAAATGCAAACTCAGATGTCGAAATCAACACGAAAACTTCGGCGAGCCTTCGAGTAAAGAAAAGCCTAAATTATGTGGGGGCGTCAAATGTACAGAAAAGGTTGGCCTGCCTACAACACCACCGCCGCCATACCATACCGCCAACACCATAGAACCACATCAAAAGGCGTTACAAATTTTGAGCGCTTTTGACAGGCGTATCTATAAATTTTACCTTCTCCAATACCAATTCGGGCTCCATTCAAACCATACATCTCCAACTTCGAATATCGGAATAACTGGCAAATATCAATTACAACAATAATTACAAGTGACTCATACAAAGGGCCTTATTCAGAAACCCTTGATGCTATGCAGTCAAAAGGTCAAAAAACGGCTTTATAGCTTTGGCTTAACGGTACTTCTTAGTGGTAGTCGCTGTAATGATTGATTTGTGCTCCCTCAGAATTGCTTGAGAGGCGACAGTTATTCTTCGCTTAATTCAATTAGAATTGTATGCCTTTGTGGCCTTCAATGGTTTTTCAACACTGGCCGCCCTTACAAAACGATCTGCCCGCTTTCATTGTTAAAGAAGAAGATGAAATATGTATGTATGAGTATTGCAGCCAGTTTGATTGACAGCCGTAGGTGATGTGTAAATACAGTTGAAGTGGTTGGGGTAGAGGTTACAAGTAGGCATGGCAAATACACCGTTCTAAAAGGCTAAGACTCTGTATTTCTTTCTTCTTTCGCTCATTCTTCCAATACCGTGTGCTTAGATCCAGTCTGCGGTCCACGTTTTTTTAACGATTACAATTCTTGACTTGGGTTCATCTCACCCGCCTCTAATAGCATATTAAACAATGCTCCAGAGTGTTGTTGTTTGTATTGTTTACTTCCTAAAGTATTTTCGCTCAAAATTTCTGCCTCCTTTGCCGCCAACATGTTGGCTTTGGGGCGTGTTCCTTTTTTTATGGCGGTCGCTCTTTAACCCAAGTGCAACTAAAACGGTCGACACACACACACACACACAAACAAACAAACAAACACACAAACAACGCAGGCGCGCATGTTTTTCTAATGTTCAATGTCAATGTTGTGACCTTTGCTAAACATTTTCGCTCCTCACCACAGTTCACCACTTCATCCACATATCCGTCTTATTTTTCTTCTTCTTTGGCAGCTTCGTCGCTTTGTCGTTTTTTTCTTCTTTTTTTTTTTGCTTCGTTTCACCTTTCGAAAAGCGTTGAAATGAATTGTTGACGCGCTTGTTGTTTTGCTTCAGTTTGTTGTCGCTGACTCGTATGGCAACAAGTACCGTTGGAATTGTTACTGCGTCGTTGTTGCTATTGCTATTGGCATTGTTATGCTTGCGCATGCATTCATGCTTAAATCAATTTTAATAATCCAAGCGTTGCGCAATTTTTTCATCTTTCACGTCTTCGCTCATTTCACTCTGCTATTATTTAAAAATCAACTTTTTTATTATTAACAAATAGAAAATATTTCTCGTGAGCTGTTGTTGTTTTGTTTATGCTTGTACCGTTTAACTACTTTTTCTTCGTCTTCATTTACTCATTGTTTCGAGTTACTCTTGACGTGGCAAAAGCTACACTCTTCGCTTCGGTCATTTTATGTAGAGATTTTTTAAGCGTATGCCTAAAAAACTTTGAAATCATTAATCCTTTTTTTCATTGCTTCGGACCAAGCCCTTGAAAAAATAGTAGAAAAATATGGTTTCAGTGGGCTTTGCGCTTCACAAACAGACAAATCTTAGAGTGAATCTGCTTGCCACGCTATCAAAAGGAAGTTGTTTTACTTGTTGTATTTGCTGATTACCCTCGAGATTATTTAAGCCAAGTGCAGGCCGTTGTATGAAAGTTTCAATAATAATGCATGCGAATAGGATCGCATTTACTTCTAGAGTTGGTGGTAGACACACTGAACGTACTTCGACGCATCTATACGTTGAAGCCGAGCCCAGCAAAAGCCCAAAAGCACACAATGCACTCCTAACAACATAGCAATCGGCCGATCTAAGCAATATTCTATAAACCCAGCTCTATGGCAACTATGGCGACTCGTTGCTCGCTGCCTGGCCGCATACCACACAGCAGAGTTGCTGTTCGTTCTATCTCTGCAGCTTAATGGTTATTTTTAGTAACTACTCGCATATTAATAAAGCGAAGCGATAGAAAAAAATGTTGTCTAGTGGAGTTATTGCAAAAGAAAAAAGAAATAAAATTTCAGAAAAAAATACTCTCAAAGATGCTGCGCAATCTGAACTGAGCTGCACTGCGCTGCTGCCCTGCCACTTTTTTATCGCATCTCGCGATAAGCGGTGCGAATTATTTGCAATGAAAATGAGCCCGTCCAAAGTGCACAAAGTAGGGAGCCCAGTCTCGACATTTATTTTTAATGAAATAAAAATCGCTTTATGAGCAAAAAAAAAATATTCCATGCATAAAATTTTGTTTGCGTGTCAACGCCAAATAATTCAGTTTAAAATGTTTTCACACCAATATGAAGAGCAAATTTTCAAGAGAAAAATGGGAAAAATATAGTAGAAAAAAGCTCTGCAAAAATGTTGTAATATCAATTTATAATTATTAATATATGATGTTTATTACACATGCAATATTGAAGGTGGCTAAGAGAAACCCGACTGCAGCTAATGGTGCGGCTTAAAAAGTATCTGGAAAAAACTGATGTGAAAAACAACAACAAGAGCAACAACATAAAATCTTGTAACCAAAATGGGCTTCCCAGTGTTGTCATTAATGTTGATAATTAATTATAGACAACGCGGGTGAAACAACGCGTCTGCGTAGGCACAGAAACCCGATTCGATTTATCTGTACTCTAAATGCGCTACACATACGATAGATAGTAAACGCTTATCCGAACCGAATACAGAATAAAAATATATGTATGTATGTACACCTTGTCAGCATACGAATAAGGGCTCCAGTGTTGATGGGATTTATGAGTGAGTGGGGCCGCTGGGAAGAGTACTTGGAATTGCGATGGCTTTATGGGATTATGCTTAGATGGAGTTATTTGCCTAGGTTAGCTAGTGTTATACATGAATAACTTCGAGATGTAATTATATGAATAGATGAATTAATGTATACGAATGTCTTTATGTATAGTTCTCCAGATGAAACATGAGTGCGTTTATTTTACTTATATAGATAATTGAATAAATAAGTCAATCTAAAGATAAACACACAAAAAACAAATTCAGTTTCCTTATACTCTCCAACCTCACAACAAAATGACTGCTCGCCCTTTCACTCTGTTTGTAGGGCATTCAATTTGCCCGCATTCGGACAGCTTGAATCAATATTTTTTCCTTTGTCCTCGAACAAACAATTTGGGCTTTTTTACTTAAATAAACGCAGCAACAAATAAATAAATAAATAAAAAATTATAAAAATAAAAAAAAAAATTAAATTAAATTAGATACTGCAAAAAAGAAAGTCATTGTTGTTATAACTTTAACAATTGTGTAATAATCCATTTTCTTTCATTGACAAATTGTTAATAATTAAATTGCATACAAAAAGCAGCAGCAACAACCAGCACGCGGTGTGACCGACTGATTGATACGAGTTCAGTTTTCGGCGTAACTCAACTCCACTCTTTTTGTTATGTTAATTTCCAATGTCTTTAAACCTATTCTTGTTGTGCGAAGCAAATCTTTTGTGGTAATAACGTTGAAAGTGAAATGGTTATAAACAATATACATGCATCTGTCCTATTTTGTCGTCTGCCAAACGACGTGGAGGAAAGTCACATTTTGGAACAAAAACAAAATATTCGTTATCATCATCAGCAAACAACAGTAATATAAACAGTAAAAAGTGTGAAAAGTATATCTGCTAAATAACACGAGCACACTTCATCATTATCGTCGTCATAATTAAGCGCCCCCGGACAACTTTGAGTTAAAAAGCGTCGTCGTCGGTTATTAAAACACTTGAGTTGAGTTGACTTTAATTGATTAACTTCACTGTGATTTGCTACAATGGAGTTTGTTATAAAAATATGTACATCTATATCTATATGTGTATGTAGTTGTAAACCTTATAAGTAAATTTACCAAATTTGTAGACAATTTCTTGATTAATGTATTTTTTCCTTTGTCTCATTGCAGGTAATTTTGAAAATTATTTGACTTCAAATTTAACTTACTCAAAGCAAATAAAACAACAGCGTGAGTGTTCCAAGTTTTAAAATGCATAATCTCCAAACTGTTTCGTATAGAACCCTTGACACTTCAAACTTTGCTTCGTTCTTCTATTTCGCGTATCCCAACTCAAAACCAACTTGAATTTTTCATTTGAAGCACGCCTTGAACCTCGTGTCCAACACGGACACACGCACCACCAACATGTAAAGAAAAAGTCGCGTAAATACTAAAAAAAATATAAATAAAAATCAAATTCAAGAATCCGCGAATGAAAGAAAGAACAAACATTCGCTGTATGCTGTCTGCTGCGTGCTGCGTGCTGCGCGCTGCGCCTTGGTCTGATTGCCTGCCTGACTGCTGCCTGCCAAAGCGCTATCAATTTAATAGCATCGGTCTATGATGATGCATGGTGGCGATGGAGCGAATTCGCCGCCAAACCGCGTTAGACCCCCACCGTCGTCAACGATGGCTGCTGTTGTAGCTGCTCCAGTGAGGAGCAAGCGCTGCCAATGAAGCTGCCTTTGTATGCCCACCAGATATCGAGTGACGGGCGCTCTGTTCGTGCCCTTAACTTATCTGCCGTTGAACATGAACTTGTCTTCGCTATAAAAGATACACGGGCCACGGCATATTTCCAAGGAACGCTTCGCTCGCTTGCGCACTCGTTTGTTGTGGAATGTAATGCGGGGGCTGGTGTGGGCACTTGAATCAGTCGATCGGTCGATCGGTCGATCGGTCGGTCGGTCGGATGTTCGGTTGTTCGACTTGAGCAAATTCTGCTCTTAGTATCTCAGGGCAAGGCACATAAACGCGTTGCTATTTTTAGTGCAACGACAGCGACGTTGACGCTGCGACAGGCACAGCAATAACGACAACGGCAACGACCACGACAACGGTGGCTTGAAGGCTAAGTTTGAGGTTAGTTTTTGGAGTGCAAATTGCAGCAGACACGCAGTAATGTGCGTTAGTGCAGAGTAAGTAGTGCCGCCAAGCCGAGTCGGGACGAGCGGTATCGGGGCTGTTGATAAGCAATGCGCCACGTTGCCCGTCGATCAGTTAGGCCAACTGTCTTCTGTTCGCCTTTTGCCGGGCTTCTTTTTGGTTTTAGATCAGCTGAAAAAATGCTGTTGTAGCTACCACGGTTACCGCTTTCTGCTACGTTGCACAGTGGCATAAACTATGTTTCAAAGGGTCTGGGATAATGTGTATTTGCCTATATTCTTCTAACGCCACCGCTCTCGTCAGCCATCACTTGTGGCATTTTCTTTGGGAGCCGGCAGTGTTTTCACCGACTGCTTTTGATGCACTTTGCCAATTTCCAAGATAAACAAAGAAAAGCGCGCAATAAATTTTCATGGAAATGATAGCGCGAAGAAAATGGCAAAAAGTGTTTGTCGGTGGCCCTCAGGCACAGCTCATATCTGAGCTGAGTGCAATTCGCTGCGAAAACAGGAAGTTTGTTCAGCGCTCGACGAAATGATTTAGTTGCTAGCAACGAATTTTTGATGGCACTTTGAAGTCTGTTGCACAGTCCAATGATGCCCTTTTACAGTGCATGTGCGACGATGACGGCGGTGCCATTCAATCCTTTTCGCCAGGCCGCTGCTGCCTGTCAACACTCGATGTCGACATTCGAATTGAACACAGCCCAACGAGACAAGCACCGAAAAAAGCGTAGCTGAAAGCCAACATCATCGTCGGCATTATCATTATTAGCGGCCTCATCATGATCATCAGGTCGTATTCGACATGAAAGCCAATAAGTCATTTCTGGGTCTCTCAAACAACCACAGTCCGGGATTAACTTCTTCGATCACATCTGTTTGAGAAGCCCTGCGGCAAACAGTAGGCGAAGCCGATCTGAGCCATCGTCGAAACCGTTGCAAATTGTCATTTTATGCTTTTAAATGTCAAAGTCAATCAGACAAAAACAAAAAGGCAATCAAACCGAACTGAACCGAGCCCAATCCAAACCCAATCCAAACCCAAAGTCCCTCCCTCTCTCCGGCCCATCGTAATCCATTTCAACATTGCAACTGTCATTGTTCATGTTGACGTTTGAAGCGTTGTCGCCGGCAATGACCAACACTTAAAAACCTGTTTCTTTTTTACCTTTTAACCTTTTCTTGTGTCTTGTTCTCTTGGGGCATTTTGTTTCAATTCGTTAATTCGATTTCCTTTCTTTACTCTTTTCATAACTTTTTATTAATTACTCTAGTTCTTCGTACAACTTTAAATTGGCGCAAAACCTTTCGAGGTCCTCAGGGCATCAAACGTTCGGCTCGATCGCTATAATCTCGAGCTGATGGCCATGCCATGTTCATCGAAATTTGGTGCTGCTGTTGCCGCTTGACCCAATTTCTCAATTGACACACATTTTGTCGGCCACTTTTCGTTTATTTTATGGGTTTCTTTATTTTCGATTTCGAAGCGTCTTTAATGATATGACATGTGTCAGTCGAAATTTCTTATTGAAAATTTGTCACATGAGTTTGGCACAATTTCAACTGAAAGAAAGTCGGTTTCAAATCCAGTTAATGGATGAGTTATTAAATATGATAAGGAATACTGAATATGACAAGGCAAATGACATATGTATGTAGAAGGGGGATTGAGTGATCGGAGAGAGAAGAACAAAATGAAAAATAAGAATGTAAGTACCTCGAAAAGAAGGAAGAATTAAAGTGAAAGGAACCCAAACTCAAGACAGGAAAAGGAAATAAAAGCGCTAATGAGAGAAAGAGCGTGGATTTAAAAGGAAAATCAAGAGAAATGATATTTCAGATAACAGAAGATGCGCACAAGAGAAAAAAACTTCAGAGAAGGGTCATAAGGTGAAATAAACAACGCCGATAAAAAGAATACTGAAGAAAAATGGCCTTGAAAGGAAGAAGGAAAAGGAAATAAGGAAAAAGAATCAGATGGAAAAAAGGAACTCCTATAAAAGACTAAGTTTAGAAGAGAAATATAAGTTATGCGACAAGGAGCTCCGAAGATAGAAGGGAGTCAGATTGAATACAAAGCTTGGAAGAAAGGGAAGTTATAAGAGAATGAGGTAAAATGAAAATGCTTTCAGCTAAAATAAGACTATAAGAAAGACTGATATTATCTATACCTATTATAATAATATTATAAGAGGTAGTGTTTGTTTGTATGTTATAGGTAATCGTCGAAAATACTCATCCGATATTAAAAATTCTTTCACCAGTAGAATGCTACGTTATCACTAAATATCATAGGCTATACCTATGTTTGAGCTTTCAAAAGAAAATATGTTTTTTAGGGATGCATGCTAATAAATGCCGGGCAGCAATTATCTCTTTTTGCTTTGTAGTGTAAATATCAAAAATATTGTTCACACTTAGCATTACAATAACAAAAAAATTACAATTTCACAATTACAAAACTTTGCAATAAATTTCACCTAAAATAAAAATGTATTAAGATTTTCCATAATAACACACAACTGTTTAATTAATTTGTTACCTATCAATATGAACAAATGCACAAACTTTCTTCGGTGGCAAAACCTCGTTTCCCGGGTCTAACTAGTATATGTATAAAATGAAACAAGGCATTTCAGAGAAAGGGGATTTTAAGAAGAGGGAAGGGGAAAGTGATGGATCCGATTAAGGGAAATAACTCTGCTGAAAAAAGGAGCTTCTTAGAAATGAATGAATATGTATATAAATAACGACAACGCTCGTTCGGCTAAACGCTTGATTGCTATACGAAGAAGGATAACGGATAACGCTGATGACGCTGATGACGCTGATGACGCGCATGTTAAATTTCACTCTACCGAAACCAAAGATGTTTGACATCTAAAACTCATACAAATAAAACAACTCGGAGGAGAGAAGATCGCTTGTAATTTGATAAGTTCAAGTACAATATGTGAATGTAAGCCGATATACAAGAATTTCCTACATAGATATAAAGCTACAAACCTTTAAACCTACAAAGTGAATTTCTTTATTTTCATACACTCACTTAGGTTATCACCTTAAAACCTTATTCGAATGCATGACTCATCAGTAGTCATCAACAACGATTTTCTGCCGATAACGTACTGTAAAACTATCGCCAAATAAGTACGAAAGACAACGGTAGAAAATTACACACGCAATTTATAAACACAAAAACAAACAGAAATTTTCCATTCCAAACAAAAATGAAGAAAAGCAGAAACGTATCTACACTACCAAACTGACAAAGTCACTATATAATCTCCAAACAACAACGAAGCAACTGCAGTTCGATTCAATTTAACTGAGAAACTTCACTAATAACAACAACAGCTACAACAACAACGAGAGTAGCAGCAGAAACAACATACCATTCAAAGTCAATGAAACAAGAAAACTCATCAATTATGAATAACAACATAAATTATGATGATGAAACTACTTAAAATCGGATTACAGATGCCAGATCAATGCGAAAGCGAAGAGCTGCTGACGTGAACGCTTGAATGCCTCCCACCGGCGCCGCCACGAAGAGAAGCGAGTTGATGCCGGAACGGAGGAGAGTAAAGGAAAAACGCATTTCTCGATTGCAATTGCAATGAACTGAACTGAATTGAAATGAAATGAAATGTAAAGAAAACCAAAAGGCAGCAGCGGCCAACGAAGCTGCAACAAAGAAATTGCATAATTATTGTACAAGAGAATAAAAAAACTATCTGGAAAATGGTTATATAGAAAAAGAGTTGCATTGCTAAGTTGAGGCTGCTTGCTGCTGCTGCTGCTGCTGCTGCCATTTGAATCGTGATAAAGCGATAATTTCCACAACGAATGCATTTCACTTTCGTTCGTTCGGCGATGGATGTACAGACAAACAGACAGACAGACAGACAGGCAGGCAGGCATTTGGACGGTTGGTCGGATGGTTAGATTTGGACAATTGCACATACAAATGTATGATTATGAAATGAAATTTGCTAAAAAAAAAAGAAAACAGAAAACTCGCGACCCACGCAAAAGTCAAGTCCGAGGCTGACTTCAAAAGGACATGCGCTTCTTCAATGCATACCGTATGAGAACTCAAATCTTTCCGCAAATAGTGTAACATCATAACAATAACAACAATAACAACAGCAAAAACGTCACTTGGTCGGTCTTTAGACCTTATCTACACACGACTCAACTGCTCAACTGCTCATCCGCTCAGTTTTACTTTGAACTCCTCCTGCGCGTTTGCAACTCATTTAACTCAATTTTATAACTACAAATGATAGTTTTTTGTTTTAATGCAAGACACGAAAGAAAGTGAAATACAACATGAGTTAGTTGTTTTGTCGTTTCCGACTTTAATAATTTTTTGTATAGTATCGTTGTTATTTTGTTTTTGTATCTCGTGCTCATGTCTTATCACTCGTAACACCATTTTTCGCTTGTGGGCTGGCTGCGTCAACTCAGTCGACTTACCAACAACAGCAACATCAACTCAACTCATTGCAACACGGTTCATTTTTTTGTTTCTTAACATTTTTCTTAACACATGTTTTCATTTTCATTTCATTGCTTTAATGCATAATCATCATTAACACTTTTTGCCCGTTGGCGTTGCGCTTGGTTTTTACTTCAACCCAGAGTCCATTTTTTTCTACTCAGTGAGGTTAGAAAAATGACGGAAGAAGTGTGTTGTTTTCTGAGTTTGAAGAGTATTTTTTGTTTGTTTTCGGTGAATCGTTACGAAACTCTATGGAATGACTTGATTTACTAAATAATCAGAATTGGATATTAGTCAATTTGAAAGGGTTTGCACAACCAAGTGTTGGCCTTTGAAAACTTAACCCGCCTTATCAAAGATGAGTTGAGCAGTTTGATATGGTAGATACTATAGAAATAAATGTGTTTGTATTATTAATGAAGTTTCAAGAATGAGTTGATAATGAACTGATCTTCCAATAATCAAACGATCATTCCAAAGAGAGAGACACTAAGGTTCAAGGCACGTTCCATCTTAACCAATTTTAGATTCAACTTAGGTTCTGTAGAACTCGAAGATTGCAAATGTACTCAACAAACAGCAACAACAACAACAAAATAAAAATAGCAAACCATATTTTTAAATTAGCAGATTTGAAATTCCGCTCTGCAGAATTAAGAAATTCCAAATTTTCAGAGTACTGCAAGAACTACTATCAGTCTCGATTATGGAGTGCTTTAGCAAGTTGATCACTCTCAATTCCCAATAATTTGAGCAATAGAGTTTTTCGTGCCTAAAGTAAATTTCTAGAGGACACCTGAAAGAAGTGACTATGGCTCTTCAAATAGGGGGCTGAGGTAGACAAGGGTATATGCCTCGAACTAATCTGCATAGTCATTCACTACTTGGCTAAGTCTTCGAAATTTTGGCATAAACCAGGCTCATGTAACGATGCTAGCAGACTCTCATCAGTAGTCAGCTGCAGTGCTTTAGCAGTTGGCAATGGATAAAGACTGCCCTGAGAGCCGAGTGACTGTCAATAAAGTTACCACTCATTTAAGGTACGTCTACGTTTTCAAATTGTTTTTATCAGATGATTCTTCAGCCTTATAATTGTTCAGCATCTGATGAAAGCAATAATTAAACGAACCTTTGCTATCCTAATACTTTCACTCAAAAACATTTTCTCAATCGAAGCAAATCAAATGGCATCAAATCGTCAACCCTTGAAGCCAGTCCGGGTAATTGTAATTATTTATGCACCAGAAATGAACGAACGTGTATCTCTACTTTGCGATAAAAAAAGCGAAATTTCAGCTGGCGACTTCGAGAGCCGACAATTGCAATGACAAAAGTATTAAGTTGTCCAAAAACTTCACAATTGAAATGAGCGAGACGCACGGGTGAGGGAGCTATTAGTCGACTTGTGTCTCACTTTTGCTACGTTTTCCTACGTATTGGCGGAATTGAGCAGAGTAGAGGTTATTCCGTTTTTTCGGTCAAGTCGAAATTAACTTATTTGACGTGAAAAACGTGCAGAAAAGCTGACGACCACTATGACGATCACGCCGCTTTTCACTGCAACAATAACAACAACAACTAATTACAACAATGGCAACGAACATTTTGACAATAATTACAACAAGCCAGGCAGGCACGCTTTTACTTTGTTTTGCATCGCACTCCTCGCGAAAAATTACGGCAAAATCAAATTAGACAATTTTGTTGCTTGTTGTTGCCGAGCTGTTGTAGCGCTCACAAAATGGCTTAATTAATTACAACAACAAATGCGACGACGTTGAGTGTAACAACTACACTGCAACTAATCCAAGACAAGTTTCATTCGCATTGTTGAACAACAACGACTCATTCTTGTACACTACACTCTTGTAAGCGTACCAAAAGTTGTTGAATCTCTTTTACTGTAGTTACATTTCACGAAGCAAGTGGAGGGTATACAAGAGTCGTTTACAATTAGCTCTCATTTATATTTCACTGTTAAAGCGGCGTGCTTTGTCGGCGTCGCCCACCGGTCTTGCAGTTGGTTCAACTTTTTTTCTTCTTATTTTCTTATAACTTCGCACTCTACCGCTTCTCCTCCCTTGACACACACAAGACCATTTAACGCCTACTTGGACTTAGACTTACTTAGCGCTCGGCTTAATTTGATAAGATTTATTATCAACATTTTGGCCAAACAGAGATTCTCATCCATTTGCTGGCTTAAATTGGGCAATCTTGTTGCACGAATAAAACAATAAAGAGCTTGCTATACGAATTATATCACTATTTTAGTGTAATGAATTCGTTTCTTGGTGACTTTGCGGAGGAGTCCAAATTGTTACACAAGTTCAGAAGCTACTGGTTCACACAATGTGCCATAATTAGGCGAAAAATGCGTAATTCGGCCTGCTTAAACAAATAGATGATTATTTATTAGATAGATATTGTTGATAAGATAGATAAGTAAAAAGATAAATATATAAAAGAAATAAAAAAATAGGTTAGATATATGCAGACATAGACAAATAAATGGGTCTGTTTAGCGAAGTATATTTGTATATGCTGACAGCAGTTGAAGCGATCTGGTTATTCGATAAAAATGCTCCAAACGTAATGAAATCTCTGGAGGTTCTATGACAGCTACGTGTTTGTCTAGAGTTTTCAAAATTACCGAGACCGACAACTCTACAGTTTTCTGGGACACCCCCGTTAGGGGTTTATTATTATTACATTAATAATTATTATTATTAAGCAAGTCATGAACGCAGGCTGAAAACTTTGCAGAGTCTGCTACATACAACGTGACGTTTGGTTCACCTAATGGAGTGGGGTGTGTTCATCAAAATGTCGATAGACAATATGTTTTCTACTGTTGCCTGCGCAAGAAGATAACACAATCCACACCAAACTCAGATATTCTTTTGCTATGAATCCACTGCATTCTTCAAAATTGTTTTTTTTTTTTTTTTTGGATATTGCTTGTTTACTTTTATTGCCCTTAACCTGTCAGAAATAGTTTCAGAAATCCAATGTGTGTTTAAACATAACTGAATAAAGTAGCTCTTGTGCAGGTTCCTAGTCACCAAGGTATTACTGCCAACAAAATTGCCAATATATGTTGTACGGTTTTGCGGCCCAACCAATAATTCTAATCACTAATAATTCATATCTGTAATTAAATAAATTCATTGTGTGTTACAGTATCAGACGAAATTATCAATGCGACATTAGTCACTTTTCAAGGCCGCGACAAATATTTTTCTACCCCTGAGCCGACTATTTTCAAGGTGAGATTTCTTGTTTCGACCATGTCGATTATTGCACTTCAGTATGAAATTCTTATTTACTGGAGATAAAATGCCACAACTTATTCTGTCTATAGACTAAAACGTATTATAGGTGCAGGCAGTGGGAATAGATGTATCTCACTCACAATCGCAACAAGTTAATTAGCACAAAATGTTTCGACGACACAGGCAACGACGAAGACTACTGAATGGAAAACCACGTTCGTCATTTCGAAGGAAACAAAAACCAATTAGATTGAAAACTTTTGCGAAAATAATGTTACTTTGTATCTGCGTACTTAAAGATTGTTTTTTTTTTTTTTCGAAAAACGACGGAATTTTTTAATTTGGCACGTGAAATATGAAACAATTGCTTAAAGCTAATAAAACAAAAGAAAAAATTGCTTGCGTAAATGTTTATTAATAAAACATTCCTTTTAATTATTTAATTTGTGACTGCAACGTGAAAAAATAACAGCAGCTTAATACATAATACATTGAATACATTGAAATATGCTGCCCTGACTAATAATTAATTGGTCATAAAATAAAAGAATCAAATTATTAACCATAAAAAACATCAATAGCTATAAACATTATTGAAGAAAAATATGGGAAATTGTTTCCATATTTGCGGTCGCAATCGCGCTGCTTTTATCGCCCACAATTATGATTTTCGCCATTCGGTAAATATTTAAACAATTTGCGTGAAATTAACTCAACGCAACTCAACTCAACTGAACTAAAGTCAACTCAGCTCGGAGCAAATAAATGTTTGAAATGTGCTGAGTTGGGCACGTGAGGCGTGGCATGCAATTATGCCGAAGGTTATTTTGATAATTGTTTAAATTATGAAAATACGCACAAATTTAAATAATTTAATGAACTAAATTAAAATTGTATTAATCTGTAAAAACATGCAACAAAAACAAACAAAAAACCTTTACTTTTTTGTGATTAGATACTCTCTTAAATTCTAAGCTACCATATTTCCTCAAATTCAAATTCGAAGTCTTAGCACAGACTGAATACTTCATAATGTGCTTAAATGGACAAGTTCATTCTAGCTTGGCAGCTTTGCCTGTAAGGGCGAAACTCGGAAATTACATGATTTATTGCTGGCAATTACTCATAATATTCGAATGCGCTCAACAGGTGTGCCAAATCATAGCTCGAAATAGGGTGGCAACCCCTTTGAGCCACTTCAGAGTCCTTCAGGTAGTCCGCCCGCTGAGCAGCTGTCAACGTTAGTGCTCCATAAATGTCACGTTTGCTTATCTATTGCCGACGACGACGAGAGAAGCCAGTATAGCGAAGTGGATGCGAATTGCTGCCTGAATTGCCAGGATATGAACATAAATCATAGTTACACGAGCAGCAAGTAAGGCAAGGCTCGAAGTCACAAGCTACGACGGTAGCATGCCACACATGTCGCCGTCGATGTCGGTGTCGTCGTCATTGTTGTTGTAATTGTTGGCATAACTCTGTGTAGTGTGCCGAAACGGACCTTTGCTTAGAGTAGTAGCAATCTCAACGACGCCAAATAATAAACTAATAAATTATGTTTTGGTGAGAGTTGCATACCTTAAAATGTAATTTTTAGATGCCCTCTAGCCCAACACACGCTTACTCCCACCCACACACACATACAATCAAACGGGCACATATATCAAGCGCCTAGTCGCGTGGAGTGCCAACTGCACACAGTTCTTCGGACTTGGTAAATCGTCGCTTTGTTAGTGGCAACTGGGTGGAGAGGCTCACAAATTCGCCAACTACACAAACACACACACACACACATAATTTACTCGAATGTCGAGTTCGAAGTGGTTTTGGAAAAGTGGTTTCTACTCTACTGAAATGGTTGTCTTCTTTGATGGCTATAGTATTGGAGGTAGTCGTCATCACATAGTCGCATCTTCTCTGTCGAACAACACGTCTAGAGTAAAAAGAGAAAAATTTCTTTTGAGTGTCACTCAAAGAAACAATGCTAAATGTCCTAATGAGAGATGGTCCCCCATAGCCACGGTTATAGTAAAAAAAAAAAAAATTTTATCAATGCCCAAAAGTGATGGTCGGAAGCTTCACCAGAGTCAACTTGGTCTGGCAGCGCGGGCAGACCGTTATGCAGCAGACTCAAAACGTCGAAAAACAATTTCACTCACTGACAGTCACGATTTATCATCGCAGCTGAGGAGGCTTAACAATTTTTCTTTCGTTTAGTGAAGATTTTTACCAGCATTCACCCAAGGAAAAGTGACAATAAAAATGTACTTCATAAAGTAAATTTTTTCTGTCTTCTCTCCGTCGTTGCTCGCTCTTTGACTTTTCTTGTTCAACTGACACTTGAAGTGTCATTGTGACATTTGATTGCATTTGACAGTGAACTTTTGAACTTGGCATTTTGTGGAAATACTTTTTTCTCAAGTGAGCAGCGGTTTGTGATTTATGAAGAAAGTATAGAACAAAGGCTTCTTGACTGAGTGTTTAACATAAAAGTCAAAGTAAGATTTAAAGGGACTTTTCTTTAAAGGCCACACTTCTAAGAATAGGACAACTCAACAATGAATAAGGTGGCCTCACATATAAGCAAGAATTGACAGTTAAGGCTCGTCTCATAAGCATCATCATGTAAAGGTAAACGTGGAACACACATTTGGAATTGGAATTTTACGCATACCGGGAATGTCTGGTACAATACTGCTCAGAATTGGCCGTGTGTGTTGCATGTGGCGACATGCTGTTTACAAATGTACATCCATATCAATATGAAGGCAAAAAATCCGCTGTGAAACGCTATTTCCTTCATTATCTACGACAAAAAAAAAATTAAATAGGTTCCAGTCACATCCTCTCCAACAACTTTCAGCATATAATCGTTCAAATCATTTCTCGACTCTCATATGAGATTACTTTTACTTACTGGAGTTTAGTCTTGCAACTTAAGGCCAATTTAGGCCTCAGCATCAGAATACGATTTTGTTCGATGTTATTTCACTCTGATACCACAGTCTTGTAGTCTTGTAGTGAGCAGAGAAATTCCATAAATCCACATATAATATTATCAGCCATTTAGCCACCTGTGAGTGAAATAATGTGCGTACTCAGTAGAGTAGAACTCTTAGGCATGATGTCGTCTACACAAGTGGTCATCTATAAGATATTTTAGTTGATATAGAATTTCTACAACTTTGCAAATTCTTCACTCAAAAAGAGAACTATTGTATGCGTATGGAGCCAATATAGATTAATCGACCCTTCCAGTTAAAGCCCTCTCATTGAGTTCATTAAATTTTTAAAAAAAAAGTTTATAAAGAAGTACATGAAAACAAAAATTGTAGATACTTTCCACTTAATTTTGAATAGCAGAGCAAGGTTTCGATCCTCGGACCTCTGGGTTATGGGCCCAGCACGCTTCCACTGCGCCACTCTGCTTATGATAATTTCTTGTTACACAAGTGTGAACTATGGTTGAAGGGTAGAATAAAAATTTCAGCACTCGGTGCCGCATGTTGGAATAGTCATGGATTTTTGATTGTTAAATTTATTTTATATTTATATGTACTCGTATATTTATACATCAAGTATATAATTTTTACGTCAATAGTTTATGTTCGGTGATTTTTTGCACACTCACGCTCATATAAAATAATGTAAGAAAATTCAAAACTCTTATCTAATAGTTTAACCCTACTTGATTGGAAGCTATAATCGAGCTTTTAACAACTCTATAGAATTGAATACTTTATATAGCGAAAAATTTAATTTGTATTTGGTAACGTATTCATATTATACACGCGTATGTGAATAGAGAACTTGAATATTGCATATTTTTCCTTAACCCGAGGCTGAGTTGGTTATTAAAATCAATTTTATTTTTTTTTTATTGGCTTAGCAATGATCTCACACTGTTTCCACATGGGGCAGGCCCAACTGGAATCAAAATTCACCCAGTCACATAGTAGGCTGGGCTCAGCTGGTGTTAATTGCTAATTATTTTTTTGGTGAACATACGATACCAAAGCCAATGTCTACGAACTACATATTTAGCTACAGATAAAAACATCGTCAGCCTCTAACAAATACGCATGCAATATGAACAAGCTAAGATTCAACTTAGAGTTCATTACATTAAGAGTTCATTGTACATAAAAGTTTTGTCACCACCAATGAGGTATTCCTGTAGCACTGTTAATGATATACCTTTCAAAACAAAGTTGTCTTGCGTTCATGTCAAATGCACTGTTTTCTATCTTAAAAATGTCTACATAGCACCTTCAGACGCAATCGGGAGTCACCACAACTTGAACGACACTTTCTTCCCTTCGCGAATTATTTTCCAACACTGGGGCCACCGTCGTCTTAATACGAGATTTCTTGCATTAAAGAGTAATAATTCATTTTATTTTTTATATTTTGGCAGAAGATTTATCGATTGAGCGAATAGTTAAGTATAAAGAACCACTACTATTGTACTGAATTATCGGCCCAACCTCGTATGAATTTGTAATTAAATTTTTGTTTAAACGAAATCAGATCAGCAAAGACATATTATATTGTATTTACACATATCTATATACACGTGTATGTCATCGAAAATGTCATCGGCAAAGTCTGCACAGAAAAAATCACCAAAAAACCAGAAACTAATTAAAAAATGAGTAAACTCGTAAAGGCTACACCAGAGTGTGGAGCGGCCCGAAAACCGTGTCGTCAACATTGTACTAATTAAATAACACCACACCAAACTCACTCCAATCGAACTGCCGAAAGTGCACTTGATAATGAGCGATTTTTTAACGAAGAAAAGGCAAAAACAACAACCAACAACTGCAAATTTTTTTTTATTATTTTATTTATTTTTTGTAGTTGTATTTGTTTAATAGCTAAACTTCAAAAAGACATCATAAAACACACGAATTCGACTGAACTTTGCCTTCAAAACAATTTTGCTGATTTTCGAGTGTTGCGCCCAATAAGAGAAACAGCAACCGAAACGGAGAAAAAAATATCACTGATTAATGCCCCTCCTCATAGGCGCAGGGTGTGTCTTCTACAATACTTGTGTCTATGTTAGTAGATCTGCTACCTGAGACAATGTGTTGTTGTTTCCACAATCAAATTGTGGACTTTCTAAAACATGCCCAGCAAAAAACACAAAAAGTTCTTCGCAATCAATTTCAACGGCTGCTGCTGCTCCTACAGCTACTTGAGGCGATATCGGGACTAAAAATTGTATCTTTATTATGTGCACTGAATATGTGCTTAAAGCCAAATCGTTCTATAACAATCATTATAACAACAAACATTATAACACATACGACAACATGTAAAATTAGCAGCGACAGCACATTTATTTCAACTGCAGTTAAAGGTCATTTTGGAAAGCCCCCTCAGTTCACAATCTCTGTTGCCCGATGCTAATTCATATTTCGTTTAATTCTTCCCCAACTTTGGTTATTACAACAACAATAATAACAATAATAATAACAATAACGTATAGAGAATAGCATAGCAAATTTTAAATTTACGTTTATTAGGCATTATATTTTGTGAAACACCCCCACACAACGCCTGAGCCAACTGCTAAATCCCTTCCTTGTGTTGCGCCGCCTGTTTGGTCGTTGCGCCTTTTCGGCGTGAAAATCACCACAACAACAACAACAAAATATTTGAAAATTGAATTTTTATTTTAGCAAAAAAAAGTAGAAAAACTTATTTTTAATGGATATTCCCCGCCTCTTCTTTTCAACCAATTCATGTCGCGTGCAATGCACGTTGAGCTGAGTCTAATTGGAATTTATTGGGTTTGTATCTGATTTTTCGTGTACTTGCTTGCGGGTTTATTGTTATGATTATCGGGCTGTTTAATCATTTTATTCATTCGCAATTTTTTCACTTTTATTATTTAACGAAATTTCCTAACGGGGCGCATACAATTTCCACACAAATTGGCCATAAATCGAATTGATGCAGTTTTTAACACTAATGTCAAAGCCGGACATATTTTGCCGCTAGTCAACACTCATTTTTGACCCACTTTATAAGGCGGCAGCAGCTCTGTTGTTGACAGCAGATACTTTTCTACCTTTTACGCACTTCATTGCCGCTGCAAAAACAAATCAATCAATCAAATCAGAAATCAATAAAGAGACGAAATGAATTTGTTGTCATTGAAAAACGCAGACTGCATCGCAACTACGAACGTTAAAATCGAAAACTATTAGGGATACCAACTGGAAAACAGCTTTGCATAAAAAGCGCCGCGAGTCAATTGAGGACACTTTTCTTCGAGTATTAAAACGTACGTTATTCGCCACGGGTGACACTGTTTGCCTTGACTTCAGCAATTGGCGGCAGAAGTTGAAACGAAACAAATAATCAAATTTTAAAAAGTATCTCGATTTGTACGAATTTATAGGACTTAATTAAAAGGCAAGACGTGTTGACAAGTAGGGAAAACAAAAAGGGCAGTAGAATTGGCAATTCGGAAGCAACCTTTATGTTCGAATGAATATAGTGGATATTATTTTAAATATTTTATTTTTTGAAGTGAAACTTCTGGTAGTAAAACGCAGCATTCTACGACAGAGATGGAAGAAAAATATGTAAGAGAAACAGAGAAGGAATACACCGCAGACGTACAAATTTTGTATTTATATTTGTGAGTTGCTTGAAAATATACAAACGTTACTCTGTGTTGAGCACGCACAAAAGTATTGCGCTCTTTGTTGTGTTTTTTTTTTTTTTGTATGTGATGTTCATCATTATGAAGCGTCATAGTGTCATCGCGTCATCGCATTATCGTTCTTCATGTAGCATTCGAGCGTTGAGCCGAAGTTGTGAAATGAAAACAAAGGGCACGTGCTGTTGTTTTTAAAGAAGTTTCACTTCTACCATGCGTGATGATTTTTTTTTAAAGGATTGATCGAATGCTAACACAATGTTCCAGTTAAATGATGACTCACTGTCCATCCCCATAAACTTTCTATTGGGTTCCAGTCAGCCGAGCAGGCTGACCACTCTGACCATTTCTGTTTTTGTTTCACGGCTCACGTGTCTCCTAACATTATACAGTTGGAAAGTGTATTCAACTAGAGTTTCCTGATTCAAAAATGGTACCAATATCCTCTCTAAAACGGGAATATAATTAGCACTTTATATCTTAGAAGAAAGAAATTGTATTTTTGCTTCCTCCAAAGTTGTGTTTCGGCAATCTGACACGAGCCTTTCTTTTGTCTTGCCAGTATCCTCGGATACCATCAAGAAAATAAATTTACAATATCTTTGTAAAATGTCTCTTTCAACTAATAATAATTTTGTATTCTTCTTCTATCTTTCAGGTAAGCCCAATCTTCAATTAAACTCAAACGTTTTTTCTTATGTCTTTGGTGAGTTCTGTAAGAGTCGTAATTGGAAATTTATGTCAGCTATAATTTACTTCCCATCCTGTTATTATGCAATAATATTATTTAAAAATTATCACATAGTGACACAGTGTCTGGTCATTTTAAACCACAAGCTTAAGACTATTTTGTACAAGACATTTGTATCCCACTAAGAAGATGGGATTGTCCTCATTTGCCGAAAGTCTGGCATTCGGACAAGATATCGCAAGGTCGCAAAATCGATAACAATGCTTCCTGAGAGATTCTTTTTTAATCCAGTAAAATAATGGTGCCCCATTTCCTAATTTCCGCTGCCTTGGTTTCTCGAGAAGGATTCAGGTAAAGGCGTCAACCACTTTCTTTACGCTGGCATCCTATATATATCAAAGACGTACTAAAGTCGACAACCAATAACTGAGAATCGAGCTTCTTCTATGAAAAAATTTTATAGACTATTCCCTACAATAAGCATACTTATATTGTATTTGGGACACAGGTTTCTGTGTTGAGTTGATCTTTCAGTTTGAACCCAAACCAAGCCATTAGTCAATAATCCGAATGTGACAAAATCCACAAAAAAAATTGTTTAACAACTTTTCCAATTTGTTTTTTTTCCGGTTTAATTTCACCGAAACTCTGCTGAATTTTCATTCGTTTTTTTTATTTATTTATTTTTTTTTGTTTTTAATTTGATTTATCATTTATTTTATTAATTTTGTAAATATCCTTCCCCGTTTACAGAGACTAACCAAATTATTTTGTATATTACATCCATCGATTTACACGAGGCATCAGAAGATTTTGCACATCCTTGATTCAGCCGAAATCTGCGTCTAATGCCATTTAAAGATTACTGTTATTGAAAAGAAGTGTTCCAAAAGTAATGTACAAAAACTATGTCAATTGCAATTGAAGTCGATTTAAATGTGACTCCAACATAATTTAGCATATTTTAGTGGTGGTGGTGGTAGCAAAGTGAGACGCGTTTAATTTCAGACAATGGCCGAGTGGTCGTCGAAGCCTAATTTAAATGCGAGTGTGCAAAAGCGAATGGTGGGAAACGCCGCCGCTTTGCGTTTGTAGTTGGAAGAAGGAGTGTTGCCACGGTTGTCGCTGCAGTCGTTTTAAGTACGACTATTGCCAATGCAGCGAAAAATTGACAGCTGTATTTATATTCAGGTGCAATGAAATTTATTGACGCTCATTCAGAATCGCACAACAAAGTCTCATTCGCCATCGTCATCGAAATTGGTGCTTTGAGTGTGGCAAAACACTTGCCTGAACGCCCGATCGCCCGATCGCCGAGCCCACAATTCTGTCGACTTGACTCCATTTGAGTTCGCTTTTGGCCAAGTTTATAAATTTAACTCGAACACTGCCGATTGACGGCCAAAAAAGGCGTGCGATCCAAAAAACCGAAAATTACCATTATTTTGAGCCGAGATAAATGCGAAGAAGGTGGTGGCACCACTGGCTCATTATTTTCCGCAGAAGTGTTTCGAATTACTCGCAAACTCACGTTCTTACTCGAGGCTTGTATTGTTCGACTTTAGTCAACATACTTATTATGTACTAATTAGGATTTGATTTAGCGCCTCGCTCTTTGACCGCATTGGCTCGCGAGCCTTGAAAATGTAGACTGGATTTGCTTGAAGTGCACCAAAAACTCGGTGCGAGAGAAACGATTATTATTACCTTTTTTTCTGTTATAATTATATCCTTTTATTATAATCTTAGAAGTCTCGCTTTGACTCTTCGGTACTCATAACTCATTTATTAATCCATTTGTATTCCCTCCCGAACCTATTGCCCAACGTTATTATGTTTTATTTATTTCTTTTTTGTGCTACTGAATGCTGTTGATTTTTGTTCGCTTTCAATTGTTGTTGAACTCAAAAGAACACGAAGTCGACGGAAAGGAAATTCAATCAAATCAAAAGTCAGTGTTTACAGGTGATTAGAATATTTAATAATCCCTTTATTTGTTGTTTAAGCTGAGGATGATGAATCAAACAAAAGAGTATTGAATTTCGTTCATCAAGATTAGCCAAGCTTCGAAGTATATTCAAAAAGTTCATGGGGAAACAAACGCATGGTTTTATATGTTGTATCTTGTATCTGTAATCCATTTGTCATTTTGCCACCCGCTACTTTGACGTTTCAAGCCGACTACATATGGAAAGTAAAACTACCGACTGCAACAACAACAAGAGCACATGAAACGATATTAAAACCAGCACTTATAAAATACTTGTGTCTGACTACAGCAGAACTTTCTCTTTTTTCGGATGCAAAGAAACACACACAAAATGTATCTTTTTCTCTGCTTTGCGTGTCTGTTTTTTCTTCATTTATTTTCTTTAATTTTTTTCTTTCTTTTTAGTTGGTTCCTTCATTTTCTATGTTTGTTTTGCGATTCGAGTTCAAAGTTTAAATTAATTGGAAATTTCGCGCTAAAATAAATAGTCGAAAAATCTGTGTTGTTTTCATTTTTTTCTTTAAATTTATTTGTTTTCTAGTGTGCTTCTTACGGCCACTCACTCACTCACTCACGCTTTCGCATTCACTCCATGCCAGTGTTGCATAACACCGAAACGAGAAACTTTCCTTTCGACGTAGAACAATTTTCGTTTTCATTTGATTCTCATTGACTTCATCTACACGCTTTTTCATTGGAGGAGTGGTTCTTAACTTAAAATTTGTTTCGACTGATTGACATTTTTTATTAGGTTGGGTCAGAATATTACGGCAAATCACTTTATATAGGTGACCGTTTTCCCACGATTTGGAACTACTATAACCATGTCAACACTTGGCTTTTACTGATTTTGACTATGCTGAATTCCAACCTTTCATATAAATAATTATATCCGGAGCACGTTTTGTACTTTTAAAAAAGACACAATTAATAAAAAAAACAACAACAAAAGTATATTAAATCAAATTTATAGAATAAAAAGAGAACCAACAAATTCGAGAAAAATCCTCAAAGATGTTGCACCGAACCAATAAAACCACCTGGAAAACCATAAGTGGAACTTTGCCCCTACAAAGAAACCAACCGGAAACCAGTTTATTTTGATAAGCTTCGTTGGAAAATGTGTTTGCTTTTGCATGAGAGTTTGTTGAGTGCAAATCTCCTTGACTGATTCAGAGACTTTTCGATTGGTCTGAGCTTCAAACAAGCATGAGCAAATAAATCAATAGGAAGAAGTTACTTTTCGCGATAAGAACAGTTGAAAAAATGTACTTAACTAGTACTCGATAAATAAAGGTTCGAGTGGAGCAAAGTCAATCCAAACAAACAGAGTAATGAGCTTTTCTAATTCTACACGTATTTTTCGTTTATGGTACATACATCCTCTTTCTCATATACGCCTTTGTTAAACGAACTCGTGCAATTCCTATTCCAGAATGCGTCATTTGAGCTTTAATTGAATACTTTGCCCAATTGTCGTAAATTCATTAAAATAGACATTGAAACTGTCTACCTCTTTTTCTCGCCCTAGGAGTAAAAGTAAAAGAATTGCATATTTTAATAAACAAATTACTAAATGCAATAAATTTCACTTTGAAGCGCCGACAACAACGCTAAAAGCAAGTGGAAAACAGTTGTGACATTTGTTTAAACATCTATTGAACAAAGGATAGAATGTCAAAGAATTCTTTCGTCTATTTGTCAGCACATTTAAAAAGCAACTTCGCAAACACACATAAAATGCACTCGCTGCATTTACAGCGGGAGAATTTTTGAAAACCCAACATTTGTCGACGCGGCTGCGAGCTAAAAAAAATTGCAATACACGTAAATTCACTCATTTGCAGATACGCTCTCCTTCTCTAGTGCGTGCCGCCACACGTGCTCTGCGCTCTCACAAAGAACTTCGCTCAAATGCGAAAACACCGCCAGCCGAAGTGATCGATCGTCAACTTCATCGATGTAGCTCGCACCCACGAAGTGCAGCAATCGGCTTGCCTATCGTGTGACTATTTGAGTGTATTTTGAATTATTGAATGTCGAGCACCTGCTCACTTGACGATCGTGTGTATTCGGCTGTGTTAACTCTCTCGCTTATTATTCTTCTTAGCCGGCAGCTTAGCGTAACTAGGCTTCGAATTCGACTCAAAATTGCATTCGAGCTTTAACTTTCGGTTGAATTGGTGGTATTCCGACTTTTATGTAGCGCTGGCCGGCATGCTTATTTCGCAAATAGTTAATTTTTTACAGTCTCCGGTTGCACAGCGCAAAGAAATCGGTGAACGTATGTGTGCTTTTTTTGTCATTAACGATTTTCGAATTGCGTCGACTTCATTCAAGTGGTAATTGTTAACAAATTAATTTGTTTTGATAAAAATTATTGATAAATCAATAGTTTCAATGCTTTTGAGTTTTGGCTAACGCGTTTGATGCGACCGCTATTTAGTGTATACAATTAAATTGTTTGATCTGAAAATGTGAAAGCTTAATATACAAATATACATATGTATATATATAAAGACACGTGAAAAAAGATATTAATACCGAATAATTGATTTGTTAGTCTTTCGAAGCATTCATTTTTAATACTTCACAAAAGGTTGAATGTAGGGAGAAGTGAACTAAGAAGAAACAACGAAATCAAGCGATGCAAATTTGAATAAGCTAAGCTGAAAAAAAGTAAATCTTTATTTTTATAATTCTAATGCCATTGTCAAAATATGTAATTATTTCTCTACCGTTAGTTTTCTGTGCCAACATTCATTACCATTCATACTAATTATACCTGTGTTCTCTTATCACCTTTGTCCAATTTTCGCTCCCCAGTTCTTTTTTTTTATGTGGTCGTATGCTTATGATTTACAATTGAATAAATTTTAGTGTTAATTAGAATCATAGCAAATTGTTGCAGTGAATTGAAGTATTCAAAATATTTTACATTTTAATCAATGTGATCGGTTAATTAAAAGAATAAAAGTTAATTTATTTTCAATAAACAAAGCGCCAAAGACAAATTAAATACCGCTTAGAGCAGAATCTCCTTCTTTTATGTGAGCATAAACAAAATAACTCATTTTCCTCTCTCAAAAACACGAGAGCTACTTTACCACATGAATCTCACTCAAATGTTGCGACTCATGCTTGCCACTATTAACCAAACAGTGTCGATCAATCGACTTCTTCTCAACAGCTCGCACCCACGCAAAATAAAATAAACTTATTACTGCACTCAACTTGTCCGAAATGTATGTATGAGAGCACGAAAACACTCAAATTGAGCACGTTTTGTGCGAGTATGAGAATGTTGAATGATTGAGAATCTCGTACCTGTTCGTTTGTCCGATCGTGTGTATTCGGCTGCGTGTTCGTTCGTTTTCTCAATCTTTTCAACAGCAGCGTGACTACTCTTGGCTTAGACGTCGACTCAAAGTTGCATTCCAGTTTCTTCTTTCGTGTGCGGTGGTTGGTGTTTCGTTCTTTTCTTGGTGATCATAATTTTCAAAGCTTTTTCGAGCGCATGGCGCAAACGGTTAATTTTTATGCATTTTCATTTGCAAATCGCAATTAACGGTAAACTGTTTTTGATTACCTTGCGTTGTATTTCTGTGCATTCGCCATCGTGTTCATACACACAAAACAAAATTGTGCGCATGCAATGAATTAATAAATGTATTGAAAAGTGATTGCAAAATTTATGGGAATACGCGTTTTAATACAAGAAAAACTAAATAAATAAAACATAAATTTATTTTTAATTTCAACAACATTCAAGCCTAAAAACTATAAGAAATTAGGTGTGTGTATGTGCAGTTAAAGTAATGCATAATAAAGAATTTATTGATGCTGCGTCTCTCTTTGTCTAATGGCAAAAATAATTGCAGCGAGAATGAAAGTTTTTTAAATTTACTGTCAACAATTAACAAACAAGAAAAAGAAGAAACGTAAGTCTTATTAACATTTTGGGTTTTGGGTATTTTCATTCTTATTTCGTGGTCAATTACACAATAGACAAAAAAAAAGAAAAAACATAAAATACAACTTATGCAAAAGCCAAATGAAAAGTCTGCGGCACGATGTAGTTAACTGTTTTACTGCTACGCATCTTCATTCACACTTTACGACATGTTAACCGTTGCTATTTTTTGGAATTTTTTTTACATATGCTTATTTGTGTGTGTATAAGTTCTGTTTGGCTTGAGTGCTGAGTTTCAGTGGATTTAAATAGTTTTTTTTTTGCCAGCTGTTGTAGTAAATTAGCAAATTTAGTGATATCAAAGTTTTTTAATAAGTCAGTTGCAATTGTTTTTTAATGGAATTGCAATAGTCGTAGTTTTACTTTCTGCTCTCTTTTTTCTTTGCACTTTAACCGAAATGATTTTTTTCTTTGCTTCTTCCTGCCGCTCCCGGGGAGACGTTTTTTTGCTGCTGCCTTTCTTATTTGGAGTAAAACGTTTCGAATTGCAAATTTTTGCAGCATATTTTTTCTCGGTTTCTCGTTGCTTCGTTTTGTGTGCGTTTTTGAAACGGTTGAGAAATAGTCCCACATTCCATAATTTTCACTGTATTTTTATTTATTCATTTATTTTTTTTTTCTTTATTTATCATCCCTTCCCCCCACAATGCTCAACACCTTTTATGCTTTGTTTGCCTGCTCTCACAACGCCCTCTTCGGTCTATCAACACTCTTCTTGGTCTTTTACATACTTTTGTGCTGTGAGTTTCCAAGTTGCAGCAGCAACTTCATTTGGTTGCTGGGCAATGATGATGATGAAGATGAGGAACGCGTGCGGTGCATCGTGCGAAAATGGAAGCATACCTTGCATCGACATCTCGCTCTCCTTCTCACTTTGTCTCTCTCCACTCAAGTCAAGGTCATGCGAGGTTAGGCGCCGTCGTTCTCTTTAACGGCTTTTGTGCTTTGTTGTGTTATTCGCTGTGTGCAATGTGCATTGTGCATCGTCTCCAATTGGTTTGCATGCGAAAGATTTGTTAAGCGTGAAAAAATGTATGTACAAATGTGAGTGCTAACAAAAAAGGACTGTCTAAAACTATACTACCACCAATATTTCACTTGGCTCACTTCAACAATAACCATTATAAATGTCAAGCAGAAAGGCCTGAAAAAGTTTTTAACTGTGACAAAGGAAAGAGTAATAAAAAAAAATTTGTAAAAAAAAAGAAAAAAAATTAAATCGATTTTATCAGCTCTGCTCCCATTCTTTCACTTTGTTTTGCCAGTACAACTTTTTGGCTTTTGTAATTCAACAAATTCTGTGTTATTCTTTTTTCTTCATTCCTTCGTTGAAGTTTTGAAGTTTTTCATGACTTTTTCGAATTCTTGTCACATTTTACCCCTTTAGTTTCCGTCAACTTTTTATCATTTTGTTTGGCTGTTTTTTCTCTGTTGTAATAAAAATAGCAGGAATGCTTGGCTTGCATTTTAAATTGATTTTTTGGTGGATGTGTGATTTGCAAAATATTATGCAAAATGTGAGTTAAATGGAAAAAAAAGTACGTCTTAAAAATTTCGCTACTGCAAATCTTGGCTTTGCTCTGCATGATTTGAATTCACATAGTGACGCCAACAAATTTATTTCATTATTTTGCATTAATTTTCATTTGATTTTATTTATTTTTGCTTTGTACGAATTGATCAGCCACCGTGCAAAAAAAGTGGAGCAAAGTTTTTCATTTCATTTAATTTGATTTTATTTGATTTTTTTTCTTCGGCTTGAGAAAGTTCAAAACTCAAATGGGGTTTGCCATCAATATTCCGAGTAGAATTTTTAGCAGAAAATAAAAATCAGTACTTTTTGTTTACCAAAATTGAATGATATTTTTTTGGGAGAAATTCGGCTGTTGAAAATGCTAAACACAAGGCATGAACTGAAGGCACGAAGTGAAATGTGAAAGGCGAGAAGATTTCTTTTGCAAATGGACATTTGATTATTTATTACCATGTTTTTTTTTTAATTCTCATACAAAAAGGGAAACTCTTAAATTAAACTTTAAATTTACTACGCACCGTGCCATTTAAAAAAAAAATTAATAAAAATTAGAAACCATTTGAAATAGCTCAACGTGTAATTGGCACAACGTGTGTGGCAACACTGCTGGTGTAAAAAAAAACAATGGAAAAGGATTTGGTAATAGCACAAGGAGAGTGTCAGAGGGAGTTTGAGGCGTTTTTACATGCAACGATGTCAAAATAGCACGCGCCGTCATCCATAAAAATAAAAGAAAACATTTTGCATGCAGAAGAAAATGTTCCATGAAATAGTAAAGCAAAAAAAGGAGCAATCATATGAAAAGTTGAAATAGAAAAATGCATTTCTTTTTTTATTGTGCTTCTCTTTCTTTGCCTCTTTGTTTTTCGCTTGTTGCCCATTGTTGCAAGCTTTGTAAACGTAATACCCACTTTTGCGCTACATAACTTTAGCCGCAAGTCCCACCCTCGCTCAAAGTCGCTTGCGACTTGCTGCCACCTTAGCATGTTGCATGCAGACGTCGCCGGCGTCATCGGCTTTGGTTGTTGCATATCATTATTGTTGTTGCTGTTGTTACTACAAGAGTCATTGTTGCATGACACAAAAAAAAAGAAAATGTTGCATGCAACAAAAAGAGCAAACATTGCAGAAACACGTAAAGCAACGCAATAAAAGGAAAATAGAATTTTTTGTTCGTAATATTAAAAAAAAATTAAAAAACTGACAACGACGAGAAAAGAATTTACGTTATCAGCGAACAAATGCAATAAAAGCGCAGCTGTTTTCATGCGCTTATTGAATTCTTTACTGTAATTAATATTTTTTATTTCATTACTTGTTGTTCTCTCATAAACAAAAACGTTTAAACAAAGAAAAAAAACATCTTTCATTGTTCTACTCTGCCAGCTCACCTGCTGCCGCCAACTGCGAACTACGGCGCACATCAACGGCTCCTCCAATTCAATGCTCATGACTTCATTTCAAGTCGAAGTGTTCCGTTTTATTGTTTAAACAAAAGTTTCTTCAGGGTGATAAAATTACTTCAGCCGCTTATATTTCTTCTGCTATTTTATACACTTTACACTTCTTGGCTCAATTCGTTTTATTGTCTGATAAGTGATAAGAAGCATGTTACAACCAAGAACCCCGCGAAGAAAACAGAAATGATTTCTGCATAGCCAATGTACTTCCACCTCATACCGTCTCTCTCTCAGTCTCCCTCACACCATTTCTTTTGTCAATATCTATACTTGTATGGCGTTAGCAAATTTATAATTTTGTGTCCGTTCCACTAAAATGCACTTTTCGTAACCTTCCCTAAGGTTACGCACAACCTTTCAAACGTTGGGTGTATGCTAAACTTATTTGACCTTCTTCAAGTTTGACATGAAGTCGCGTCTTTGACGATTTTAACGACTCTTTGACTTAGCCCCAGACAGACTTTTTCTCTCGACACTCTGTGACACTTGTTCAAATCGAAGCCCCCCTTCCAATTGACAATCGATGACAGCATATTGTGGAATTTAATTCGATTTCTGTTGTAAATTTCAAGTGCGCACCCAATCACAAGTTGAAATAAAAGCCGAGCAGAGAGTACCGACCAAGTGACAACTCTATATAACCATCAATATACGTATGTACGTTGTTGACTTTCATTGATAAAAAAAGAAGAAGAAGAAAAAATACAAAGAAAAATTAAATAAAAAATTACAACAAGAACAACACATACCTAGCGAAGCGCTTCGTGCTTCAATATGGATAGATTGATGGTTGGATGGCATGGGTGGTTGGCAAAACTGGATGAGTACTAACACTTCAAAATTGTCTACCTCGTACTGTTCTGGGCGTCTCGAATCAACTCGAAACTACTAATTTACTATTTGAAAAAAAAAAAACTAGTATTCGTTACGTTTTAGTTTTCTCTGATAATGCCACGTTGTTGAGATCATGGCATTCTTTACATTTTTCTTACAAGAAAATAAATTCATTAATTGTTTACATTTTCCCATCGATCGATCATAATTTTTATTGTGTGATAAGGAACCAAAAAAAAATTATTTATGAGTACTTACCCTATGAGACTGCATGACTCGTAGAAGCAGAAGTGAAAAGTTTACAGATAAGGTTTTAGAAGCGCTGTGGGTGGAATGCACGCCATGCAACACCCAACATTTATTAAATGCAAATCGATGTCTTTTGAGTTTGGATGAATTTTCCTTATTTATCTGCTTTTTCAACTTTTTAACGCACTCGCTCGAGAGAGTCATTTTGACTAATTAGACCAGAAAGTTGTGGCTTGCGAACGTTCGCGCCGCCACTCAACTTGACTAGGCTTGGCTTGGCTCTACTCATTTCTGCTTTGTTTGCTTTGAAATGAGTTTAATTTTTTTTTATTTATTTTTATTTTTTTTACTGTTTTCCATTCTTACCATAAATGTTTGTAGGTGTGTGTGGTGTAAAAAACCACAAGAAAGGTCACGCTTTAATTGATAACACACGCGGGAAATCTAAGAGGAAATCATCAAAATGGTTGTCGCGCTTCAGCTGCGCGGAGCTAGCGACTCTGAAGTGCGACAATGAAAAATAACCACAACAAGAACAAAAACAAAAGGAAGGAAAAAAGTAGGTGAATTACAATAAATAAGAAGTAACCACTGAGAGTGGTATGAAATTGTGTTTAAAGAACGCACTTGAAAAGGGTTGATAAGATCAGCAGAAGAGTACTGTGCGCAGTTAATGGTTGGCTAAGTAAAAAAGCGGTGAACAGCAGAGAACAACCTACGCAAATGAACAGGTGTGCTTACTCGGGGTTGAAGGCATTTGTCGGCAGTTGTGCCTTTTGAACCTAAACCTGCACCATGCTCAGCGTTTCAGGTTTAGGTAGAATATAAGAAGAAGAAGAGAACGACTACGATAACGAATTTTGCAAAACATTTGTTTCTTCTTCTATCGACTTTTTGTTTTCTCTCTCTCTCCCCCCCCTCCTTCTTACATGTCTTTAGTAATTGAAGGATTGAGTACACTTTTTATTCAATTGTCTCTTTTGGAATTCACTTGGTTGATTGTTGCTGCTGTGTTGTCTTTGAGTAACGCTCCCACTTAGCTTGTGCAACGAAGCGTGCCGTTTTGCTCCTCTGAACCTGAACTCTTTCTAGGCTCAGACGGTTGAATTTTTGCTTACCCGCTGAACGGCAAATGGTGGCTGCCTTTGTCTCAACTCACGCCGCCAACCAATTTTGTGGTGCACAAAACGCAAAAATATTAAAATTGTTGTGGAATGTGTGTTTGTATGAGTGCAGCATTTAATTGCCTATCGATTACGTTGCTCGTATGTAGGGTGTGCAACTCAACATCAGCAGAAGAATTGAAGTCATTTGCTACCTTCTTTCATTGTTTCTCTGTGCTGCCACACAAAGAATTTGTACAATTTACTTGAGTCGGCCCCTTTTGCCGGCCACCCCCTTTGCTCATTCTTTCGATACGATACTTTAAAATGCGATTGAAGTACACGCGGACGAGATCAAACGTCAGATTGCCAGTGCCGCTGCCGCTGCAGCCGTCGTCATCGTGAGACTTTTGACATTTTCGAGTCGAAAAATTGGAGTAGAAGAAAATCATAAAAAGAAGCGACGACTTCAAAGACTTGAAAGTAACAGAACACAGTCAAGCAAAAATGATACGAGAAGTAATTCATTTAAATGTCACACTTAAACAACCTTAAAAAAAAAAAATAATAATAAACCCAAAAACCCATAAAAAAGCTTAACTCGAGTTTAAATATTAAGAAGAAAATAATACAAAATAGCGACGTTAGTAGAAATCCAATTAGGCGCTTCCGTATTTTCTTATTAGATTCATTAGAAAACCGCAACAGGCATGAGTAATGTGCAGAAGATTTATTGGTTTGAAAAAGCTAAAATTTACAACAACAAAAATCGTAAATAAAACATGAACCCTAAGAAGCGATATGTTGGGTTATATTTCAAATTTTTCAAACGAATCGCTTTCGCATCAAAGCTATGAAATCCGATTCATCGGAAAATTTAGCCCAAAAGTCACGTCACTCGGTGCGTGCGTGTGTGTGTGTATCAGTGCGCGAATTCCACGAAATGCACTTTATTCCATTGGTCCGTCAGGCCGGTCCACATGACCATTAGTTCAATCGGCCATTGCTCACGTTACACCTTGTGTGACGTCGTCAGTGTGTGTATGTGTGGGTGTGTATACAAGCTCATTAAGTGAAATCATAACAAATTGACTCGATTTCTAATAATGTTTTCAAACATTTTTATACTTACTATATACTTACATAAAATAAATCGTACTAAATGGAAATCCATTTGATTTTCATCGCGAAATTCGACCTCGTCAAAAAGAACAAATAAAAAAACAATTTTTTTTTTTCTTTGAATTTTATTAATTTAAAATCGGAAAGATAATTAGATTTTTTGTCATTTACCTTGCAAACCTTTTATTCGCAATTTTCAAACATTTCAATTCCGTGAACGCCTCACGCCATTTGAACAGCCGTTTGATGATTATGGGAGCTGCAATCAATTAAATTCTGCATTAATCAGGCATTACATAAATTATTTTTTGTGTGGTTTTGATTAGTTCAAATGATTGTGGATTTAATGTTTACAGAATTTTGGATTTGTGCTTTAATTCGAGCTATTATTTAGCTCTTCAGTTCAATGCATGATACCTTTCTAAAATTATTAACTACAGAAGAAGATCCAATGAAACAAAAGTATTCACATATATCTCAAAGAACCTCACAATGCCCACTTACATTAGTGGGTATACCCAACAGATCAGTAAACTATTAAAAACTGGCATTCTCTGATGTCGTGTGTTCCTTTGTTTGGTTACAACTGAAGAACCTCTTGGTCAAAAAAAAAAAAACAAAAACAAAATTAAATTATAGGGGGACTCAAAAAAGACAGCAGCCGTATTTCACTATGGGCAGGGTATTTCACTAACAATTGTCCTTGCAACTCAGCTCAGTTATTGGCAATATTGCAAATGTTAGCAATAGATACATTTTGGGTGAGTCGAAATACTTTCTATTTTCGTCCTGTCGTCCGAAAAGAGTAGTACAGCTCTTGCAATGATTATCGTTTTTGGCATCGATTCAACTAAATCCTTGCATCATTTTACAGGAATTTTACCCCAAGATCCCTGAATGACTTCCCAAGGAGATGGTTGCTGGTTGGCTTAGAAGCAGCAACTGCCTTTCTGACATCAGCCCATAGATTTTTGATGGGTTTGAGGTCTGCGCAGGCACAACAAATTGTTCACCGAATTATTTTCGAACCATTGCTTTGGTTTCTTGATGGTGAGCTTGGAGTCATTGCCTTGTTGAAATACCGACACCAGCGGCATCTCACATTCTGCGTGAGCTCATAATGTCTTCTTCGGATTATATTCAAAAGTAGACGAACTTGTCATTGATGACGCAAGTTTTGAACCTCCTCAAAGCGTCAAACCGCAGCATGCTCTCTTAATCACTTCGTGGCAATTGCAATTAAAACCAGCTTCAGTGTCAGCCTTCTTTGGCTAATTACTCGTGCACGCACAGAATTTCCTTTCACGAGTCGCTTTTCTTCTACCGTTGCTCCCCTGCTCCCTCAACACTCATCCCTTTCGATCAGATTCACAAGAAAGCAGCGTTGATTTTTGCTTGCTCTGAATGAATTGAACTGGAAGTGCTTATAATCCTTTCAGCTTCCGTTATTAAGCGGCTTGCTGCTCCCATGGCAAAAAGTGTTTTAACAAGAACAAGAACTTCATAAGGTGGTTGTGATTGGGTTGAGCAAGAAAATGGTAGAAAGGGGGCTTAGAATGCAACACAATTAGTTCAATTGGCAAAGCGTAAATTTCCGCGGTGGCGTCGTTGCTTGCCTGCCTGCCTTGCAGACGGGACAATGTTATATAAATAGTTGCTGACCAGAGGCAGAGGCATAGTTTGCCTGAGTGTGAGCGGCGCTTGTGCTTCTCACGGTACGAGTATTTCTACTGGTAAGCTAAAACCGATGGTAGGTTGGTCGATGGGCTCGTGATAAATCCTAAAACAAATTGCTCACTTTTAGAGCGCTCATTCTCGTTCACTCATTTGATGACTACATCAAAGACCAAAACAACCAACAGCAGCTTTCTGTGAGCTTTTTTCGCATTGCCTGCTCTGAACGTCGACTCGACATTGCTAAGAGTTGCGCTTTCCACTCTGCTCCTCTCAAAGTGTCTCATGTCGCTTTGCGTTTGCTTTTAACTTTAACTTTTGCTGCTTTAAATGCTGGGAAAAATTCGTTGCGGCACGTAAATAATTGAAATTAATATTTTCTGTTGAATTTTTATTTGTGCTTTTAATACGTATCTTTTTTGCTGTTGTTGTTCTTATTATTATTATTATTATTGTAGCTTTGTTGTGTAGCGTACCATTTTTCGTCGTATTGCTTTTACCAAGTGTTGTTTTGGCCTCCGGTTTTCGGTTTTTGACTCTTACCCGCATTTTCTCTGCGATTCTGTTGCTACGAATACAATATATTTTTTATTTCGTTTGCCATAGAACACAGACAGGCGGAGCAATTTTTACCTTCGCTTGTCTTCTGTCGCGTCATCGACGAGAACAACAAAACAACAAGAATGTTGCCAATTCGTTTTTTTGAAGGGATGCGAATACATTTATTCTTACATTGTTGAACTCAAAACTCAGCCTTCGAAATTATTTCTTGTTTTGGTGTTGTCTTTTGTTGACTGCACTGGGTAGGCTCAGTATTTCTGTGTACGTCGACTGGAAATAGTTTTGGGTTTCCAACACGCCTACTTTAAAAACTCGTTAGCCAAATATCAACATCAAGAAACCCCGTAATTATATTTACTTTAGCAGTTCTCAATGCCCCAGAATAAGCGAAGTAATAACATGCAGCCCCGCCAATCCAGAGCTATTTCACAAGTGCTTAAGTCCCGGTCATTCTACACTTTTTCAAAAATTTAACTTTTTCGGTGTAGTGCCTACCAGACTGTGATCCAAGTGATCGTTCTGATACATCTGTAGTATACTCGTAAAGATAGCATTGCTAAAACGTTCAAAATTTTTGTCCGGATTAGCCAATCAAGATCCTATTGTAGAGGTTGTACAGTACAACAAATTATTTAGCTTTTTTCTAATAAAGTAATAACTTTTCCAATTTGAGATGTGATTTCTTTATTACACATTTTATGCTTTTTGCTGTAATCTTTGAAAGTTGTACCATAAAAAATACACACGTTTGTATGTGTGTAATTCGAAATACGAGTACATTAAAGTCTCATAGTTGTATGAAGTCATCCGATTTCTAATCGAAGCGGCTTTGCCTGCCATGACTCATTACACTTTGGAATTGTGTACTTCAACTCTCCCAAATTCAATGGTGGAGTCATTGAGGTGCGCAAAATGTGGCTAATGTTGTCATTTGTATTGATTCCGAACGAGGCTTTTTAAGCTCGTGCGTCTTCCTCATGCTTGTGCGAGTATTAACAATTTCCGACGCACACATACACAACCAAATCGAAAGAGAAGTCTGGCAAACGAATGTCAACATTTTGATTGAAGTGTTTTTTTTAAACATTTGCAAATTACCTCATACATATGCTATATAGATACAAACAATATTTGGATATACTTTTGTCTGTATATATATATATATATATTTTTTTTTTTGACAACTGATTTTTAACTACTTCCATTTGTTGGTAATTATTCGTATCAAAGTATTTTACTTAATGCCAATGTTTTGGTCTACAGCATTCTCGAATAATCATTAGTGTGAATGTCTTACTTAATCCACCTTCCTATGTATTTCCCCACTGTTGGGCGACTACTACAAGTTTTCAACTAGCATATTTAACGAATTAGATGCGGGAATCTATATACAGGGTGGGCCATATTAGGTAGAGCCATTTATTTAAAAACAGCTTTTGCCCCATAAGTGAGACATAATTTTATTTGGTTTAAGCAGATTTGATTACATTCATTTTTGAATATGACATCGCGACAATGGTCACCCTAGCGTAATGTGCTTGTTTTTCAACGTTTTTCATTTCTTTTGAAAGTACAGTTGAATAATTTTAGCGCGTTCGATTGGCGTGTACTGCTTCAAACACGTTCTGTCATATGTCCACCTAATATGACCCACCCTGTATATATTTATTTTTATTTTTTTCTAATAATTTTCTATATTAAATTTCATTGTCTATTAATCAAAATATTTTATACATATGTCGCCTTCAGCATTTTTTTCCTATCTTTTTTTCTAGCTTGTGATATTTAATTAATCTAGCATGGAATTGGTTGGTTGGCAGCACAAGTCAAATGTAATTGAAGACGCGCATTAGCCATAAAAACAGATGTTGAAAACAGTTATGTTTTGTGTGACTACAGCTGGTGAATTATAAAATTTTTTATATGAATTTCTTTTTGAGCATGCAGTTGCCATTTTCGTATCGTATAGTGGCAAGAATAGCTCATTGAGTCTTCCTTCTTGAACACAAACAACCGATAAAACTTTTTTAAACTTTTCTTAAATTATTATTTTTAATCTGCAAACTCGAACTAAATGCAAATTAATGTGATTAGGGTGCAGAGTTATTGTTAATTACTTAATAAGGTACTAGCGAGTACTCAGGATGCGTTGAAATATTTGTATTTTAGTATTGTACCCGCGTATGTTCCGATTTGCTTGTGTCACCTCCTTGATAGTAGTTCAGGTGGTAAATACAACTCTGAAACTTTTACTTTTCGGTTCTGATATACATAGAATATTTATAAATATAAATATTATATTTAATAATAATATAATATTTATCCAAAAACCCAATTTTAATAAAGACTGTATAATGCTACCGTGCAGTAGCCACCTAGACCACTTGACCGGTTTCTTGCTTGCCGTGGCTCGTCTGCTTCTGAAGCGATCAGTATACCATATTATGATGACAACGTAGGATAGTTCTTCGCGTTTAAAAGTTGTGGACTTGTAATATAACGGGGCTGTGGATAACAGCACACCAAGGCTTCATCGCAATCAAATGAATGACATAGGACAAACAGACAGACACACCTTAATTTTTATACCAACAACCAAAAACATTTTGACCAAAATCAACACCGAAATTTTCATTCCTAGAAGTTAATTACACAGATACTTTATTTGATTATTACCCAACAATTCGCTCACTTGCTGACTTTCTGGCCTTTCTCATTAGCACCCAACCCGAGGCACTTTTTCCGTTGCTTCTTCATATCCGCGACTGGTTCTCTTTAATTGTATTCATTAACCCAAAACGCATGTGAAAAGATCAAGAAAAGGTTATTGATACAGCTTTGATTTTCTTGTTCTCACCTCGACCTTTTATATCATTTTTTTTGTTTTTTAATTAAATTTTGATTCGCTCGCATAATTTTTATGAACGTCATTTTTTTATTTTTAATTTTTCGTAATATTTTAATTATTTCACGCTGTGCACAATTCAAATGTGCCATTTTGCGCAAAAGAGCATGATTGAATGAATTGTTTTCTTCTAAGCGTTGTTCTCGTTGTTGTTATTCCCCTTCTTTTTCGCTCTTCATTGGAAAGTTCATTAACATTTTTAGAGTTTTTGTTGTTGCTCTTTTTTTTGAATGGCTCAAAGCCATAAGCAAAACTTTTTCTTGTAAGCTGCTGTAAGCTCTTTTCCGAAATTGGCAAAAACAATGCGATTTCAGCGTTCTGCTTTTCATGTTTCTGTTTGTTTTCTTGCTAATTAAAAATGTGAATCAATTTAAAAATTCATATATTTTAACTTTTTTATTTTTTATTTTATTTTTGTTGTTTTTTTTTTTTTTGTAGCTGCGAGTGTTTGACTTGAAGAAGAGTTCTTGACAGGTTGTTTTTTTATTTATTTATTTATTTTTTTTTTTGTGTGTGTAAAATTTTTAATTTCGCCTTTCAGGACTTTTTAATTATTTTTTACTCGTCGCATTCTGTGAATAATTTATCATGTAAGTGAGAGGCATATCTGAGACGATCTGGTTTCACAGTTCTTAATGTAATTTTGTTGGAGCCAAGTAAATTCGACCGCTGAAATTATTATTGTATTGCCCCAAAGAATGTTTGTGCATTTGTTAGTATTGATAGGTAACAAATTAATTAAACAGTTGTGTTCTATTATTGAAAATGTTCATACATTTTTATTTTACGTACAATCTATATATAAAATCGCAATGCATTTAAAACTGTGTTGTGAATGGTGAAAGGCAAAGGGTGACATTAATACTGTATATAAAAAGGTCATGAGTTACTTACAATATGCACCACAAAACAGAAAAGGTTGATTTTACTTTGAAGTAGTTCAAAATATTCTATAACATTTGGATGAGAACTCTGTGCCTACTCTGTGTACGTATCAGTGAGCTTTCTATATATTCTGAATAATATCGGGTACAAAATAAGAAAAAACCGATAAAAGAACAAACAGAACCCATGTTAAAAATTTTAGCTCGATAGCCCTTATGGATGCTGAGAACACCCGTTTCTAACAAACAAACGGCCAACGAGTTTGATTTATATATATATAGATATGTTCTTTGTTCATCTACGTACTAAACTAACACAAAGCCTGAAAAGTTCAGGCTTCATAGGCTACTAGAATTCCCTTCGATTTTTTTTTAAATAGTTGCAGAATTTATTAATATATTTTTAATCATTTATGGATTTTTTTATAAAAAATATTTGTTTCGTGCATGCATACTCCTACATTAATTCCTAATTTAGAAATTTGTTAAAATTTTGATAAAATTTAAAAAAGAAGGTATAATGCAGAATAAGATTAAAGATATTTAATTATTATTTTCACCATTAGTTGAGTTATACAAATGCAAGTTGTAGTTGGAAGATCAGCCGGTACATGAAGTTTAAGCCTTTTTTCTTCTTGTTCTTCTTACTTCTCATTCAACATATTCAATCTTCTATAGAGTGAACTTTTTTCACCCTCGTGTGCATTCAACAACCTCCTAATAGAATTTTAAAAATAAAATAAAAAATAAATAAAAAAATTCCCCGCTTGGGGTTGCCTTATATTCTGTTCCTGTACAACGAAGAACTTTCTCATTTCGTCTGCCGTTGTTGTCATATAATTCTTGACTCTTCAACCTCTCTCTCTTGAATTAAATTTGAGTTTGCTTCCCGACTTTCGCTTTTATTCAAATTGGCCGTCATTTGCAACGTCGCGTGCTGGAGTCTCCACACATTTAAACCATAAATTAATTGATAAACTGGCAAAAAAATTAAAAAATAAAAAAAAAAGTTTATTCTTTTTTGTTTATTGTTTTGATCGAAAAATCTTACATTTTATGCGCTGACAAAGATAACCGCATTAAGGTGAATATTTTGGGGCTTTTTAATGGCTCTTTCGACTCTGACACTCCACTCGCTCTTCCTCTTTAGAAACTGATTTTCAAGCGAAAGTGTATCTAAATTAATTACATCTGAACAAAGCCGGGACAGAAGCAGAAGTATTATACTTACGACCGGAAACTCGTTTATATCTTCACATTGTAAATTGTATTATTATCTTTGTGACGAAGTTTGTAAAACATTGAAGGTGACATTGGAGACTTCAAAAACGTATTCGCATTCCCGATCTGTGCTCGCTCCGTCCATCTTCTGATATCAGTTTTTGAGGTAGAGAACTCAAATTCGGAGTTATTCGATCGGCTTACTAGAAGGGGTGTATTATACACACAAACCCTGAAAATTGAAAGGCCTTGGATTACTGTTTAGTATAGCTTCCCTACAAACCCATGACCCTCAATGTAGACTATTGTATGTACGCTGACCATTTCTTGAACATGCGGCAAATAAATATTATAAAATCTTTGTGTACTCAAACACACGAGCATAGCCATAGCCAACAATTTTTTCCTAGTCTCAGTGTTCAACCTTGGTTGTTCCTTGGAGCGGGAAGAGTATTAAAAATTTGGCTTTGCCAAAGTTGCATTCCGCGTGGTTTTATTTTCTAACCGTTCAAGAAATTAGCATTCAACTGGAAACACTCGCGGTGGCCTCATTCATTTTTTGTTGTCTAGGACAGTTCGTCGAGAATTGGACGTTGGCCAGCCCCCACACAAGTTAGGAGTATGCGAAAATAAATTCCTGCAACTTCAAAATCCCATTCGAGTCGAGATTTTTCGTACGCTCGCCTATTGTCATTTTCATTGTTTGGGCAATAAATTTGCCTACAATTTTTAATTTTTCGCACAATTCTGATTGGGTCTGCGTCCATTTTCCAAAGTCCCAATGACAGTTTGACGGCTGCAAATTTGTCTGCGCAAATTTTTTAATCAAAATAACTTTTTTTTGTTTTTTTTTTTTAAATTTATTGCTCTCGCTATATTAATATATATATATATATATATTACTCCCGATTTAAGAAGAAAAAATGATAAGAATTTAAAGATTGACAGTTGTGGACGACACCTCGGGTAAAGACTTTGATTAAGCTCAATTGTGTAATTATACGATCAACAGTAACTAATCGATTGCATCTCTTTCGCCTACACTTTAGATTACTTTCGCAAATCATACTATTTATAAGAGCGACACAAAAGAAACAAAAACATAAAAGACACGAAAACCTTTGTTCTGTCTCTGTTATAAGGTAGTTTTTGTGTCTTTGTATCACCCGCATGCTTGTCATCCTTAAATGTTGCTAACCATTGTGTACCACCCACTACCTCATTGCAGATCTTGGTCCCACTAACAACGAAAACGACGACGACAACAGGAACGACGACGACACTGCAGCCACAACACAATCAGCAGTCAAACAATCACAACAACGACAACAAAAACAACAACAACAAAAACAAAAACCACATTATAGCAAAATGGAGAATGGTGGCGTGCAGATCGTGGCCCAAACACCTTTAATTGTCAACGATTATCATCTTGTCACGCACCGCCAGCTCAGCTCATCGCCGCCAACATATTCGCGTCTGCCACCCGACGGACACGAATTCCCACCCAATTTCAGTGAACCGTTGATAATGCCCGCGTCCAATTTGCTAAAGGCGGCGTCCTTCATGCAGTCCACAAAAACCGGGAAGAGCAACAACAACACTAACAACGATACCAGCACAGTCTACACTGAGAAATTTTACGCAACGGCAACGTCGAACGCAACAACAACAGGCGCGTCCGCTACCCCCGGCAACCTAACTTCTGGGGCCACACGCGTCACCGCCAGCGACGCCAGCAACGCCAGCAACGGCAATGACAGGCAATCTAAGACAGAAGCGAAACCAAGCGACGTTGCCATTGAATTCGAGCGGGCATCGCATAAGAGCAAAGACCCATTGGCCACAGCGAAGGCGCCACCACTTCCGAAGTCGGGTCCACCGGCCACTGTGCCACGCAAAGTTTATCGTCAGGATTTAATCGTCAATGTTGAGGACGCACGCACAGAAGCAGCTGTTACGAACCCCACCCGAATGCTCTTTGAGTCCCGACACAGTCGTTCTACACAAAATCTGCTGAGCACGGCGGGCAACACGCTAAGCTTATCGACCCACCCGGCAGTAACCAACAGCGTCAGCGCCTATGACATCAGCAGCAAGGACAACAAGCGTTCACTCAGCGCGCCACGCAAGTCGAGCGATTGGCGCAAGGATGAGAAATCCGAGAAGTCGGTGCGCGATAAGATCGCCATGTTCTCCACTGACGAATCGTCGGTGTCCTCCGCCGAAACGCTGCGCCCACTAGGCTATGCACGCACGAACAGTGCCGTAAAGCCGCTTAATTTAAGCAGCGAGAATCTTTTGGACGCCGGCACTAGTTCATCGTCGTCGACGGCGCGTGCCAATCTCGCGCTGAAGACACGCGCTATGAGCGTAGAGAACCTGAACGATGCCACGCGGCAATATCAGCTCGCAAAGCAGCTGCCTACGCAGCAGACCTTCTCGGATTCAATGTACTCGCTGAACACACTCAACACGGACTATACCCAGAGCTACGCATCGCTGCCTCGGCGCTCGCACACACAGCAGCAGCTGGAGCGGCGCATTAGCTTCTCAGGCGGGCATTCGGCCGCCTACGTGCCGGACGAGGCTACACGGAAGGCGGCCATCACCAACATATTAGAGCAGCGTCGTCGCAGTCTCTCGAAACTGCGTGGGTTGGTGATACCGGAGCGGCCGCACATGCTGCTCGAGCCGATACTCGATCTGCCAGAGATAAAAAGTCGCGATAGCGAAAAAGTCAAATCGGGCAATACGTCCTCGACAGATTCCACGGACTCGGGTCTAGGATCGGGTACAGGCACAGCCACAAGAAATGGCCCCATGCCGCGCCCACTAAAACGCACAGAGCTTTCTGTATCACAACATGCCCCGCAACCGCTGCGCTCCCTGACAGTAGCCACGCAGAGCAACACGGCTAACATTGCAGCCAATGGAGGCGGTGGCGGTAGCAGCAGTGGCATTGGTACCGGTATCTCTTCCTATCGCAGCATATTCGCACAGAACGGTGCGTCTGCCCACCGCCAACAGCAGCAGGCACACGCACAGCGCCGTCTTGAGCCGGCGCTGCACGGCAGTGTCACCATCCCCCCGGCGAAACCGCCCCGTACATCGCTCAGCGTGCCGCGCCAACTACCACACGAGGAGAGCGATTCGGATTCGGTGTTCTCATCGAAAATATCCTCACCACCAATGTCACCGTGCGTTCCGGTTATGGTGCCGGAGAAGTTCGCACTAACACGCACCCTATCGTCGGAGACAAACACCTCCATTGCCAGTTCGACGACCTCAACGCTGACCTCGGGATCAGGTTCACAAGCTAGCTGCAGCTCGGTCGGAAGCACACCCACAGTTGACCTGTCGCGGCGCATATTGAAGTCTGGCTCTGGTGACTCGGCCACGAACCGAAAAAATATTCTTGCCTCCGCTAAGTGCCGCAACGGTCGTGGTGACAGCTCCGCACTACTGCGCAATCGACCCTACGACGACGAGGATAGTACGGACGGCTACGATGAAGATGAAGTGCGCCGCGTTCACAAAACTAAGCCACGCACCAACTCAGGCTCAGGGGCGATGGTGGCGCTGCCGACGCGCGCCCAGCCCAGTACGTTGTCGTCTCCCATCAACTACAAGCTCGTATCTAAGAACGATCAGAGCTTAGTCGATAAGGTCATAAATGTGGCCGCATATGTGGAGATCACCTCCGACACAGATGACAGCAGCCGCAAGTCGGACACGTGTTCACCCTCGAAAATCAGTGCCATGTTTATCGATGAGGAGCGGAAGGCAAGCTTTAAGTCGGATCCCACACAAAAGGCTACTGCCATTAGGCCTAAACCGATTGCCACCGCAGCAGCCAAAGTGGTGGTCACTTCAGTTAACTCAGTGCCAGTGATGCCATTGAGTCCTCAGCTGGCTGTCGAGGCCACTGCACCATCGTCGCCGTCGTCGCCGTCGTCGCAACATCTCAAAAAGACGATGGAGTCATCGACTAACGAGCTCACGCAATGGATGCGCGTTGAGGTGGCCAAGAAGGTCTACCCCACATCCTCTACTCACAATAGCGGCGGCAGCAGCAGCAGTGCTAAGCCTCAGATGGAGCGTGTGCTAAAACCGGTGCTTGAGAAATTCGAGGCGAGAAACAGCCAAGTCAATAGTAACGCTGCCGTGTCCCCCTCTGCTCCTGCCCCAGCCTTAGGCTCAGCCTTCTACTCTTCTTCCACTGCTACGAAACCAAAGTCCGCCGGCGCCGCAATCGGCAGCAAGCACAACACGACTGCAGAGATACGCGAGAAGTTCGAACGCTCCGCTGCCGCCGCCGCAGCTGCTTCCACCAACGTCACCAACGCCACCACTACTGCTGCCAATGCACCGCAATCTGTAATGGGTGCGAACTGCCTACTATCTGTGAAGAACGGAAAGTCAACAAACTACCATGAACGCTTCTCGTCGCTCGACTCGATTGCCTCGTCTTCATCGGGCGTCAGCTCTACCACTCAGAATGTCTCAACCACCCAGGAAACTGCCACCGAATTCGGCAGCTTCTCGTCGCTTGGAAGCAATCAGAGCCTAATCACTGCCCAAGATATACAGCAGATTGTCGAGGAGGCCGAGCCGGCGCTGAAAACGCCCGAAGCCTTCATCATAGTGCTGCAACGCGATACTCCTGAGAGCAGCATTGGCATCACGCTCGCCGGCGGCTCTGACTATGAGGCTAAGGAAATTACGGTGAGTACTCGATCCCATCCATTTCCATCGTTCTGATTATGAACATACTAATCATCGCACTTCTGTAACGCAGATACACAAAATACTGGCGAACACGCCAGCCGCGAAGGATGGTCGCCTGAAGAAGGGCGATCGAATACTCGCTGTGAATGGAATGAGCATGCGCGGCCTCACGCATCGCGAGTCGATCACGGTGCTCAAGGTGAGCTATTCGAAAAGTAGTGCTTTATAGTTTGAAATTTGACGATTCCCTTCCACAGACACCCCGTCCAGAGGTCGTTTTGGTGGTCACCCGCTCCGAATCGGTGATCGTGAAGCAGCTCAACAAAAAGCGATCCTCGCTCGGCTCACTCAGTTCGCTGAATGAGAAGCCAACTGAACTGGATTACGAGCGTAAGCGCAACTACCATAAGGCATCGCGTTCGCTGGATTTGGATCTCGATATCGTTTCCAATGAAGCGAATGGCAGCACGAAAACAAGCTCCGCTTCCTCCTCCACAACGCCGAGCACCGCTTCAAGCAGCCCGCAGCCGCCGTCAAGCATCGCCACTAGTCTGAATGACGTCCCGGCCGGAGAGGAGGCAGACACCATTGCGAGCATTCGCACCAGACGCCAGTTGTCTCGTGCTGATGCTGCGAAGCTCAGCACCAGCGAACTATTGGAACGCGCTGCAGAGGCGCGTAACGCTATCGCAGCTGAGATACGAGCTCAGGGTAAGAGTCTCACAATACCACTGCCATTCCCAAAGACTAAATCAAATCCTCTTCGTTTTTGCAGTTGAGGACACAACCTGCGGTGCCCGCATTGTTGAAATCATCAAGGACAGCTGCGGTCTTGGCTTCTCTATCGAAGGTGGTTTTGATTCACCACTCGGAAATAGACCCCTAATTGTAAAGAAGGTATTCATGGGTAAGTGCATCCTGAATCTCACTACGCTGGGAACTCACTCACTGGAGCTTTTAAATATTTTATTTTTAGGCGGAGCCGCGCAAAAAACGGGCCAAGTGAAAAATGGAGATGAAATTCTCAGCATAAATGGTGCGTCTACCGCGCGGATGACACGTGTCGATGCCTGGAACTACATGAAACAGCTGCCACTGGGCCCCGTAAAGATGGCCTTCGCCTGAGACTGCTCAAGGGAGCACACATTATAGCATTTAAATAAAACAAATTTACTTTTAAAGTAAGGAAACGCGGGAGCGCGAAATCGAAATCGAAATCACAAAAACCCCTCTTGCCATTTCGGTTACTGCATTTAATTCTGTTGTTTTATCTATAACTCATTTCCGTAAAACGTGCAATTTATGAAACAGAAGAACGCATTAATTTTAAGCCTAGTTAAACTTACCATAATATCAATCTACATATGAATATAAAGATCTATGTATATCATAATAATAGATGCGATATCTACAATGAGGGAAACATTACAATTCTACAGAAACTAGATTATAAAGTATAGAATATGCAGAAGGGACTTATAGTTGCATATATATTTTCCCTGGGATCTTAGATCGGAAGGCATATAGATATGTGAATACATACCAACATAAATTTGGTAGCAAATTAATGTGTATGTGGGATATATATATGATATACATAATTTATATAAAGCAAATCAACTACAATATACGAGTGTATAAAAACCACAATAAAGCAATTATACTCCAAGAAATCCCTTTGTATTCAATCATTATAGGTTGAAAGGAGGGGATGTAAATGACAATTCAAATTAAAAGTAGCCGGTGGTAGAATGAATGATTTAAAAGAAAAAAACAGATATCAGAAGTACATATACTAGCTATTGTGTAGTGCAGCTAGCTGATGAATACTAGATACTGGGTACTAGGTACAGGAAACAGATACTGAATGCTAACTACTGGATAGTAGATACGAGATATTGGGTACGGAGTACTGGGCGGGAGATATTGAATCCTATCCAGGTACAGGATACTAGATAGTGGGTGCAGGACTGGGTAGTAGATATAAAATGTTAGTTACTGGATGCGGGATAGTGGATACTTGATGCGAGATACTAGGTATTGGATACTAGATATTGCATATTAGATAGTGGGTACCAGATATTAGGTACATTATACTGGATATTAGATAACAAATGATAGCTAACCAATAAATACTAGCAAGTACAGGATTCTGAGCTGTAGATATGGAATGCTAGCTACCGTTTACTAGATAGTAGGTACAGGATACTGGGTTGTAGATCCTAAATGCTAACTAATGGATACTAATTTCTGCGTACTATATACTTGGTAATATGTACTGAACGCTACCTATTGGATACTAGATAGTGTGTACAGGATATTGGGATAATGGATACTGGTTAGTAGATACGAGAGCTGGTTAGTGAATACTAGACACTATAATCCACATTTTAGGTGCAAGATACTGTATGATAGACGTTTACGATTATATTAGAGAAGATAAATTAGATTCTAGATACTGCATATGTCTCACCTATAAGGTGCCGATTTCAGCGTGTTGGTTTTTTTTTAATGTTTTGTATCGATAGTTGGTTGTTTTTAGCGTGTAACTTTTAATTTTGTTCGATATGAACCCGCAATATTTTTAGCACCAAATAATATGCAATGGTTATACGAAAATTATTCAAAGAAAATATTCAAAGAAAAGAACCATTGCATACCTGAAGGCGCATCCAGAAGTTAGAAAAAAGTTAAAAAAAAACAAAAAATTTCGAAAACTTAAAATAAAACAAAATAAAAAACAACTAAATTTTAAAAATAAGAAGAAAAATAAAAGACAAAAAATAATAATAATGAAGGGCACAAAGCATAAGACATAAGACGTTATAATAGCAAAGAAAAAGCTGACATTTTAAAACAGTTAAATGCTGGAGTTTCTATCAATGCCTTAGCCAAACGTTTTTTTTTTTTATAATTAGAGTATAACATTTATCGCAGTAAACTGCATAAACCATTTGTCGGATTAAAAAAATAATGACGTGAAAGGGGGAGATCATGCGGATGTAGCCTCTTCAGTCTACGCCTTGTTGAGATACGGGTGAGGGAGGACACCAGCGGATTTGGGTGCGATAAAAGTCTGTCGTGATAGCGGCAGCTGTGAGAATTAATCACCTTCATAACAGTTGGCACGGAGAGATCCAGAAGTTTTAACGTGCACAGACTCGTATTAAGAAAAATGAAGGGCTTATAAAAAGTTTCCTAACGCAATCTCAATCTGGTCCAGGTAAAAGGAAAACACTTAAGACTGCGGAGTTCTCTAAAATGGAGAAAGCACTCTTCAAATGGTTTGCGGATCAAAGTGCAAAAGACTTGACCATCACAAGTGACAGGAAAAGCCTGGGGGCTTCAACGATAGCAATGGTTGGGTTTGTAACCTTAAAAAGAGACATTAATAAAACACCTGACTTGATAGCTATTTTCCTCACAAAGAACCTGGACATTCGGAAATGTAAAATCTTATCACGATTCGAACTCTCGTCAGACCACAACCCTATAGAATTAATATATGACTCGCACGTCACGCCTACACATGCAAACAGACTTCTGTACAACAACAGAACTGACTGGCATACTTATAAGGAATACATTGACATTAATTTAATGACCGACATCTCTCTTAAATCATATGAGGATATCGACTCAGCGACAGTATTCCTGAATGACACCATTATGAAAGCAGTCATACAATCGACACCAATAACCTCAACTACGACGACTATTAAATAAAAAAATGTAAACTACGGAAAACATGGTCAACCACAAGATCTCCTGACACAAAAAGACAGTACAACAAGGCAACAAGAGAGGTTAAAATGTAAAAATGATTCAGGTATTAAAAAACAAGCAATTGACATCATATCTGAAGAGCTTGACGCCCACGAGTCAAACGGACTACTCTTTATGGAAAGCTACTAAAGGATGGACAAATAAAAGTAATCATCGGGCTCCTCTAAAAATGGAAAACGGGTTATGGGCAAAGACGAACTTGGACAAAGCTAAAGTATTAGCTGACTATTTCGGGTTTTTAAAGGGTTTTTACAGAAATCGCCACCAACTCAGATGATCCACAGCTGAACACAGATATTAGCAGAGGTTCAGAACATATAAAACATGAAAAGAGCACCATAGGAGAAATAAGAAAATGTATTAACAATGACACAAATGAAAAAAATTCGTCTGAATATGACAAAATAAATTGGAAGTTCTCTTACTATCTGTGAAAGCTATGGAATATCTAAGAAACATCTTTAACGCTATGTTCAGACTAAATTATTTTCCGAGAGTCTGGAAAGTAGCTGAGATTATTGCGATCCCGAAACCAGGCAAAGACGCATCAAAAGCAGAGTCTTATATACCAATCAGTCGACTCCCTGTAATCTCAAAAATCTTCGAAAAGATGTTAAGAAGTAGACTATTGCCACTACTAGAACGCAGACGCACCATTCCAAATCACCTATTTGGTTTTCGAAGAAGTCACTCAACGATACAACAAGTGCACAGAGTTACGCACAAAATTCTAAGTGACAAAAGCTTTTGACAAGGTTTGGCATAAAGGACCCAAATGGAAACTTAACAATATAAAATATATTCCCTCAAAATATAGCACATCTATTAACATCATATATCACAGGTAGATACTTCTTAGTTAATTAATCAGACGAATACTCAACCCTTAGAGAAATAAATTCGGGAGTTCCACAGGGAAGTGTGCTAGGACCATTATTATATACCCTATACACAGCAGGCACGCCATATCCCACTCACAATTCGTCGATGATTGCAACTTTCGCCGATGACACAATACTCCTAAGTGCTCATAAAAACATATATACTGCCACATCCATGCTGCAAGCAGACTTTAATAAAACACTTGACTGGCTTAGAAAGTGGCATATTAAAATAAACAACAACAAAACAGTACAAGTTATATACACACACTACTAAGACTAGATTCACACCAATCCATATAAATATTGACGGAGACGACGTAACCATTCAAAAAGAAGCCAAGTACTTAGGATTATACATTGACAGTAAACTAAACTGGAAACACCATATACAAAAAAAGCGTGACCAAATCAAAATGAAAGTAAGGCTGCTCAAACCAAATACAAACATTTCACTTGAAAACAAGCTCCTAATCTATAAGACAATTATTAAACCAATTTGGCCATATGGAGCCGACATATGGGGAGTTGCCAAAAAATCAAATATAAAGTTAATTAATGCATTTAAATTGTACAAGGAGCAGATATACAATGCCGGTGGGTCTGGTTTATTCTGGAATCGCATGATAAAACTCTAAAGAAACTTCAGCTCCGTGGCATAAAACCAGGAAAGGAAGAAATACCTTCCTTGGTTATACTAATGCTGCTGGAAATTGGAGATTAAAATTAGTGGCTATAGGAAAATCGCTACTTCTACTCTTCTACTTTTTGATAATGCTCCATGCCATCCCAAAAAGGGCCAGTTAAAAAGGCATGTGGGTCAAATATCGGTAACGTGTTTTCCTCCAAATTTTACAGCATTAACACAGCTAATGGATCACAATGTTATTAGACTTACCAAACTGGTCCACAAAAAATACGTCATAAGTCACACTGTTGATCGTAGAAAAACTATAGATGAGTGTCTGCCAAGCATCAACCTGAAAGATACAATATGCTTTTTAGAGAAAGTCTCACATTTTGAAAACGAACAATGGATTGATGAGTTAATTGGAAACCCACTGCTTTATTCGATATTTGCCCGAAACGGGCGGAGCAAAAAATGCATCGTTGGACGATGTAATGAGGCGCCAAAGGCTTAGTGCAGTACAACACCAGCTTAGATGCACCAAGCAGACCAAAATCGAACATTTTCAAATATTCGAAATATTTAATACAAGAGTATTGAATTCTAAACAGGCGTATGTAACGCTTTTCAATTTATTTATATAAAACAACAGCAAACTCAAAACTTGCATCGACCTCGGTTTCCATGAAGTGCAAGAATCGAGATTCTACTGTAGTATAAATAATAATAATAATAATAATAATAATAATAATAATAATAATAATAATAATAATAATAATAATAATAATAATTAAAGAATAAAAATTACTAATTAAAATTATAAATAAAATAATAAAAAATAAAATAAAATGAAAAATAAAAAACCAACAAACACACTTAGAATAACTGCAGCCCCAGCGAGAGGCTTCTCAAATTCGGTAATCCAGAAGGTAACCAGAAGGCATGCCCTTTTCAGCTTTATACACGAGATAGTTACACAAAGCGGACTTTATATATACAACAACCTAACTTCTGTTTATTTATGTTATACGATCGCACACTCTTAGGACTGCTTAGAACTGCTCATTTCACGGCTTATGTCGTCTCGGATTACACGTTTTAAGGTGGTTTTGCGACGAGATAACAGCGAGTAGAGAAGGGTGACGTAAGTACACACGTAACAGCTGCTGAAACTGCTTTGTTGAAAACTGCTTCTAGGGGCCGAGGCACAGGACATTAACATGGATTTAAATCCATGTTAATATCATCGGGTTCGATCTTCACGGTTATTGGCATCACTGGCTCCATGCCGACAGTAGCTAAATTGCTATGCGGCAAAATCACAGCCATGGGGTGAGTGGTAGCCGGCGCGGCCATGACTGCGTAGGCGTTCCCATCATCCGCTGATCTGGGAACAATGCCATTTTGGGTGGACTTGGACGACGAAGGGAAGTCCGCGCTGTTCTGGAACACTTCCAGAAGTGTCTGATAGACTTTGCGTTTGAAATCAATTTTCTGGCGGGCGTTCATCTGACGCATATCAGGCAGCAGCGCCTCCAGGAATTTGACATCCACATCGCCGATATCAAACTTCGTAGCCGGCGCCTCTAGGTTGCCCGCTTCTGTTCGCTGCAGCTGCTGTTGCTGGGGATAGATGTCGTAACTGTTGTCATTGCTGCTGATGTTATAAGGACACTTCTTCTCTGGCTGCGTCTTAATTTCCAACCGATCCCCTGGTGAGTCACGGCCATTAACGCCTGGTGTAAGTTGGTTCGGCTGTTGTAATGTGTCCATCTCTGTGGTAAGTGCCGCCGACGCTGCCTGCAATAGGCATTGCGGCACCGACTCCACCGCTTCTCTCTTCTGGTGCAACTTTTCACGCCCTTCCATCATGGGCTTCAGCAGGAACGTGAGCTCTTTGTGCAAATAATACGGCTTCATGCGATTCGGACCACTGGGCGTCTTATAAATGTTCACGGAGCGCGCGAAGGCGGCGCGTATGTTCCGCCAGCGCTCCTTGCATGAGACTACTGTCAAGATGCCACATAAGAATGGATCAATTCACTTTGCCCTCGTATCACCGACAATACAGCATCTTACAAACCTGTGTCGTTGCAATCCTTGGCGATCTTCGCCCACGTCTTGTCCAACACACTTTTTTTACCGTAGTTCGCATGGCTACGGCTGTAGATCCACGGACTGCGACGCACCAAACGACAGAGCTTGGAGTTGACAGCGTGTGTCTGCTGGCGCTGCTCCTCAGGGTCCAAGTCGATGCATTCATGCTTGATAGACGTCATAGTAGCATTTGTGGCTACCCCCGCATTGGCGCTCTCAGCCGCTGTATAGGTTCTACCCACCTGCGCGGATGAACTGGCGCTAACGCCCAGCATGAGGTTCATCCCATTGCTACCACGTTTTGTGCGCATTTCTCTTCAACGCCGCGTTCTTCTTTCTGTCCGGGATCTTCCTCTCAGCACGTTTCGTGCTTATGCAAACTTTCCACGTTTCGCCCGAAAATTTCTAACGTACCGAAAACTTATCACCACGAGAAGCACGAATCGAATGTTATCGGGCAAGAGCGCGTTTTTCACATGATGCGTACCGTTCGATGTATTTCGGAAATTGATGACGAGCGAAAAATAATCATAAACAAAACCGAGAAGTTGCAAATAGAAACCCCATCGAAACGACTCGAGTAAAATGAAATCAGCTCACTTTAGCACAGCCGCATCATCACAGACTCGGTTTGATTATGTCCACACCACACACACTCTCCACCCAAATACGAATGCGAATGCGAACCTGCACGAGCGACCAATTTTACAAGCGAACCGAAAGTCAAGAGAGACGTCGATTAACTGAACTCTCTTTTCAATTCCCAATTCGCTCTCACGTCGCCAAAAAGTTAACTTGACTCCACGGGCACCAACACAAAACACAGCCATACATACAGACATCCATATGTCACAGTCACAAAGGCGAAGACTACTAAACGAGATAAGACGGAGCGCTCTCGTAATGTCACAATATCACGGCGGTTTGCTTGTCGTCACAAGTTTACACAGCTTTCAATGTATTGCTTTGTTGTTGTTATTGCTGCGGTAGATTCAACTGCTGTTGCTTTTGAAACTGAAAATCGTTTTCTATCAGTATTCCGTCAATAACGCCCCGCAGCTTTAGGAAACACAAAATTTCAATCGCTCGCTCTCTTCTTCCATCTTACTCATGTTCGTTTTTAAAAAAACTATCCGCACACACACACATGAGCAACTACTGGAGTTAACTGCTCATTTGGCTCTTTCCCACCTATTGCGATATTGTTTTGTTGTAGTTGTTGCTATGATGATTAGTAATAAGGTGTGATAATTATTTTATCGAAACTCTGCTAAATTCGCTTTAAGGCCAACTTAAATTACAAATTTTATCTGACAGACGAAGTTTCCGACAGACTCCGCCACAGCTTCCACAAGGATATCTTACAAAGGCTTATATAACTATAACTGTTCAATTATCACTAAATCACTTCTCTTATTTTAATTTGTAGAAGATTATTTTTTTAATTTTTGGCACTTTGGCAATGTTGAATTTAAAAACTTTTCATCTATCATGTTCCCCAATCAGTTTTTTCTCTCTAGAAAATGACAAACGTGCATATATACATACATATGTATGTAACTCATTGTAGGCCAGTAAACAGAGTAACTGACGATTGATGACAACATCAACGCTGCTTCCTTGTCTGTTTATTTGGAAGCCTTGTTTGCATTTTTTATCAATTGGAATATTGACTGAGTGGGAGCGGATCGCTTGACGGCGATGAGATTACATCAGCAATACACAATGAAAAAATCCACAAGATTCATACAGGAAATTAGGCGTTCTAAGAGGAGCTTAAAAAATGAGATGTTCCCGTTTTCACTGCGGAAGGTTTTAACACAATGAGGAGACATCAGGCTTAAAATACATATGCATGTGCATACATATGTATATTCTAGATCAGTAAAATTTTGGAATGGAATTTCCTTTTCATCAACCGCTGCACATTTGCCGGCCAGATACGAATACTAAGAGCACCTCTCATTTAAACTACATTTTTTGTTAGGAAAACTCGTTTGTGTTTGGACAAACTTTAATTAACATTATTTTGGGATCATGACATGACACAAAACTTAAATTAATTTGCTGTTTTCAAAAACATAACAACAACACCCAAAGGACCGTGTGAACGCCTGACACATATTAACAGGCGAAAAATCGGAGTCGTGTGAAAAGAAAAGAACTATGTCATCTATTGATAGTGGGTTCTACAATATTCGGTAGCATATTTTTGGCGGTAAGTGTTGTTCTGTTAAACAATTCCGGAGAGTCGATCATTATGCATTATAGAATGATACACAATTTCCTTAAAGTGAGCTTGTGAATATAGAATGTAAAGTAACACAAAATTGTTAGTGTAAAAAAATATATAATTTTTTTTTATTGAAATAAATCACCACCGACAATCAGAATGAGCAAACTAGCGAAAGTTACCAATTATGTATGTACCTATAAGCAAAAATTAGCACTTACAGTAGACGCTCATAAATTAGAAACACTTCGTTTTTTAGTAGTTCGAATCCATATAAAAAAGGTAAAGGGTCTAGTTGTGTTTTAGCATTATTACTTCTTATAATTTAACATATTCCGTTATGCTTGTTTGCTTTTTTGGTTTTGTTAGATATTTTATTATTCAGCACTGTGTAAGGTTTTTTTTCCTTCTGGAAAGTATTTGAAACAGCAGCAAATATAGTTTATTTCTTCAATTTAATGTAGGTTATGGTATGTATATTTTGTCACATTACATTGTAGGGCCAAACGATTCCCTTGTACGCCATCATCAAGTCTTTCTAATTTTTTCATTTCATTTTTTCTATCACATATCACATCAAGGTACAAACAGAAGCACAAAATAAAACAAACAAAAAATGATACAAAAATACATAAAAAAACGCTCGCAAATTAGAACCCAAAAGTTCGAATTTCAGAGCGTTCACTGTTTCAATGCACTCCTATTTTCAGGTTCGAATTTCTAGACATTTCGAATTTGTGAAACTCTAATTTCTGAGCGCTTACTGTATTAACAATTAAGCTACTAAACACCGAAAATTATACAACGTTAGACCATGCTAAAAATACATTTGTTCCATGAAGATGCCATAAAACCTATGACTTTACTTTGTATAACTTTGTTTTATCGTCTTATTCGTATTCTCTGTTCCAAGCACTCTTTGTGTTTTTGGTGAATCTTGGACACTTTCTTCCTCATCTGAAGTCGGTACTTATCACACACGCGTATTTCTTATGTATGCATGTATGAATGTATTTATATACATACATACGTAGTTAGAAACACTGCGCCTTTTTACCTTTCTCACTAACACTTTTTACACTTGTTGCATTGTTGTTGTTGCTGTTTTTATGACTAACGAGCTGTGATGATTATTACACATTTTCCCTTTGAGGAGTGCTGTAAATGGAATAAATGTAATATGGTAAAATCGAACTAAATTTGATTCAGAGCTACTTTTTAAGCCCAAGATCCATCCATTGTAATCAAGAGTTACTTTTGTCCCTATTTTCGTTCTTATAAACACGCAGTAAATGAATATTTGTTCACATTACCTTGCCAATCAAAGAAGACAGCATTGACTGTTCTATGTTCAAGGCGAATCGCCAGAAACTTGAAGCAAACATGTCGCTTGCGCCGCTTGGGTCGATGGACAGCAAATAATGTAAATGTTTCATGCATTAATAAAAATGCTGGAAACATACGAGAATGAACAATTTCAACGAAATTGTTATAAATCGATTTTTCTAAAATTAAATGTGGCAGCCTTAAGAAAAACGATAAAATGCTTGTCAGTGGGTACCATGTGGTTCCGATTGGAAGGTGGACGGTGTGTTGGGTGATACATCGTACACAGGTACATCCATGTACGTTTTGTAGTGCGTTTTGGATGAGGTGTATTAAAACCACGAGAGTGTTCAATCTTAAGACAAAGGAAGGACTATTCAAATGAAACTCGTTCAATTACAAATGAGGAACCCTCACTCCCCCAATAACTAACACAATTCGCCCGATGTTCTGTTCTTATGCTAAAAATCGATTTATTTTATTATTCTTTGTATGTAAAAGCTTTTAACGAAACTAACACGAGGAACGCGTTAAAACACGCGCAAAAAAAAGCAATCCGTATCCGTTACAGTATCTCCTGCAATGCGAGATAGCGTAGTTGTGGTTGCAGTTGCAATAGACTTAGTGACTTGTTTGGGTTGCGTTATTGACAGGTATTAAGTAGTTTTCGCCTCGGTGAGCCGCTTGGATCAGTCTTCGGACAGATCGGGTGCCTCCAATTTCACGAAGTGCTGTTGCCCGCTATTCATGCCTAAGAAGGCGTTGAGTGTTGTTAGAGGTTTATAGGTGACACATGGGGCCTCTATGCGTGGCATCGGGACGGTGGCAGTAGCAGAGGTAGCGGCGGCGGAAGGTCGGCCGACGGGGCGTAGGCGTGGCGGCATCAACATTGCTGTTGACGAATTATTCATATTTGTATTGCCGAAGGTTGTCGTATTGTTGTAGGCGGTTGGCAACGTGACGATAGGTGCGTGGGTGAGGGTGGGTGCCATCAACGAGCCCAACCGACGGAGCACATCGCCGGAGTTAACGCTGCCATCGCTTTCATTTCGAACAGGTGAAGTTGCTTGATTTGCGTTCACTGTGAGGCTGCCAGTGTGCGGAAATATCTCCCCGAGTAACTCGTAAATGCGGCGCTTAAAGTAGATTTTCTGCTGGAAGCTCATTACCTTCATTTCGGGCCGCAAGCCTTGTAGGAAGGCATCATCAAAATCAACCTCAGCTCCCGCCGTGGTGGCGCTGCTACTAGTACACTTGGGGGCATCGACGAGTGCAACTGACTGTGTTTGTTGCTGTGGCTGTTCTAATTGCTTCTGCTGAGGGTTTGACGTTGTGTTTATGTGTACCTGCAAAAGGGATATTTTTAAATTCGTGTGGTTGTAACGAATCTGCTTGACTCACCACCTTTTCTTCATCATCAGCTGCCGCTGAGGACGTCAAGTCAACTTGGGGTTCGATCAGCCGTTGTCGCTTTTTCGGTGGACATGGGCAAACGTTCGGCAATATGATCGGTGCCACCTCTGCGGCTACTGCATTAGTTGACGTCGTCGGTGGTGTTCCAGTCTGAACACTTGACACTTCGGACGTGTGGCTCCGCTGTTGTCCATCTTCATCGTCAGTGGTTTCGTTGTCGCCATTGCCATCGGCGCTTGAGTTGTCCGCCACGCCTGCTTTTTCATTCTGGTTCTCATTACGATCTTCCCCCGAATGACTGTGTGTCAGGGCCGCAAAGCTATCGAAAGACTCCTCGCTCATTGACACCTTTACGTCTTCGCTATCTTCGTCATCATCGCCCGGCGTGGAGTTGCGCGACCACGATCGCTTCTTCGAATTAGAACGTCGCGGCACCGGTACGCCTGGGGTAATGTGCTGCATAAGGAATTTTAACTCTTCATGTAGATAGTAGGGCTTGGTGCGATTTGCACTTGCCGGAACCTTGCGTACGTTGATAGAACGCGCAAATGAGGTGCGTATGTTGCGCCAGCGCTCCTTGCACGAACATACTGTAAGACGACACGAGAAATCAGTTTCTTCTTTTGTTAACAAAAATTATTGAATAATTATTATTTTTTTTTTTTGAGCAGCCGGTGTTGGCTATACCGTTGCTGCAATCGCCATCATCACATTTCACTAATGTTGCCCCCTCAACGACACACTCCCATTCATACACATGCACACATGCAAACAAATGTACGCTCAGAGAGCGCGAGCTGGTGATAGAAGGCAAAAGATTGAGAGAGCCATCGGCAGCAACAATAGTCAAAAACAGCAGCAACAGCAACAGCAAAAACCAACATCTGCGCCAGCTTTTTCCAGCGCTTTCTTTGCGGCCCTCTTTGCGCTTCGACATTTTTTATCACTCACTTGTGTCATTCATTTCCTTGGCGATTTTTACCCACGCCTTTTCGACGACGTCCTTCTTAAGATACTGAGGATGTGACCGGTTGTACATGCAGGGAAACTGTTCCACCAACTGGCAGATTTTTGAATTTATTGGGTAAAGATCGCGCTTCGGATCGAAGGCGTGCTCACTGCTGCCTCCACTGCGACGAGTATTCATTTTCGTGTTGTTGGTACGCTCGTTTGCTTTTCCACTTGATTTTGCTGCTTGCTTTAGAAAGCAATATAATTTGAAAATATAACAACTTCTCGCACAAATTCGATTTGCCTGTAAATGTTCACCAAAGACGGTTGTCAGCAACAAAATTCAATGGAATGTAATTCAATGCAATTTAATTCGAAATGGAAGCAACAACGCGCGGTAAACACAACGAATGACAAACACAGAATGAATGATACGAGCGAAGAGAGCAAATGCGGGTTACTCGATTGTGGTAGACGAACAACTGAACAACCGAACGAACGAATGAATAAGCAAAATGTGGAGAGGGAGAACTAAAGTGAGCGAGTGCACAAACAGCAACAGAAAGTTGAAAGGCAAGCAGCAACAGCAGCTGTTGCCAATTGTCGTTGCTGCCGCAAAAGGCGAGAGGGTGCGAACCAGCAGGTGGCGGCAACGCCAGCTGACTGCGGCGGCAATACATTAACAAAAATAATAACCACAACTGCCGTAGCATTGCCTAGCTGCTTTGTTGCTTTATCCACCGTTTTGTGAAATACTACGTCTCGTTGCAGTTGTTGTTGAAATGCTGTTGGCAACTTTTGTGTAGTTGTTGGTTGCCATTGCCAACATTCTCGCACTTGTAGCGTGAGACATCTCTCAACCACACAACATAGTCGCAAAGAACAAACATTAGTGCACCAACACACACGAATCAACACTCATTTTCTTCTCCTTCGCTCGCTTACACTTTTGCAAAGTTGATGAGCTCATTTTGCCTCGATGCTGCTAACTCAATGTTTTTCGTGTTGCCGTGTTGCATTTTGAGTGTTGCTGTGTTTAAAAAGTTTACAAATGAATCAAGTTGGCACTTTACGAAAACTAATTATATAAAAGAACATTTTAATTACTTGGATGAAGTAGTTAAATGTATTCAAACTCAAAATAATAGCAATTATCCAGTACAATTATATTACAAGAAATAATTTTATCTGATGATGTCCTCATAAATTACAAACAACAATTGAAAATCGGATTCATTCACTTGTTATAAATATGTTCACAGATATGGCAAGGCACTTATAAAAAATAAACAATATATAGACTAATATCACTAAAAGTAGGAATTACGTGGTTATTATGTATCATCAAAAATTTATTGCTGCCTGCCTTAGATAATGCGAGAATGAACACAAAAAAAATTTGATGGATATTGAATTCATTTAATTTCATTCGTTATAAAACTTCGAAGCTCTCAAACTTTGTTCTTATCTCATATACAAAAATATGGATGAAGAATAATTATTTACCACACTATATCAGGCCTGTAGTTTCTATCAAGCTTACAGAGTACAATTTTTCAGAATATAGAATAAAAAATTATTCTGGCCTGTTACAGTAAGATATCTTAGTAAGTAAAGGTTCAAATAAAATTAAATAAATCTACTAAACTGCAAATTTCTAATCTAGGCAACGAAAATCTAAAATATTTTCTGGATTAGATTTGCTAATTCTATGAGATCCCAGTTTGTTCCATCGAACTTTTACCTGGAGTATTTATCTTTACCCACCTTCACTTATCCAACAGTAAGCATTACTATTTGGACAAAATCCCAATTCAACTTCTTGTAATACTTAGTAATGTATTAACATTATTTTAATAAGTATCTATAGAAAATGAATATGTAAATCAAAATGCCTTCATTATATTATTTTTTATTAAAATTAAAACATTAATCACGTATAAAATTACAAGGAATAAACCATTCAAAATTAACATTTGAGTTGTAGCGTTCAAACCTTTTTATATTACTGAAAAGAAGGCTTGATATTTATTTATATTACTGTGGCTTAGAATTAATCCTGTAATTACAATACTTGTATAGCCAGAGCAACAAAGGCTTTCAGGCTTACATTGATATTGTGTTAATTTAATACCTTAAATATTGTTAAATTTTATTTAGTAGACCATAAATAATTAGGGTTAAATGGATCAATACTAAACCACTCTTATGTGGACTGAAGTGAAAAAACCAAATCAAAAACCACTTTCAGTCCCAATAAATAAAAATTAGCTTTCAGAATTTTCTATAAAGCCGAAAATATAAAAATAATAAATAACCGAAGTAAGATTGGTTTGTTTTTTAAAGTATGTTCTTTATATGCCTTATGTCAGCCAAGAAATGCAACCATCGAATTTTTGAAAGAAACAATAAAAAATCATGGTCAAATATGACAAGACGGCAACACCAACAAAAAATCATAATCAAGAGCTCTCTTGGCTCACGCACACAATCACATCTATGATGTGTTTGTTTGATGTATAAATAGAACGATGGCGACTATGCTGATAGCGACAGTTGTGCGAAAGGGAAACAATCAAAACAAACCAAACACTGAGAAGAGCGCGCCTGTAAATGGTGAAGTGCGCTCACTCTCTGCGCCCATTTGCAGCATTGCCAGCTGTACAGCAGAAGCGGACATGTCTGGTTGACGTTTTGCCAAGACAATCCAACACATTAGGCCGGCAACGCCAACTTAGCATAGTGCAACACAAATAAAATACCTTGGAAAAGCAACTCTGTCACAGTTTTCTACTACTAATTTTGACATCGCTGCTGTTAAACAATGCAACCCTCGTCCGTAAATGACACGGTTGCCTTGTAAAAGTTACTGTGTATGTGTAGCAGAAGTTTGTGGATTTTGCTCGCGCTCTCTTTTATTCGTGTAGTAAAAAAACAAAGCGCAGCATATCAAACATAAAGTAGTATTAAAGTGGAAATAACTAAAATTCGATTGAACAACCGTTTTGAAAGTGTGAATTGTGTGATTAATGGCTACGTATAAACCTTACATGAGCGAAACCCCCGTGCGAGAGGCGTGCGAGTCAAATGTGAGGATGTGTGAGGCAGTAGAGGCAAACCCACCGCTCTACGATCGAAACCATAAGTACTTTAAGAATAAGGCGGCGGTGGAGCGCTGCTGGCATACGGTTGCCGAGGAATGTGACGACGACGGTGAGTAGTGTTGTGAATTGCTATTGCTTTGGACTATCGAGTCAGTGTTGTCGGAAATAGCGATTTTTCGTAAGCATAGAGTTGCTGCTTTGCGGCAGAGACTGTTTGAACTTTAAATTCGCTTGTGCTAATTAATAAGTGTGTAATAAGAATATCGAGTATTTAATAAATAGGTATAAATAGGATTATAAATAAGAATCGATGTACATTTTTATAATACTTAAAAATGATTTTAGGCCACGGTTTGATAGGGAAAAATTAGTAGGTAATACATACACAATATATTGAGAATTTCTGTGTAGAATCAACGCATTTGATTACCCCTCCGCTCAAAATATTTATTTTTCTGCTCTATTTTGTTTACTGTTTTAAAATTTTCTTATAAAAAAAAACATACATTCACCATTTTAGCTTGATTTTTATCTGTCATAAACCAAGGGCCGGTGGAAAAAATCGCTGTTGGATCGTGTACAGTTGGCAACACTTTGATGAATATGAAAGATTCCATTTTCGTTGTTAATTCAATAGTTGGTTTGGTTTTTAGTATCAGTGGCATTTTTAGTCACAGACAATTTTCGATTGGTGGTAACCCTTCTTTGCGTAGCTTTTCATATGTCTGGTGTTTGGGTGAATTTTTATAATCTTTAAAAAGATTATACAAAAAGAAATACAAAATGTAAGTGTCTAATTTTTGCTCAATTTTATAAAATATATCACTTATTGCCAATTGACGGAATTATAAAGAAGACCAAAGATAATTGTTGATAACGCTGATGGTTACGACGGCAGTGGTAATTTTTTTCCTTTGGAAATACCATTTGAGAAGATTCGAGTAAAGATCAAAGGTATGCATTTGGATCATTTTATTATTTGGTTTATTGATATCGTTATGGTTACTATGTATGTTTTAAAGCTTCCATAATTTTATACATGGATAAATCGGTATAGGCAAAATCGATTTCATTTATTTATATATTTTGTTGTTTGTTTTGTACATACGCACATAATACAGTTGAATTCGAAAGTTATTGGGAAGGCTTCAGAAAATCACTTCATAACTTCAGGAACACATCCTCGAAAAGGTTCGAATTATTGGTGTAGAAATGTCCCAATGTAGATAACATCTTAGCATCGAATTCATCATTATCTGATTCTCTAGAAGTAGAAGTATGTCTCTCAAAGAGACAGGTTCGAAGCCTTTCTCGTTTAGAGCTTGATTGCTCGTCTTGTACATACAATTTTACAATTTCTGCCTTGTTCAAAGTACAGTCGGACTTCTATTAACCATGACGGTAGGGACCCAACCCATCCCAGAAAATGAAATTTCACTGTTAATGGAGTCACATATGGATATATACAGTGAAATCTCTCATGGGTGGACACCCACGGCACATCCCCCCCTGGGGAAGATATCGCAGAACATTTCATGTATGTGAACGCGAATGTATGTATGTATACAGTGAACCAAAAAAAAGTTGTACAGTAAACGCTTCCATCTGCAAAGTAGAATATAATTTAAAACTAAAAAAAAGTCCTTATAAAACTAAAATTTATTACAAATAGTTCAAACACTTATTACAATAATTCCGATGCCATTTGTGCCCAATGCACCACACACCTTAACACTGCCACCACCAGTTTTGTTTAAATTGTTATTATTTAATGCTTCACCTTCTTTTCGCCAAATAAAATGCCGTCCATCATATTCCGCCGTCCATATTAATTATATTTCGATTCATCGACGAAAATAACATTGTCCCGGAAATCATCAGGCAGATGAATTCCTATTGCAATTCCTAATATGCGTTTGGTATTTTTATTTTATTTTTTTGATTTTTTTGATGTCAGTGTGAGGTGCAGTGGGCACAAATGGGATCGGAAACCTAGATTTGTAGAAGGGACGATGGACTATATAGAAATTTTATAATTTATTTTCGAGCAAACAGCCCAAGAATCACATATTTATGACCATTACTGCCTTATACATGATAACGACCCAAAGCAATGTAGAGGTCATTGTTTTATAAATGGGATGATCGAAATGAAATAAGTGCATTTCAAAATCGTTATTAAAGATAAGGGTATAGTGGAAGTGCTGTCGAACGTAGAGGCCGGGGTCATGAGTTATGATATTGGTTAGGCGTGATTTTATTGTAGGTATTCCGGTAGGTAGCGTTGTTGTTCCTTGGCGACGCTGGATGGTACTCCGATTAGCCACGACTAGTAGCGGCAGGCTCTAATCACAACCCTATAAGACAAAACCCATTCGAATTATGTAACCACCACAAGTCTAGGATATTAAAAAATAAAGAAGCTTGGAGCGGCTCCAAGCGCTCCTTAGAGGAACGAACAGGGGGAATTTTAAGGAACTTGGCATGGCTACTTAACGTCTGCCTACACATCTTATATTAATATATATATATTTCTTTGTTTATTTGTCTGTTATGGACGTCGAAAAATCTCCCACTCTTTATTTTTTCCCCACAAACAGCGCACACATTCCAATAGAGAATTGTAAGAAGAAGCACAGCAAGTATCGCTTTCGTATATTTTGTGCTTAAGCGTGAACTCGGCTTGATAAATAAATAAATTAAACAAACATTTTCAAGTGTATCGAATTGAAACAATTCTCGAATCCACTTGAACACACACTAAAAATTTCATCGTAATTGGATTTGGGAGGAGATTTTTATATATAAAGATGTTATGACCAGTCAAAATAGACTGGTCGCTAACCAGTCTTGGACCATTGAATTATACTGCAGAGTTTCTGAGACTAACCGAAGTGTACCTACATCCATATATTAACATACATATGTTTTTGTATAAGTTAAACTTCTTATGGCGCAGTTGAGTTAATGTAATATTTCAAAGAGATAAGATTATGTAAAAGAAAGAGAGCAAGAGAAACCGCATACATTCGAAAGCTATTATATTGGGCGCGTGTTTGCTGATCTTTTTTTGCTGCTTTTCGCTCATTGTGAATGCCTAATTCACAATTTCGTTGAAGCGTTGACTAAAAATTCATCACAAAAATTCTTTTCTAACCAAGTCATCAGATTTCAATTAGATGTTTTCCGTTTATAAACAAAGTTCACGTCATTATTTTTTTTTTCACCGGTGTTGCCAGATACCTATCACCTAAACAGAACATATCGACCCCAAAAAGGAGAAAAAAAATGAACAAAAAATAAAGACAAAATTATCTTATTAATTTTTATTTCTAATATTACGCTTGAGTGAAAACTGAACCATTATAGCATCACTCGTTCTTTTGTCTGTCCCACTTTTACAGCCAAATTTGGCCCGAATCTTCTGGACCGATTAAGTTGTGTGATATATTATAATAAATTCAAGAGCTTGTTGCAATGGTCTCACATATATATATATTTTATAATTTTAAAAGAAATAGTTTTAGGTTATTTAAGAATATGGATGAAAATTTACTATTACCCCCAAATAATAATTTTATAATTTTGCAAAGATATCATTGTCTTTGAAAGCCGCTTGGCAGGTTCTTTCAATTGTTCCCTAACATGCATTGTATGAATTGGCTTATGGTTCTTAAATGTTGGTAACGTATGTCTTGTCAATAACTATCAGAACACCTTGCACAAAGGACATTTTTGTTTGTTGTTCTTGTTGTGTGCTGTTTCGCCGTCTTCGTTTTTTTTTTTTGTTTTGTCTTTGGCCCGTTTTATTCTTTGGCTCGTGTAATTGTCGGTTTTCAAAAGTAGCAGCTATTTTAGTGTTTTCAGTTATTTCGGTGATTTCAGTGTTTTACGTGATCAGAAACTGCGATCGCAAATCACTGGTAAAAATTATTGTGACTTGAAAATGCAACCACTGAAATGTGGAGGTCTCGAAAAATTGCAATATCGCCCAACTCTACTGGGACCATAGCCAAGTTTATCTCTGCTTCTCCTTCCCTTTTCTACGATCTTCGTTGTGCATATTAGGGATGTAAAACATTCTAAAATAGTCGGTTTTTTGTAAAATCGTCATTGCCTTAATGGCGCTTCATAGTCATAACCTTAAGGCCAAACTCCATACCACGCGGTTTAGGCGCGACGTGGCAATGAACACGGTTGTCAAAGTTGAATGGACGCAATTATATATGCAATCATATGAAACATATTTCGACGAAGCGATTCTTGCCTCGTGACTACCGATTATTTGTCTAATGCAGTATGAGTCTACCCTAAACATAAGTCAAATCAATAATCAACTATATATGATTGATTACTGCGCAATATTTGACATAATTTGGTTAAAAGCGATTCTACCCAAGCGGGGAACGAGCATAAACTATTCTTTGAAATATGCACGATTCAGTTTAACAAAATGCCTACGGACGAGATAGGAGATGCTGAAATGGTCATAATGAATTATTTGCACGGACTAATAACGAAAAAGGAAATGAAAGTGACGTTGTTCTTATGAATAATTTATGAATAAATATTCTTTCAAAGTATACCTCAATTGAAATGCATTTTTAGGTAAATTATTTGAAGAAAATCTCGCAATTTTTTTCATTTGATTTGAGTGCTTCCTTGTCACTTGGGTCGTCCAACAGCAGTTCTGCAAGTATGTTTTCAGTGGGAAAGCCGCATCACCCACTAAATAGTACGGAAATTTCACGTCACTATGTAGGAGCGTAGTATCTGTTGGCAGATCGAGCTTTTCTCGAGCTTTACCTTCCATAAATTGTGCAGGCAGTCGGAAACCTCAGTACGCATCGGAGTTGTTACACGGAATTGCTACGGGTCTTTTATTTTGAGACTTTCATGCGTTGTTGAAAAGATGCCACTCAAGCCACTGTACATGTATAATGGACGCACCCGAAAGCCAATTTTCTCTTTCTTTAAGTATTGTTCGTGTGCTTCGTTCACATACGCAACAAACCCAATAAATTTCTTAAAGTCAGAAAAGTCTTTCACATCTTTATCGTAATCCATTTCTATTATTTCTATTCAAATTTACTTGTGAATCAGCACAGCTGTTCTTTGTTTACAAAACGCATGGGCTGCCGCACCAAAAACGCCTGCTATGGAGTTTGCCGCGTGAAAACTTCTTAAAATGATGCATTTATTGCCGCATGCTGCGTCAACCGCGTGGTGTGGAGTTTGGCCTTTAGTGTAGCCTGTCGCAGTTTTCCCTGATAAAAGTTATTCTTCAATTATCAAAAAAATCACTGTTTAAGCACTATCGATTTTTCAGTCAAACGCAAAAGTCAGAAAAAATGGATTAATCGATGTTTTCAAACATTTTAACTTAGAAGTCTTCAGTAGACGTTATGAATGAAGTTATATGGCAAAATTATCTCAGTGTGCCACTTAAGTGAGCATACAGCAAGAATTTTCGTGAGTTTTTGTGTTTTAAGCTTCATAACTTTTTTGTTTTTTAATATTTTATTATAATTGAAACGCAGTGTTAATTGAATATTTTTTTATGTATTTCCAAAAAAAAAAGTTTCATTTTGCATAGTTGTATCTTTAATAAAGCACGAAGAAGAAGTAAAAAGCACTAAGTCCTCGAAAATAGCGAATGCAATAAACGTAACTAATTTTAATTTTTAACCCATATTTTCTTTTTGTAAACTATTTTTCTTCCATCGTCGTCATTTAGTTCCGAATTGCAAACGTCGCTGGCGTCATATCCGTGAAGAGTTCACGCGCTATATTACAGAGACTCTGAAACGGCGTAAGGGACGTTCAAAGCCCTTCTACTTGCACGATTCACTAAAGTTTTTGTTACCACATATGCCAAATTCTGCGGATTACCTCGCCCATATAGAACAACATGTAGAGAATGATTTAGACGCGACTAAAGCCGCCGTTGAAGAGCAAAGTGGCGGAGAAACAAAGAAAGGAAAACGCAAGGATACAGTTGGTGCCGCAGATAAAAGCGGCAGTGAAACCCCTTCGCTCAAATACGGTTTAGATTCGAGCTCGTTATCGACAGCAGTAACACCAGTAGCAGTACCATCTACAGTAGCAGACGAAAAAGAACAAGCAGAGGGACTAGAAAAGTCCGGTGAAGTTATAGCACAGACAGAACGTGCAGCCCAGGAAGAGGCTACATTTTATATCAAGCAATCGTCAAACCATTCGTGCACACTCACAATTTCAAAGGTAACTGATCCATTGGAGACGTCAGCTGCAACAGAGTCTAGCGCAATGGATGTTAGTGAGGAAAACAACGAAAGCGTCGACAAGGATGACCTCGACGAGGACTATTTACCGGTAGTTCGCTCAAGTCGCGGTCGGCGCCTCACCAAACGCAGTGCTGATCGCCAGCAATTGCACGTAGTTCAAGATATTCCTATAACGCGTATGACACGTTTGCAGAACCGGCGTAAGTCTCTTTGCGTAGCCACGATTGGTGCGCTAACACGTGGGTCGCTCTCACCGGTTCCAAAATTGGCTCCCGTTCCTAGAGCTAAACAACAAATATCGCCACAGGCACGCAAAAGTGCTAGTAATGCGTCTTTCTCACCATCGTCTCCGGCACGACAGGAAAAAGATAACTCTTTATTGGAAGGGATCTTGAAACACCAAAAACAACAAAAAATGCAACAACAGCAACAACAACAACAGAACAAGCAACCACAACAGCACAAGCAGCCACAACAACATAAGCAACCCCAACAGCACAAGCAACCGCAACAGAACAAGCAACACAAATCACAACAGCTGCTACAACAACAGCCCCAGCAACCACAGCCCCAGCAACCACAACTCCAGCCCCAGCAACCACAGCCCCAGGAACCACAGCCCCAGCAACCACAACTCCAGCCCCAACTAACCACCAGCACTTTCGACGCTGAGAATACGAATTCGTCAGGTCAATTAACTTATTCGTCACCGAAAACCCCCATTAACGTTGGTGACCAAGAACCAAATTTGTCTAAGGGGAGTAGCGTCACTTCTACACTTCACGATCGCGGTATTCAGTGCGGTCCGGATCGAGATATGTATAATGACGATGATTTCATCGACGCTATACGGCCGCAGATGAGGGAAATGAATGCGCGCCAGAAAACGCACTTTAAAAAAAAAGTCTTCCAATCTCTAATGGAGGTCTTCGATGATGCTACCGACTTTCCAAATGCCGGAGAAGTTCAGCATTTCAATATCAACACTCCTTCAGGCTTTGAGAACACGACTACACAGGAGCTTCGTTTAATACGCGAGCTGGTTGCGTTGGTAACATCGGCGAAATTCACTCCCGAGTTGCAAAGGACTTTTGTTCAGCGAACAGCCACCACGGGGCGTCAGAGCCCTGCGGATGCCGCGGTGAGCACCACTACAAGCAAAGCCTCCAGCACTTTAGTTCATCAGACACGTGACGAAATTGGACTACCCCGAAACGTCATCCAACGTGTTTTTAAGATACCTGATGGGAACGGCGAAATTGCTTCAGGGATAACAGACAAACGTTGCATTTATCGCATTGTGCCCAAGGCTAATGTTGGTAAGCCGACAACCACCACGACAAGTCCCTGCCGTATACCCACCACAGAGGCGAACAGCAGTCGGGTTGGCACCTTCATCATTCCCTCTTCGGCCACAGGATCGTCGGGCCCAGCAAAGGTAATGCCCATTAATCCGGCGAGCGCTATAATCTCCCATCCAAACACAAATGTTATTCAGACATCGTTGCAACGTCAATTCGCTGGCACTGCCGCGAACTCTAGCGATTCAGCTACTTCACCAAATAGCCGATCGAACAAATTGCCGACCGTTAGCCGTCCCAGATTACCCCCAGTGTCTGTGTCAACCGATGGTGCCACAGGTTCCAGTAACGTCATACACCCCGTGCGGACTATGTCACGTCGTTATTCCGTTTGCGGTCCAGGCCCTGCTCCGACCTCGGCCCCACCCCTTTTTTCCATAGGCGGTGCCGTCGATGGATTGAACTCGCGCAACATTAGCAACGTGGCCAACGGGTTGCTCAGTGGCAACTCACAAACTTCTGTTAACGCCAATGGAGTCCAAATCTCACTAAAGCGTCGAATTGGGCCAAATTCCAATGCAGGGATTTCTAATGCGCGCACACGCTTTTCCTGTACGGGTATATCCCCCAAAATAAACATCAACGTACCCTCTTTGAGCCCCGGTACAAACAGTAAGGAAAGGACTCCCAGCGCAGCCACTTTGACTGCCACAGAGTTCGTTTCACCAAAAAATCCACCCAAAATCTCGACGGATGCAACCACATTGGCTGGTGGCACTAACATGTTGACGTTCCCCACGGGCATGCGCAAGACCCAATTACATTTCAAACGGAACGTTACACATACCGTCCGCGGTGGGCAACACGGTGTTCCTTTGACCACCACTGCGGCATCTACTTCAGCTACATCGACTGCAGCTGAATCTGCATCTTTTAATACAAACAACACTGTTGAAAGAGAACGGCGCGTTTCACAATACTCTGCTGACGAAGAGCGCATGGAGACAGCGGGCACCATTGCCGCCGACGATTTTTCTAATGTTCGCATCAAGCAAGAGGATGTTGAACTTTTGGGAATATAAGGTGTTAACACTCTTAATATATTACACCATATTTAATTTTTGTTTTCAGATGAATTTTTAATCATACGAATAACAAACAAAACAAAGTTATGGATAAAAATTGATAACAATTTAACCAAGTTCTCCTTAGCTTTTAAGCATATTCAAATTTTTTTGAAGTTTTTTGAATAAAATAATTATTTTTCATGTTACTCATTCTATAATTTATATTGGGAGGTCTTTGGGAGAGAATTTGGTTGGAACAGCAACTTTCTACAGGAATATAGTGTAATGTAATCAGTTCTACTGTCGCTCTCGTCGAGTCTAGTCGCAAGCACGTGCGATATTATCGGTAAGTCCTTATCATCTATTACGCAGGTTACAACAACAACATTTACCGTTGTAGTGTCGATTTCGTCGCGTTATCAGAGTGAAATTTCTACATTACCGAAATCAGCGCGAAATATCTTTCACTCTGCCAAGGGCCAACCAAACAGCGCGAAATACAAGCTTCACTCGATAGCTTACGCGATAGCCGCTCTTCGCAGTCGCAACGTATTATTCCTCTTTAGCTTCACTTTCGCATCCGCAAACATTAAGCGACATAGTACTGCTGAATGTTTAACGTCTAGCACCCATTTTGGTGATCGCTAAACAATAATGCGTAAAGGCACGAAAGTACGCTGGGAATTCAATCAAAACCAAAAAGCTAAGTTACGCAGTGCTACAACTGTCAACTGTTTGGACATGGCTAAAGCACTGGCAATGTCAAAACCTTTTGCTCTTACTCTTCTGGGCCGCACAAGTCTATTCCTTGCACGAAATCAGTCGCATAACGCTGCGCTAATTGTAGAGGCGATCACGCTCCTCACGATCCAACCTGCCCCTATTGAGCATCATAACAATTATGTTATTGGGAAGGAATCAGAATGGGAAACGCACTCCTGGAAATAATAACCACAACGATAGGTATATAAATGTCTCAGGCCTCCAAAGCAACTGTACCGTCAGCAACCACTTCTCACAGATAAATCAGCAGCACAAGAATTCAAAAACTTGCGAGGCAACTTCAGCATTGTTTACACCAACGATCCCACTTATGTTCTAGTTAATCTTAAAGCTAAACATTATACACTCGATCTCGTTATCCTTCTCTCCAAGCCTAGCCATTTATCTAAATGGCATGTAAAATAATATGTAATATGTAAAACAAATTCACCTATAATCCCTTACTAGTAAACTTACCTTACAGTACCTTACTTAAAGCAAAGTCAGGTGTATTCTCAGCTAACATTTCTACAACACAAAAGTTCTCGAAGTTGTTTCATCATCCACCTCCGATGAAATTGACACCACAATTGACTTTATGACACATACTATCCAAAGTGAAATCGACAAAGTTGCACCCAAAATGAAGAAGTCTCTTCCGTTTAACTCCGAATTCCCTGATAACATTAGCGAGCTTATTAAAACGCTCTTCATAGCCAATGAATAAGAGCCAGGCAACCTATTCTCTAAACTAAACCATTTTGATCGTAAAATAAAAGAACAATCGCTCGATGAACACAATACCAACTGGAATAAGAAACTCTGAGCAACAACAACCCACCCTCTCCAATATTTATACTCATGGTACTCCAAAACTTAGCCACTATAAAGCCTCGGCGTTGTTGACGATACTGTTACTTACTGTTCCGCATATAGCTTTAGAAAAATCCAAAGAGCTGTCGAAGAAGCTAATACATCTTTGCTGCATATCGGGATGGTGGAAAAGTAAGTTCCGAAAATGAGAATCATATTTCAATATTTTTTTTTCATATAAGAAAGAAACTTTTTTTTATCAAATATTTTCCACTGATAACCTCTTGCCAACTTTCGGGAAAAACCATATTTGAGAAATGAGTTTGCCGGCAGTGCTTCTCAAATTGTACAAAGCCAAAATTTTCAAATATTCGAATGAAAGACACGTAAATAAAACCAGTAAAAATTTGAACACGGAACTAAGAAGACCTGACTATCATTAATCGTTAAATTAAATACAAAAAACTTCAAAACAATGCCACCAAAAAAGCATCATTTGGAAGAAAGACAGCCGAAGCCACGCGGAAAAGTAGAAATAGAGCACTTGAAACAGAAGAACAACGTGAATCTCGACTTGAACAAAAGGTCGATTACTGTAAGATCAACGAGAAAATCACGGCAATAGACAGGGCGCAGAGCTGCTAAAACACCCGAAGAGCGAGACAGCACGCGAAGCGAGCAACGCGCCGGGTCCCTGCTAGTTTTTTATAGATTTCGGGAAAACCTACAAGAACTCTAAGGTCTGAGAATAACGTGGTAAATCATACTAAATAAATTGAGTGAAAAAACGTTTGAGTGACTTATTGAGTGAGCGAGTTCTCCAGAGAGAACTAATTCGTATAGAGTCTACATTTCTCTCTTAAGTTTTTTGAGATATTTTCCAGGAGTCATGCGATATTAGCTTATGTTATTTGTCTGCTATTAACATCGACATACCAGAGTAGGCTGCTGTGTAGCAACCTTATTCTGCTAACTATTGAATTCGCTCATTTTTTATTGACTGACGACCCCTTCTTTGAAATTATCGTTCTTTGTTTTATTCATCAATATGCCTTGCCTTACTTTAAGCTTATTATTATATTATACATCATTAATAAATGTAATAAATAATAAATGTAAACAACACATTTGTATGATGGAGTTCTTTCTTTTACTATAGGAAAACATTGTATTGCAGCTCAAAGTAACCAGGCAAACAGAAATTTAGAAGGAGGATGCCTGTTACGAAATCGAAGCAAGCGCTGTCTCCCCTTCTTCCTGTGTCTTGCTCAATTTTCTGTACTTAGCGCGAATTAGCGTGAAAAGGAATTGCTGTGTATCAAAAGGGTGTTAGTTGATTTTTTTTAAAGAAATAACTCAATAAGATGAATTGCGTTGTCTCTCCTTTTAGGTATATTACTCTGGATGATAAATTTGAAAATTTTTCAAAATGCTCTGACATCGTCAACTTTTAGTGTCCGTGAAAAAAAAAAAATAAATACAAATAATATGGTTACCAAATTTTTTAAGCTTTTAAGACTTAATGCTCAACACTGTAAAAGAAAAATTATTTAAAAATAGTATGCATCTATGGTAGGCCGACTACTTCTGGGAACACCCGAATGCAGATGATTATTTTCTTTTGGCTACTCACACACATTATAAGAGTATAGATATTGTATTAGCCATTAAGTGACCTAATCTAGTACAAAGTGGCGGAACAATCGATTACTAACGTATTCAACGTGATAAGATTGCGGAGTCGGCGACTATAAAAACTTCACCGAGTCAATTACGCGAGTTTAGTAATACGCAAAAAGTCAAACGAAAATGAAGTTATTTTATATCTGTGCACTGGTGTTGCCCATTCTTGTATCGGGCAACCCGAATCTCAACTCTTTGGCCCAGCTTCAACTGAAATATTCTACTTTGTTGGCCGAAGTCGAAGCTGCTGAAGGTCAGGAAACTTTAACGTTTTACAAGTATTTGGACTAAAAAAATTTTGTATTCATTAAAAAAGAATCAAAAGGCGATGGCATTGGTGCGTCAGCTGGCGGAAGCAAAATTACACCGGAATTCAAATTCAAGATGCCCAAGGTAATGAATATCGACGACGATACTGATTCGAACCCCGATATTTCTGTTCATGAACCTAGCTCGGCTAATGCCAGAAAAGGCATACCTCTGTTCCAATTGATCAAGGTTGCTACTGACAATGGTAAGTATTATACGAATGGTTTGAGTTAGGTATTGTAGTAGAATTTTTATTTCATTTGTGAAGCTATTCGGCCTGTTAAGATTTCTGATAGATCTGTTTCCAATGCCATCATAGAACAGCGTGGTAAGTATGGTTTGGCATGTTGTTAATATCATCGAGCCTTATTTGTATATACAATTTTTAGAGCCGAGAGTCGCCGACGTGAACGACGGTAAGTGTTGGTGCTATAAGGATCATCTTCTATTTACCAAATTTTCCATCACACAGAAGTCAACCTCATTCCTGATTTTACCGATGCTGAGGATGATGCCGATAAAAGCTTTCTCAAGGATAGCATTATATTGAAACAAAAACTCAATAAGTTGAAGCTGTTCTAAAAACTGCGAATGCCTATTATTAAATTTAATTACTATGGAAGTTTTTTTTTCTAAAATAATCTTATCGATTAAATGGAGGCATGATAAGTTTCGGTTCCAAAGGTAATTGGGATGTATTATAAAATTTAAAAGTTCTTTACATTTTCCAAATACAAATCTATCTTTTATTGTGGTGTATTACTGTAGTGTATGCAATGAGTAATTGTGTCCAATAAAGTTTTTATTTTACTGCTTACGTAGTGAACAGTATTATATCTTTGCCATGAAGCTAGTAAAATCGCCGACTCAATATAACACACATATACATATGATATAGCTTGACAATGTGAGTGTATTAAGCCATGCCTTTCTACCTCTCAAAATAGCTTTATAGGTAGGAAGGTCTTTTTTAAATTTTTTTTTGTCATAATAACTTTGAGTGTTCTACGCCTTTAATACTGTTACTGTTCGTCTTCAACTAATATGCTGCTTAAGCTTCGATGTCCTTTTGGAACCCTCCTACTTTGTTGTTTATTTCCAATAAGTCGCGTTATTTTATGGTCAAACACGTTGACAATTCAATTTCCTGTTAAAAGCGCTTTTATGCACGTTCTAAGCCGTGAAGCTTCGGAGTTAGTAAAACTTGACCAATAACTGGACGCCAACCTTGCCTACAGAAAATGGTCTGTAGTCGTGGAGTCAGCGGCATTGACCATTTAAGTCTACCGAACCCAATGCAATGAGCTTTGCGGCCTTTATTTATAACGTTGCATGTTGCTACAGTGTTGATTGTTTTTCTTTTTTTTTGTCGTATTTGGTTTTTGAAAGTAGTTGTCGGCTGCCCACACTCAAGCAAGTCTGCAACAATCAGCAACAAGGCAGGCGAAGAGATTCTCCACATGAATTTACATCACCAGAAATGGTGTAAGTCGCGTTCAGTTGCTACCACATTACGTTATTCGTTCTAGTTTTTGTTTCCCGCTCTCGACCGCGAACGTGTTTCACTCGACGCCCGCAACTATGGTTAGCTAAATGAAAACCAAAGCAAGCCACACAAACAAGCGACTGACTGAATGAACGCCGGACCAGCAGGCAGACCAATAGACACATACATAGAACAATCGATGCAATTCGATTGTAAGCTACGGAATGTATAGCTTGTACATACATTTTAGCGGCAGTGAGCTAATGAACCGCAACTCAGCATCGCCCTGCGCTGTACTGCATTACGCCGATCAGCAAACTCATTTCGCTAACCTTTTCGACCATATTCGGACTCTAACTACCGTTTCAAAGCTTTTAAATGTAAACAAGTACCGATTTGGTAAGTGGCGTGCCATTCTGGGTGTACGCGAAAGGACGTGAGAAGTAGCAACAAACAATTGTGGTCTAATTTACATGCCGTGGACTTTGATGAATGTCATTTACTAATTAAATGTACAGTCACATTCTTCAAAATTGTTTCTCTCCTAATAAAAGTAAGTAGGGCTTGCGCTTCCAACTCAGCTCTTAGGCTCAGATACCACTGTGTGGTACCAATTCTACCTATCCTAACCTAACACAGTTTATGTACGTGCAATCTTTATACAATCCTTCAGCTTCTTAAGTATCTTCGTTTGGGCAATAGTGAATTGAATTGTAATTAGAAACGATCTCGAATGTGATTGGAAACCGGGAAATAGTTACATAGTTACTTCATAATTACATTTCCTAGTTCTCACAACAATAAAAAAGATTGCAGAAACAGAGTTTCACGCCACCAAAGTACTGCAATAACAACTTTCGCCTCAGCACAAAATTTCCGCGCAATTCCGCGGGTTTCAAGCCAGCCTACAAAAGTCGAATGTATAACAGTTTTTGGAGAACAAAGCCTTGACCTGAAGCTCTTCGCCGTAGAAGGTTTTAAATATTGTCCGGTAAGCAAAACTTTCGACCAAAAACCGAAAAGGGAAAAGAATGTAAAATTCGAAAAAGTTTCAAAAGTAGAAGAAGAAAGCAAGCAATGAACAGAGATACGCCACAATGCACTACTAAAAGCGATATGCAAGAATCTGTGGTTTCAAAGAAATCACACAAAACGACGTTGGAGTTCGCGTTGGGCGGGAGTTGTGGGTTAAGAGATATTGACGAAGAAACTTTTGCTATAGTCGGTGCTCAAAATGGCAGGACAGGCTTGAAAAGCGACAGCTGCGCGCAAAAGTTAATAAGAAAAACTTTTGGCTACTGCCACAGACCGACTAAAGATTTATGCAGGTCGAGCCAGGTAATTTTCTGGCTTTCACATTAATAAATTAAATGCGTGGTGCAAAATTAATATGGGCGTAACGGGGGGAACGGCCAACTTGGACTCTATTGGACTCTGTTGGACTCTTGGCGACCTTCGCAGGCGAGGTAGCAGTATTTGCGTGCCATGAATAAATGCGTCCGTAAATTGACTCTGACATTAACTGTCAGTGGTCTATGGCGACTGACCGTAGCAGGCAATTGGCGGTCGCTGCTGAGGCGGTGGCGACGTTGACGACGATGCTGACAGTGGCAACGGCTTCCATTTGAAATTGTGCGCTTGCGTCGCGCTGTCAATTGCAATCAAGCCTCACATTTAATTTGTGTGACTCTCACTTGACTTGGGGCCACATAAATTATCGAGCTTCGTCGGCGTCGCCCTGGCACCTACTATACATGCGATCGAAGCGTTTAAGACAAAGCGTTTGTTAGGCCTCTGAGAATTTATGGCGCCAACTGATTAAAAGCTCTCCCACGAAAATAGGAAAATTCGTTGTTGTTTATTTTGTCCGCTTTGTCTTAATTTACAATTTGCAAGTAGAAATAGGGGATTTCTTTGGTTAAATTTGGTTTACAGTTAACAAACTCAAAGACACAAAATTGCTACAATCATAGATACTGAATACTTTCAATTTGGATTTCAAGTGGTGAAAAGTGTGAATATTTTGTTTTATCGAGTGACCATTGATTTGTTTTTGCAGTTAGTCAGCATTTGGGTTGCTCTGTGGTAAGTGCTGATAGACTCCAAGGAAAATGACTCATCGATTAATATTACGTGAAGGAAACATATGCCTAATATATCAAAAATTATGTTTGTATACAAAGCCAGCGACAGATTGCATTTAAAGGCAATATTGAGCCCTTGTTTGGCTCTTAAATAATAATAAAAATATTAATAAATACTCTGAGTGAGCAATGAGTGCTATTATATTTCAGATCGAAACGGGGCGTGGCGACCCTGTATTTGGAATTTCCTTGTTTGTACCATCCCACGCGCTTTTGAAGTTTGCCATATGCGATTACGGAACTTGTGTTCTTACTCGTCTCAAAATATTAGAGTCTTTGAAAAATAAAAAGTAAATCAAATTCGGAAGTGGTAGTAAAATGGCCGCGGAAAGTATGCAAAAAAGTATGGAAGTATGAGTGTATTCAAAGCTTAAAAATATACAAATAACGTTTGTATTAGCTTGATGGTTGACACGTTGAAGTGTTTCTATTAAGCAGATAAGCATAAAATAAGCAAATTAATGGATTCATTGAGTACACTTGAACGCAACTTTTGATAAAGCGTTCGCACGCCACAAAGTTGATTTACTCGTAGTTGCGCCGCATGTCAACAGGGATCGCTGCAAAGTATTCTGAAGCCGTGCTGTTAATCAAATGCAAACAAATATTTGCCAAACAAAACCAAACAAACAACTTAAAGCATGAAAGTGGCAAAAGCCATTGGTGCGTGTGTAATGTTTCCGCTTTGCGTTTGACAGCTATGGTGCTTTTTGTTTTTTGTGAGCACATCAGTTAACAAATATAGTATTGAATGATTTCGGAAGGGGGTTGACGGTAAGTGGACTAACGCAAGTGCCAAATGATTACCTGAAATGTTATACAACAGACCAGAAGTGGCGGGAAGAAAGCATGTTTGATGTTGTCATATTCGCAATTGCGTAGTTAGTAGTTGGAGTCTAAAAGTACTGAAAATAGCAAAAAAAAATTAATATAGGCAGGTGACTGCATGCTGTTAATGTCAAAGTGCCAACTTAAAACATTACACAATCATTTCGTATTGCTTGTTTTCTTAATTTGTTTATTTCTTTTTTTCTTTGGTGTCGTGTTTTCCCCACAATTCAAATTATGCAATTCTCTTCGTCGGCTTTTCATGCCACATGAAAATGCCACTTATTACCGCAGCCAACTTCGCTTTGTGTCGGTTTCATTATTCGCCGCAGCATCTTTCTTTTTTTTCTGCGTTTTTTTTTCTAATTGATTTTATGTTTTATTGTTATTGGAAGAGACACATGCTGCAGCAATATGTGACAATAATAAATTCATTGTTTCCTTGTTGTTTGTGCCAGAAAAACCTTAGGAGATGTGATGTTTCAGAGACAAATAATGAGTTGGTTCACTTCCATAAAATGAAAGTTCCAGATTGGAAAATACTTAAAAAAAGTTAAAACTGTAATGAGTAACGAAACCTACAACTAAATTGCAATCAGAAATTTGCGAATGATAAGTATGTGTACATTTGAATACCACAAATGGGACAGCCTTACTTTTGATTCACTTTCGAATTCGCGATTTTAGGGTTTATAAATCAATTTGTCAAATTGAATCCAACTCAACATTCAACAGAAAAATTTCCCACAAAATAGTGGTGAATCTGAAATGAGTTTGTTATTGTACGAGTTTAACACAATAAAACAAATTAAAAAAGTATTTTTCCATTCAAAAGCATGAATAATTTTATTTCGCATATAAATCAGCGAATTCAGTTCGTGACACACGATTCATCTTCGGTGAAGTTTAATTTTTGCCATTTTTCCATCTTGTTGCAGTCGGCAGTCGGCAGCCAATAGCCAACAACAAACAAATTTAATTAGCCAAACTATCAGTCGATTTTGTGTTTGAGGGAGCGAATTTCGGAGGCAAGGAGGTGCTGATGATGATGACGGCGGTGGTTTTTGTTGCGGTGTTGTGCAAGTTAGCGAATAACGTACAAAAGTCGAATGCGGTAGTGCTCAGTCGCAACTTTGACATTTTGTTGCCGCACAAACGTGACTGCCACGTCAGACCTCTCAGTGCCTCTCACTCTCTTGGCATATTCTTCACCCATCGCCGAAAAGGGTTTCATTCAAATGATTGGGTGAAATGTCAAAGTTAAGCTTCTTTACGTTGTGTTTTATGTAATACAATAAATATTTTATTAGTCGACTTTGGCTCAAAAAGAAGAAACAATTTTTTCCCAATCCTTTGTGTAGGACTTTTGGAATTTTTATTTTTGTTTTTTGTTGTTTTTTGCATGAAAGTATTTAACTGCATTGACGTGGTGCTTCTTCCTATTTCAAACCTCCCAATTGGCTATAAAATGAGTTCTAAAAATTTGTTTGCCTCTTGTGTATTTTTTATGGGATTGTGTCATAATTTTTATGCTGGCATTTATGTGACAGTAGAGTAGAGTACAGAGCTGAGTTGCTTAGATTTTTATTAGTTGATATAATGTGGAGATCATAGCACTTTATGTGGATTATGTGGCGAGATGAACCTACAATTTTTATGTCAAAGACTGGCTGCTTACTACCTGAAGCTTAACCAAAATTTTATTTATCTGTTTATTGAGAAAAAGATATTTTCATTAGAACAGCTGCTCGATTATGAATTTGGAAAAAAGGAATTCAGTTATAATTCAAAGTTAAAAACAAAAAAAAAAAATCAAAACAAAAATTTCATTACATAACAAATCGTTAAATTCAATTTTATTCATCAACATAATCTCCTTCAAGAGCGATACAATTATTCTAGCGCTTCTCTAAGTTTTCGATACCTTTCTTGAAGAACGATTTATCTTTCGGCGATCACCGCTTCATTCGCGCCATGTCTCTCTCCGACGACCATTTTTTTTTAGGCCTGCGACCAGGTAAAAGTCGCTGGGGACAAATCTGGGGAGTAGGTGCGGAAGCTATGCAAATTGTAATTCGTGCGTTTGGCCATCGTAACTAAAGATATGTGACACGGTGCAATGTCGTGAGTCGCTTTTGGCCACTTAGGGCGAGGTCCACCGGCTGCTGTCCACTCAGCTGATTGTCGTTTTGATATTGGCGTGCAACTGTGGATCCAAATTCGTCCACCGTCACTTTACGGTTTGTCAAAATGACTTTTTTGATAACTTCCGGTATTACCAACTCTTTTGGACGAACAAAGCGTGGTGCATCATCGATGTTCGTACGACCAAGTTGAAATTTGGCAAACCTGTCAATAAAGGTCGATTTTCCAGGGATAGAGTCCGTATAACATTTATCAAGACATTCTTTCGTTTCAACGGTGGTTTATTCCTATCAAAGAGCAATGCTTAATCAACACAGAATAGTAATTTTCATCATCAAACACTAGAAGTTCAACCAGAAAATCGCAGCAGTACACAGAGAGCAGAAGGCAGCAACATGTCGGGGCCCTGCTAGTATATATATGAAATAATAGCAATATTAACGTAAAAGAAGTTCGAAATATTCTGTTTTCTGTGAAATCCAAATGAACTATCGAAGGACTTTTTTCCAATAGAACATTCTTTTTAGAATTCGAACTATAATGATGTTCACTATTTTGTCTTTCTTCTTTTGCTAAACTCCATTAATTTCCGGTATACATTTTGTATGTATTTTTACACGATTATTATATTATATTATCGTTATAATTTAATTGTGTTCTGTTTAGCTTTCGAATACGTACCATGTGTGCTTCGGGTTTTACATTCGAGCAATTCATTTAAACATTATAACATTTTTTGTGTAACCCTCAAATAAACAATTTGAGACATTCGCTTATATCTTGGAGTTGCATTTACATGTATTGTATGTTGGCAAAGCACCAATTAAGCATTCAATTATTTGAAGTGAACTTTGGTCATAGTTGAATTCATGCGACTTGGAACTTGTGCCCTCGCAAATATATCGCACAAAGGCACCTTGGCATGCGGCAAAGTGCTTGCAAATTTATTTCAGTTGTCATTTTAGTAACTTTAATTACATTTCACAAACATGCACACATATGTATAGAAACCGAAACAAAATGAGACAATTTCAAAGTGCAGAAATTTATGTAAGCACCGAGCGACACAATGTGTAGCAAATATTTTACAAAACTGCCAAACACAGCCGGCCCAAGTACAGGAATTTTCATTTCGAAGGATTCTCGTTGTAAAAATTAGAAACCTGAAGGCGACTGAACACGTGTAGTTAAGTGTCTGCGAACTGAAAAATAAATAAAGTTCGAAACAAAAGTTGCTGGGCCACCCAACCCAAACCCCAAACCCTAAACCCCAAACCCAAGCAAAATGGAATGTTGTCACTGCAGCCAAGGCACCGTTGCATTGGCACTGCTGCAGATTACCTCCGCACCATAGCCATCCACTAGTGCCATAAAAATGACTGTTTTAGTTTTGGCTTCAATAAACACGAACCATTGAATAAAAAGAAGAAGGACTGCAGTGAGTGGTGTAATGGGTGAGACTGTGCGACGCAATAACTGCAATTGCGGCGAAGGATACAAGTGGCTATAGCTATGCATGTGTTTTGCTGTCACACTTACAATCCAAGTCAACTATTGGCAACTCTGGCTTAGAGCATATATATATATATATATATATATACAAAACAGTTAATTGAGTGCAAGTGCACAGGAATTTGTAGCAGCCGGACTAGTAACAATTTTGGAAAAAAAGAAAGGCCGACACAACGTTATATTTCTTTGTAATGTGGATGTGTGTGTTCGTAAATTCAGTTGACAGCGTTTTCATTGTATTCCATTCCATTCCATTGCGTACCTCTGCAGGACTTTTGAATGTTGTGCAAAGCAGTTTCGAAGGTCAGCTATACGAATCCACTTTCGAATAGTTACACACATGACAAGCTATGAAATTCGCACAAAGACAGGCTGGATACAGAGCACACAATACTAATTAAAAGGATTAAGAGGCTCACTGGCGCTGCATGGAACAACCGATGTCGAGTTTACACTGCCGATCAGGTGAACACTTAACTTAGCTTTGACTTCGTCTACTCCCCTATTTCGAACTGCAGGTCTCTCCTTCTCTTTGGTTGTTGAGTAAAATTGGCGGTTGTTTATTTTGGCAAGATATTTTGCCCGTTGTGTGCTGTTCTTTGGACTATTGGAGGTTGATGAATGGTTGGAATGTACGACTAGTATAATACAACGTTAGTTTTCACCGTCCATTGGAATGGTAAATACGTAGTTTACTGAAATCTAATTGAGGTCACACACACTAAATAACTGAAAAAATACTGGTTTTGTCTAATCAGATATTGTAAGTGCTCAAAACTTCATATAATTTGGCTCATTAGTTTCTATTTTATACACGTTATGATCTAAACGAAACTGAACTTTTCATTTAGAAATTAGTTACAGTTATATACAGTTATATATAAATAAATAAATATATAACTAAATAAATAAAAAAATAACTAAATAAATAAAAAAATAACTAAATAAATAAAAAAATAACTAAATAAATAAAAAAATAACTAAATAAATAAATAATAATAATAATAATAATAATAATAATAATAATAATAATAATAATAATAATAATAAAATAAAGTTCTTTCATTACCAATCCATTCACAATTTAAACGGTCTGATACAAAACCATTGATTTAATTAACACAAATCACAAATTACGACTGAGTTATGCTTAAAGTTTATCGAGCATAAAATCATCGCACCACTGACAGTGTTTAACCATATAAACTTCCAGATTAGTCAAGGAATTTATTGTTTTGTCACAAAAAGCATTATTCAAAAATTAATACACCATAAAGCTGAATAATTTCGTTAAATGGAAAATTATATCATAGCATTTTTCAACGAGAAAATCTTATACAAAATGTGAAAAATGCGAGTGAGCGAGCAAACGATATTCGCGCCCCCAACGAACCAATTTAAAAAAAAAAAATTCTATAAAAAATACAATTTGCGTCAAGTGGGCCAGATTGAGTTTGCTCTACGATGCCAATGATGATGATGACAGCATGAGAATTGTTTCCATTATTTAAGTAGAATGGCGTACGTTTTGTTTGCCACTGTGGGTTGTTAAAAGCAAATAATATATACAACAAAAGCGCATTAATATGATTTACCAACCATATTTTGTGACATTTTTATTGTTTTAATGTCAGATATTTTTTTTGTTAGTTTTGCATTTCATATACATTTTTATTTATTGTACTTATTGTGTTCGCTTGGCTCATTTGCGCTTTTCCGCACTCGATTTTTCTGTATCTTTCACTTGAACTCCTCCGCACTTACTCCTTGGCACTTTATTGTTAAATGTCATTTTCATGCTCAACTGGCGTCAAAAATCGCACAAACGAATGAACAATGGATAAAGGGTACGGGGGACTGGTGTCTGTAAGCGCTGAGTTGTGAAGAAGTGGTGCTCCCACACACTTTCCAAGCTTGTGAAAAGAATACTCGGTAAATGCCTGGCCTGGCGAGGAGTAGCATCGCAGGCCTTGTTTGGCGCGTGCCAAGCACAACGTGCCGACGTGCCGAACTCGCCGTAATGAGTGCGTGTGAATCGTATGAAAAATACTTGCAAAGGTTTTAAAGAGTAACTATCATTAATTATACTTCTCATATTCTGTGAATAGTGCAATATTATATATATAACTTATAATATAACTTTGCCATGGAGTTTGTGACATAGTGGAGATATATCGGAGACTCCTATATTCTATGTTCTTTATCTGTACGACGACATGTTATTTTACAATAGCAATGGCCGTTTGTCTGTCCTTACATGTGACTATTACTACTTCGAAATAAGTGAAAGTAGCGTTCTTTTCTTGTTTTTCATATTTTTATGGAAATAGTCTTTTGGTTTCATTTCATTTCATTTTCATTAATTACATTTATTAATAAATAAAAAATAAATAAATAAATTTCAAACGTAAAATTTGCTTTTGGCGGTTAAGCAGAAACTGCAAAAGGTAGAAAAAAGCAATTTTAAAGTTTATGTTTGAATATGAAATATGCAAAATATGATTGCAGATACACACAGGAAAAACGCAGAAATGCAAAACCACAAGTTTGCAAATATTTGGTTAAATGCATTCAAAATAAATATGCGCCAAATACGCTAAATCATTGGGAATTATTATTGCTAATAATTCTGTGCCAGTATAATTTTTTTATTGCATTTTAAATGTCATTAGAGTCAATAATATTGGAGAGCCAATTGTTGTACTTTGTATAAGAGGTTAAGTGTGCAGTGGTCGACCGAGTAACAATGCAAAAATACGGGGTGAGCCATAGTAGGTGGACCTATTTATTTAAATATGTAGACATGTAAGACTTTTAATCTTTTTGCTTTGTAAGTGGGAGATCATTTAATTTGATTCAAGGATATTTGACTACATCACTTTTTGAATATGATATCGCGCAAATGGTCATCCTGAGCGCGAATGGCTAATGTGCTTGGTTTTTAGTATTTTTCCATTGTGTTTCGGACGATGTGGCAGCTACTACGTGAATGTTGGGGTTAAGTTTGAAGACACTTAACTCTTTTTATTTTTTCACAACACAAGTTAAGTTTTTACAATTGAGAAGTTATTTCGAATGTACAGCTGAACCATTTCAGAGATTTCAATTGGTCTAATTGATGAATACTAATAGTGTACGCGGCTTGGCGTGCAGTATAACCACTTTCGCTCGAGTTCATATGTTTTCTTCTACACAGTTTTTCGCCTTCAGCTTCGGCTTCGGCAACAGCGTGCACTGTGATTGTATCCTTAGACTTTATTTGCTACTGTCGTCAGGCGATATTTAGCAAATTTCGTAATGATTGAAAGCCACTTAGACGTACAAGAAATTTTAGTTTTGAAAGCATATTACATATAATTAATAATCTAAATAATTGGGACAAATAACGTATTTAATTTTTTATATGATACCAAACAAAACCAAACATGAGCAACAACAACAACAAAGCAGTAACGACACAAGAAAATCCATTTATTCTCATTCTCTTTCACACGCATTCCCCAACGCTTCAGACGGACAAGCCAATGCTTATCCCCTCTACGCCACTCAAGCGCCATCAACTTGAATTCCGTAACACTTTTTTTCGACTTTCACCTCGCTAAAGCAGTTGCACTTCAATAACTTTGACTGATCACTCATACACGATACGGAATGGAGATCTAGCTGGTGTAGCCTTTTCAGGCGTCACGTTGCCTGCTGTTATCCAGGAGGCCATGACATGTTGAGACAATACGTTTTACCATCGATAGTCATTTAAAAAACCTATCGATACTATAATAATACAATCAATAGTTTTACAGCTCTAAGGCTGACTTTTCTATAAATTTTTTAAAATCCACTTAACTTAATCCCAAAGCCCCTACGATTCTGTAATCCTACAACAATGAGATTTACACAGTTTATATCAATTGATCTTAATAAAAAAGCGTTTTGATTATTACTTCAATTTGAACCAGTGGTTTGTATAGAAATATCCCCTATCTGTTATCGTATATGGCAGGTACCGCAAACTGCTCGGGGAAAAAAATTGCTACACCAAAAGAGTGCAGACAACAATGTACTTCAACACATTGCAACCATTTTTGTTCAATTCCATATATTTTTTTCAGCTGTGGTAAGTCATGGAACTAAGTTCACTTTTTTTTAAATTTATTTTTCATTCCAATATTTGAACATTTCGATTTCGTACAGTTTGAGCAGCACTGCCGGAAATCGCTATTCTCAGATGCGGCTTTGTTTTTGTGTTTTATTTATATATGTACAGATTTGGAAGCGTCTGAAAATTGAGTTTATCTTAATATTTAGTGAATTCGACAATTTTTTTCGCACCAAACTTCACAGTTACCTTCTTAAGGATATTATAGCGATTCCTTTAAATTTTCATCAAAATCGATCTAGCGGTTTCAGCGTCCATAACGGATAAAGTAACATACATACAGACAAACATACATCGAATTTTATATATATATAGATAAATACGATTATAGAAACCTAAACGATACAAGGCCTGTTCCCACTGTTTGGGAAAATGAATTTTGCAATTTGTCTGTGGATAAGTTCGGGGGAGGTACTCAAAGCACAGAGAACAAAAAACGAACAGCAACAACTCAACTTAAACGCATAAATCTTTGTAAAAATGTCAGTTCCCATATTTTTTGGCACTGTCAGCAGCAGTTTCCATACAACAACAATTAATTTTTGTTTATTGTCACTCTTTGTATTTGCTTATGTTGCTGTAAATTTTATTGTTTTGTTAGATTTGTTTATTTGTTTGTTCATTTGTTAATTTTTTGGAAGATGGGGCTGGATAATGGTATGGGTTTCGGTTTCGGTTTCGGTTACGCTTTGTTGCTGAAGTTGTTACGGCTTTTTGTTCGCTGTTTTGCGTGTGCAAAAAAGTGTTGCAAAACGGAAATTAGTTACAAAATGTGAAACATTCATCATTAACCCACACAATGAGATAGGAAGCCGTCACGGGAGAAGTGAAATGGAGAGGACAGCAAAAACAATGGCGCAAAAAGAACAATTAAACAAGTGTCAGCAGCAACAAAAACATAGGAACATAGAAGTAAAGGAGATGAAGACCTAGCGACGATAAGAAAACCGAAAATAAATTCTTAAAGATGGGCAAGGGGCGATGAACAGGGATTTTAGTGCCATCTCCTTTAGATACCGCTTCCCCTGTCACGCCATGCCAAAGCAATTAAGTAAAGCACTTTCATTGGCGAAACACAAGTAAAACCAGAATGTGCCAGCAACTCGAGGCCAGTCACGGGAGCGTGCAAAAGTTCCAGTCAGATCTAAGCGATTAGCAGGATTTATGTTGTGAAAGCAAGGATTATAGACGCACTCACACTTACTTAAAAACAAACAATTCCACAAGGGGGCACATGCAGAAAGCATAAAAGGAGTACTGAGAGTTTTACCGAAACTTAACCCGGCAGAGCGGCATGGTGCCCATCTTCTCCTGAGCTGTTGATGTTTGATGTTGTTGCTGTTAAATAATGATAAATAAACAATAATATTTGCGTTTGAAAGTGAAAAATAAACTGCGCACAACAAATAAATACAATCGTATTCACAGCCGAAAACAGAAGAGTGGGGAGACATAATCATTAAATAAACGTTGAGTCGGTTTCAGTTGCTTCTTTGCCACACTTAAAATATACGTTAATGCAGAAAGCATTTTATAATAATGAATATAGCGATGAGAAATAACGACTTCCGGGCACTCCTTGGTTATAAAAAATTTGCCTGTGTCGGCTTAGGTACGAAGATCTGATTGTCTTTTTGTTATTATTAACAAGTAAATTGTCTGCTTCTTCAACTGGAAGTTGTAGACACAAATTACCATACGAAAGCTCCAGTTTATTGAGATAATCCTATCTTATATAGGATAAGAAATTAATAAAAATAATTGTTTTATAATTGTGGAATCACCCAACGTCAAAGAACGTACCATGACTGAAGTGGTGGTAGCAATGAAGTATCAGCCAGTCGAGAAATTTCGAAACTCAAACATATTAGTTGGTTGACCATACAAAAACGTTGTGAAATTGTGAATGTAGACTTTACTGACAACAACTGTATAGAGTTAATAAATCTTTAAATGAAAAGTGCCCAGCGAATGTCAACAGTAAAGTTTTATCCGCCTGTACGCTACTGCAAGACTTCGCTGTGCAAGACAAAAACCTTGAAAAAATTAACTAAAATGATATGATAGGTACTTTCTCACACGGAATACTCGCCTAACTATTACAAAATTTTTCAAATGATAGATATTTGCTTAAATACTGATTGGTTTTTAACGACCCTTAATTGTAAATTTGCGTACAAAATAGCAAAAGGTTACTTATTACTTCTGTAAGATCTCAAGCTTTTTCAAGACCGTTAGAATAAAAATGCGATCAGCGAAAGTGCCATTCATAGACTAGACTTAATGTTCGAATTCATATACATAAAAGGCAGAATAGAAATATACATAGCGAGTAAAAAAGGTAACAGTTAGGCGTAGAGATTGTGAGTCCGGTATATTAGGTATATTAGTCGGTGACCCAACAACATCATTTCGAACCTATTATTACCCGCAAAATAATTGATATACGAACAATTTTCGTTTATAGTTATAAACACACGTCCGAGGTGAAGTCCAGATTTCATAGACTGACTATTTGCCAAAGCTCCTAATTCAATGAGTTTTTTTAAATTGATGTTTTTTGTTTTGCAGTCAAAAAACGAATTTCAAACTCAGTTGACTGAAAGGCTTAAATGATGCCAAATAGTCTACCAAAGTAGAATTATGATTAAATTTGAAATGACATACAGTTGGCAACGTGCAACATTCAACATGCTACACGGTTTTAAGAAGGCATGAGCCTAATGAAATATCAATTTCCGTAATGCATTTCGCTTCGGCGTGTCGCGCACGAGCCTCGATTGCGCTCATTAGATGATAATCTAATAATCAGACAAATGCAACCAATCTGTTTATATTTCACAACGGAGTAAGGGGTGTGGTGGAGGGCTGTGGCGACAACTTTGGTTAACAACTAATAAGTACTTCATTAAATTTTCGCATCGAACTAACTGCAAAATGCACTAAATTCAGATGGAATGGGTGTTGGTGAATATCAGCCATTGAGGGAGAGATTTGTTGCCAGTGTTGCATATTTTATTATAATTATTTTCTTCTTCTTTTTTTGTGCATACATCCTGGCTAATTATATAAGCGTATTAAAATGTTGAAAACGTTCGCATGCATGAAGATAATAAAATTGGACGCGGAAAACGGATTTTTTATTATGCAACAACAAAATTATCGTAGCCCAACAGAGTTGCCAAAGCGACCGAATTTGGTTACGTTGTCATTTGGCCGTGCAATTTTCGTGGTTGGCATTTGTAAACTATGAGATTTTATGCAACGAATTTAGGAAATGTTCGGACAAATTCGAATCCGCTCCGGCACTGAAATAAGAGTTGGAGCCAATCGACATTTTGGTGGGCTTATTTAATTATTTATATATTTTTTTATTGCTCCTAGCTTTCAGAACTCTGATCTATTTAACTAAATATGATATGCAATTCCAGCACTTAAGTAAGACATTAATAATTTTGTGTAATTTTATTTTGCTCTATTGGTTTTACTTTCTATACAGGTCGACATCTAATTAAAACGAGTAAGGAATACGAGTACATTTACTCATTACAAATGAAAACAAAAAGGAGGTTGTCAAGCAACATTGTGAAAAGGGCAACATCACGAGTGTCTCAATCTATCCTCAGTTGGTGGAAAGGCTTGCAACAACTGCTTGCATAATAAATTCAGACAATTGAACGCGCGTCTTTTTGAGATGCATTGCGCTGAGGTAAGTTGACTTGAGGTGAGCTGGTGTGAATCTGACTACGGCTGCCATACAAGAAAATCCGCGCCAACAATGTTCTACATGTTACAGGCCGTAAGCATCACGCCTCACCACTAACTGTCACAGTTCCTGAATGTTTGTTATCGACTCGGGTTGATTACCGCCAACTCAACTGAACGTGAGTCAACTCTTCGTTCTGGATAGTCTCTCGTTTGAGTCGCTCAATAGTGCACGTTGACATTCCTGCGTGTTTTGTTACGCTTGATTTACTCTAACAAGATGCAGACAAATGGACGCAAGGACGAAGGACAATCGAGCAATGTACAGATATACAAACACACCAACAGAGAGACGCAGAGAATCGGATGTGGCGACATTTTAAATGTGGCGCACAACGAGCGATTACAGGTTGCAACTTGGCAACTTGGTTGATGAAAATGTGACGGAGAACCGCAAAATGTAGTTGTACGTGAATGATGGGATTGGACATGAGGGCGTACGAGCAGGCGTTTTGGGCCGGATGAACAGTACTGCCAATTCAAGTGAAAAGTTGGCGTACTTACTATTTCCAGAATGGGACTTCAACAACGACTCGGTTGGGCTGGTATGAGCTGCTCTGAATTTTGTTGACTGGGACATCTGAGTGAAAGAAGTAGCAGTTGAAGCGGAGAAAATATCAGCAGAAATGTCAGGAAATTACAGGAAAATGAAATAAATGGAGATGGATACGCATTTGAATTGGTGAACTAAACTGAAATGACTTCAGTCGATCCCACAGTCAACTTTTGTTCATTTAAGTTGCATTCAGCGCTGCCTTGACAGAACGACATAATGACCCAGCCCAAGAGACTGTCATTGTTAGCAACTGTGTTAGGATGAATCGACTTTTTTGACGTCTTAAAAAACAACTTCATGTGATTTTTTTTTAATTTCCTTTATATTTAATTTTTCTGTTGTTATTAGAACAACTTCAATTAAACTGTATATACAAAATTAACAAAACAACTTCAATAATAAGTGGGGATATAGTAAAGTGTAGATATAATATTAAAAGGATCTGTTGTGGAGGTCGGCAGGGTGCAATCCTCTCAGCCGTCTCGCTACCCTAACTCCTCCAATTCTGCGTCGTTTTAGAAGGCGCCTTGCTAGTTTATTTGGATGATTTTTTAACCTCTCTATATATTTTTTGGCCTGAATAAATGACATTGTAATCTTGTAATTGTAATTGTATAAAAGTACTTTCGTTATGTTGTAAGTAAAAGTATAAAATAAAATTCCTCGTAAATATCGCAAAAATATTTCAGGTGAAGCCGAGCTTGCGTCTAACTGAAATCGCATCAATACAATTGCGTTAAATAGTTTAGGAATATCTTGCTTTATGACACCATCCACAAAACCATCACCCAACACAAACCGACACCCAACACCTATCAGAGCAACAACTCATTACCACTTTCACATCGCAAAGCCAAAGCGCTTGTGGAGCACATTGCAATTAAACTAAAACTATTCAGAAATTTATCGTACTCGACGGGACTACTACAAAATAACGGTGTTGACGATCTTTACGACAGGCATTTTGCGCCCTCACCGTGCAAAATAGCGAAGTGTCGTAGTTAAACTAAACAATGCAAGACCAGCACAACAATAAGAGCAAGCAACAACATAAACAGCGGGGTACCACCAATGGCAATTAGGATAAGTTGGTCCTGTTGTGTTTATCGGCCATAAAATGGACTACAACAAATCGGCACACAATTAAAGAGGATGCAAGGATTAGATTTACAAGAACGTGGCACGCAGAGTAATTCAAATAATTGGAACTCAGACACTTTTTTGTGCAATGCTATTTTCAAGTTACTTGAAAATTTCGGAAAATTTAACATTTTCATGCTTTCAATTCTACAAACATGGTCACCTTAATTGATAAAAATGCTCGCAGTGTCGCAACGGCACGCATACAAAATGGCGCTTGAAAAATGCCGCTGAACTTGCTTAACAAAAAAAAATTGTATAAATAAATCAAAACTTTAACGGTTTTCAAAAAATAAACCAAATAGTTTAGAAACGTGATAAAAAGTGGGATGAAAAAAGGTTGTAAAACAAAACTTTTTATTTAGAAATATCGCGAATACTGCTCACAGCAACGTGTTGTTGAAATAGCGCAACTCTGCTGCTTTCGACAACCACAGTTTGCCAAGCCCCGACCGCCTCGATTTTTTCGGACTAACGCATTTAATGAAATTGAAAAGTTTTGCTTCGTTTCGTTTGCTTTCGGCCCGCCCGCTCAGTCATTTTATACCACATGATGTATGAGTGATTTGCTTGCTGTTGTCGAGATCTGGCTAGAAAGGCATACGGGTAACTTGAGCTCAACTCTATATAACTCAACTCAGCTCTACTCTACTCAACTATTTGAAAGATTATTTCGGCTAAAATGGTTTCTATTTGGTTGCTGGTTCAGTTCTTTGAGGTTTTGTGAAATTGTGTAGAACAAAGTCAATTTATTTTTTTATTTTATTTATATTTGGAAGTTTGCCTATATTTCGGAAAAAGCCCATTAGTCGATTGAAATCTTTAATTTGTACACTTTATTTATTCCTCTTTATTCTATGCAAGCCTTCGGTTGAGTATGCATCGACGCACTATTTTACGGGATAATTAACCTACGTCTGGGTAAGCAATACCTGCACCCAGGAACTATTTGAAGGATAGAGGCTTCTTCATCAGGTACCATGATGCTAGATCTGTAATGCAGCGTACAAAGACGTGTATGCTGCGAAAGAAAAAAGTATTGACCCAGTCAACTATAAGGCGGCATTTTGTAGATATAACTGTGTCGGGTGACAGGAACGTAATGGTGGCAAGTGTGAATACTGAATACGTATTCACAAATACGAAATAGTTTCGATTTTGTGTTGTTTCCAATCAGTGACCGACCCACCACCCACACAGAGTCTACAAACTGTATTTACACTTGGAGCGCTCTATTTGTCCTGTTAAATCGTATGACTCCAGAAGCTTTCATTAAGTTAATTGGGTTCGATTAATCAATTCGATTCGGTATAAACTCGACGCGCTCATATCTAAAGTGCCTACACCTGTTGCTCACAAGCGATGGGGAAATTGGCTACTGCTCAACAATGGTATTAATGGTGTTTTCCGTCTGACGATATGGCATCCGAACGGTACTAGTAGCTAATAATACTATCTAGGGCCGTTAATTCATCATGTCTACAGTGATTGACGAAATAAATTCCTCCAACAGCAGTGGGACACTATGGAAGCGCCCTATCATATAAGCGCCCTCGTATATAAAAATGCAAATGGCATTAATCAAACTGAGCAGCAAACCGAATAAGCCAAGTAACCGTAATAATTAAACTACTAAAACATCTGGCTTATTCATGTTTCAAGACTGGGCAAGTGCCAGTGCTCTCGCATGTCTGTCTTTTGTCTGCGACAATGGCCAAGTGAATTATGTTGGGTCATAATAATTAAATATAACTCATACGCACTGGTTAACAAATTCCATATACATATATATATATATGCAATAAAGACGGCACACATACAGACACACTAACAGAAAGATACACAGACTGGCGAGGGGACAGACAGTCAGACAGACAGATGCACACACGAACGCCCATTGTTGTGTTATTTGCCACTGTAATTTCACATAAATTGCGAAACTTTGTAGGAAAATTATGTGCAACAGTTGTTGTTGTTATTACTGTTGTTATTATTGTTATTATTGTTTGTAGTTATTATTGTCTGCTTACTCTGATATCGTGCACGAAATTTAATTTATAGACTAAGAGATACGTCACCAACACGAATACTTATATACCGACACAGACCCGCATTCAGCTTGAGTCTGTCTTTAAGCGCACTCTCAGTCACAATCATCTGTCTCATTGCGTCATGCAGCTTATAGAAATAAACCATTGCATAGTTTATGGCGCAACTTACATAATTCTGTTTGATAAACTACTACAAATACCCATAGTGGCACACATGCACCCAGTTGGAGTTCTAAAGCGCAAATTACACATAATTGACTTTTATGGCTGTCTGTATGTGTATGTGTATGTGTATTTGTGAATATTTTACTATCTAATTGAAATTGTTGCACAATATAATTGTGAAAATATTTACACACACTCACATACAAACACAAATCCGACAGTAACAACAGCAATATTCAAAAGTTGAGTCTCATTGGCAGTCGAGTAATCTCAGGCCTCGACCTCGACTCATCAACCCCGGTCTCGAGTACACAAATCATGACAACACAAGAGCGAAATTCCTAATAGGAGTATGTATATTTGATAAGTATGCATGTGTGTTTTTGTGTTTTAATCCCTAAGCAATTACAATTGATATTAGTGTAATTTTCAGTGGGATTTATTTGAAAAGAATATCTTGCAACATGACTTTGTACTTTCAAATGTTTAGTTTTTTTTTTTGTTTATTTTTTTTTTCAACAGGAAATAGAATGATATAGTACAACAGACAACTGCGCATTTATTCCTTTCAGAGATAGTGTTATGTTAAAACTGAGACTTCGAGGTTGAAGCTTTCATCAAGGGGGACCTTGAAATTCAGGCCTTTAAGAAGGAATTTACACCGGAGATCCTATAAAGTGAAGTGATTTGAAGTGGGGCAGCTCAATTTCCTTTGAGCTCATCTTAGGACTAAAGAGATGAACTATGGATACTACCGTGATTTAGATGATCCTAGGGTTTTCCGACTTCACATATTTAAGCACAATTTCAGAAGAGCCTATCTTAACACATCCTATCATACGAGTATAGTGAATGAAACAGTTATTCAGTTATACTTCTTCACTTATTGAACAATAATTTTAGAAGAGTTTAGGCTATATGAGATATTGAACGATATGTGCGCTTCCTTGTGGGAATACAATTTAATGCTCACATCTGTCGGTTGTTTCAGCAATTCGAAGCAACTTTTTTGAGAATAAAACAATTAATTGTAATATTGTCGGCGTTAGAAGCAGATGATATATACTTGTAAGTTTCATGACGATGAGACTCTTTTGGATTACCCGGTTTTGTAGTTTTAGGGTGACCTTTATGTTTTAAGCACGTTTGAAGAAGTCCCTTTAATACTTTAAGTGTTACTTGGTGTACTAAATTATTTGTTAATCGCAGCTACTTTGAGATTGCTTTTTATGATATGCCAACACTTGTACGAATTCCTGATGGCAACTTTTCGAGCGCACAGGAATGCCATAAAAGTAAATCACTATATGAAGTCTGAATTGTGTGGCATTTCAGGCGTGAGAAGCGCATGCATGCAAAGATGTGCCTGGAATTCACTCGCCTCCAACATTTTTCAGTCCGTCTCTCACCAGTCTATAATAAATTAGACATAATTACGCGTTTATGCGCCGCTACTGCGTGTTCGAGAATTTGAAATCTGAATGAGCGTATGTGTTTATTAATCAATGCGCATACTGTGCAAGGTGAGTTGAATGAAGTGAGTGTTTGTGTTTATGTATGTGTATGTGTTATGTTTGCAAGATGTCGTTGTCGTAGTCGTCGATGTCGATATCGCTGTCATTGTTGTAAATTTGCAATCATGTCATTAAATTATGCATTGAAATCACTTCCCAGTAATATGCACCTGCCAAAGTACTTGCGTGATGGCATAGCATTGCGCTGTCGCTTACAATGTTACTACGTGTTGCACGAGTGGGTAAGTAGCACAACACACAACAACAAAGTTACAGCGTTACCGTCACCGAACCGAACCGAGTTCGGTTAAGTTGCAAGCAACTTAAGCAACACGCCCCAATTCCGGCGATGGCAGCGACTTCCTACTTCCGTTGCCGTAAGCTTTCGTGCTTGATTTGCGCGAGGACGCAGCACAGTACGAGCACAGAGAAACCGAAATGGGAAGTTGATAAAGTAAAGTGGAGTTGTATGTCGCTGTAGGTGTTCTGTGATCAAGGTGTGCGTTGAGGCGTGTGCACTTAAATACAAGTACTACAGATTTTATCCGTTTCACTCGAAACTCACTCACAACGGAAGCGGAACTTGTCAGGAGCCACGATAATGGCGAAACTCACACTCACTTGCTCGCATCGGCAGACATTCCTGCACTCAATTCAATCACTCATCCACCCACACAACACCACACTCATTCACTAATTGATTCATTCATTTCTATTCAGCATTTCAACTTTAATCCGTTTGCATTTCATCACTTGCTATTTCATTAAAAGTTTTTGCGCCAATAGCAGTTCACGACATCATTATGTCATCATGATCATCAGCATCGTTATTATTTATAGTATGTTTGCATCGATATTTGTATGGCATATAAGTACGATTAATGGCGCAGAAATCGCTATCACTATAATCGCAGTCAGAGCTCACAAATTCACATAATTTCAGCAATTCAATTTGCAATGCCGGTGGAAAAACCTTTTTTTGAACGTTCCAAGTGTTGGAAAGTTGAAAGGAACTGCTTTCAATTAACTAAAATTATTTTTTCTATATCAATATTTTCATATGAATAATTAGTCTGTAAAAAGCTTTCATAGCACTCTTTATTTAAGCGATTAAATTTTTAATGACCCTCAAATAACTGACATAATCGGAGCCTGAACGTTTCTAATTTCTAAGTAGACCACTTCTAAGGGTTTTTTCGCCTTGCAATATTTTTTGCCACAAATAATTTAATGTATATACGAATAGTTATAATGGAAAATTGACAAGTTAAACCAATGCCAGAAGAAAAATTAAAAAGTAAATTTAAGAGGTTCGAAGCTAATGTTTTCAATAACGAAACCCTATCGAAAGGCATGTTCAACTGAATTAAATTAAGGGTTATATCCAACAAGGGATAGAAGCATCTTTACATAATCTTATTACATACCTATTATTTATGATTTTTAGGATTCCGTACGTTTGAATGAAAAACGGAACCATTATAGTATTACTCGTATGTCTGTCTGTCTGCAGCCGATTTGCGCCGAATCTGTTGGACCGATTGAGTGGTGTAATATATCAAATGAATTTTAAAATGTATAATTTTAAATAATATAAGAACTTTAAAATTATTTAAGAAAATAGGTGAAAACTGACTTATCATCAAAACTACTCAGTCTAAAATTTCGAAAAAGAAAAAATACAAAAAATAGTTCTTTACCTATAGATTAGGGGAAAAGCTACAAGAAGTCTATGGTGTGAACATAACGTGAGAAATCATACTAAAAAGTGAACATTTGCAGCATCTCTAAATCGACAGAGATGGAAGTGTTATAAGTAAATATAAGGAAAACAGAGATAGAACACACCGCATACAAGCGAAGCAAAATTATTACGTTCACACCGAAGACCGAAGAAAAGGAATGGTGAAACAGAGATAAACGGCAAACAGTAAATGTCACTTGTGCAAGACGTTTTGACAGTTATTGACGTTACCTGAATTTGCGAAGCACATGCGTTAAACCAATTTTGAAAAGACCTACCAAGCGACTTTCAAACGCCGTTATATCCCTGGACAATTTTGAAGCAATAAAAATATTCAAGAATTTATAATAAGACAGAATTCAACAATGGACAATTTATTCAGTACTTTCCCTATAAAATCTGATACATACATCCTTTTTTAGTTACCACAATCGAATTTAGGTAATATTTAAAAAAAAGCATGACATGATGAAAAAAAAGCTATTCAACGACCTCAACTCTTTCCCATTGGCTGTAATTTTTTTTTTAATATAATTTTATATTTATATAATTTTTTTTATATATAAATAATTTTTTTTATTATAATATAAGAAATACAGTTAATTATTAAGAGAGAAATTCAGAAAATAAAACGTTGAAAGTAAAGTGTTGCCAGGATCATCTGAGGTAATCCAAGAACTTTGGGAGATATCAAAGACCAGTTATAAATAAAGCTCAATTATTAACTGAAATTCTGAATTACAAATTTAATTATATAAGGGTAATCAAGAGAAAATAATTCCGAGGAATTAGGTGTGACGACAAAAGTGAAAACAGCAATACCTACCTATCTTAACTATGATCTTTATCGTGTATTGAATAAGTATTATTATCGATTTTGATGTTTAATGAAATCTTGTAATAAATACCACGGAAGCGTTTTTCAGACGCCACAACAAGCAAATCGAGATTATAAGAAGACATGCAGCAATGCCAAAAGAATTTCTTTCATTGAATAACATTGAAAAAAATAAATAAATTTATATGTAAAGGAAAATATACACACAAACATATATGTAGATGTGCATGCACGCACATATGAAAAGTTGCTGTGAACATCACAACACTAAAAACAAACAGGAATGAATGTGTAGTTCCGCAATGCCGGAGTTGTAATACTCTTCATACTAAATGAACTTAACCAAGGGTTTGTCTGAACTATTCTTGAGTACTTCATAAGCGATCTCATGGCTTCTTGATACATGATCTAGTTAATGTAGGCTCTAAAATGTTTAAATAATCTTAATACTTTACAGGAAAGCGCTTCCAAAGCGTGACTCAATAATTGGAAAAAGGATTTTCATATTTCCATATTGCATCATGGAATGAGACCGAATAAAATTCTTTAAACATTTTTGGAGATACTTATACCATTCACTAATGCCATTTTCCAATTATTTATGTTTGTGAATCAAAAGTAGGATATCCCCAAATATCGTACATCTAAATATTGATAGTTCTGAAAACAAGGGCATTTCTAATAATAACTTGAACTTGTTTCTGTATGGGTGGTACCTCTCCTAGTGTAAAGTAAATTAACGTTCTTTCTTTTTTTAGTGACAAGTTTCATACCATATATACTTTATCGTGTCTCCAATATCCTCTTTACCATGCTACAATGCTGCAAACTGCCTATAAAAATTATATTATTCACAGTGTGAAGAGTATAAAAATGAAAATGAAGGCAAGAAATCCCACTCACAATAAGCGGTAAATAGGCAGAGGAGTGTGACACCATGTGAAATAGAAATGGATTTGAGTTTCTCTTTGATTGTTGCTATGGAGATTGCTCGTTACCGTCATCATGATACTCATAGTAATCATCATCATTTTGTGATGTAATAAATTCGCATATTGAGCAACTTTGTGTTTTCCTTGTTTGGGTGACAATGCTTGATGTTTAAAAGGAAATTGCGAAATGGCATAGTCACACTCGACAGTCATAGCATACATGCAGAGGAACTTGACATTATTTGCACGATATTCAAAAACGTCTGTCAGTTATTGCCTTATTATTATTATTATTATTTTTTTTGTGGCCTTGTCGTATAAGTGTTGGTTATTTACAAAGTTGTTGTTCAAAATTCTCGCTATAACGTTTGAGCTGTTGGCTCTCTTATGAAGAAATCGTTTGGGAAGTTTGTGTGAAAGTTGCTTCAGGGTTAGACTTGATAGTGACAGTGAATTGTGAGTAGTCAAGCTTTTCTATTTTAAATCAAATATTGCAATCAGCATATTCGTAAACGATTAATTTCGAAGAAATTTTAATTCTCATTGCATTAAATCCTTCTCTATTTCACGCCCATTACATAATGTTGCCAAACTGATTACCAAATTTTAAGCACAAGTTCAATAAATTAAAACCCAGCGGGGTTGAATAAGAGTTGGTTGCATAAGAATTTCATGCAACGCACGTTCGCCGATATTAATTTCTGATATTTTGTGAGCTTGTGGATGCGTCAAAGGACGATAAAAACTGGGTCGGTTTCACAGCGGCGACAAGACAAGCGAACGAACGAAAAACGCATATTAATGGAAAATCAAAGCTGCCTAATTATGGCTACTCATAAATGCCGGATACAAGAGCGTATTTATTTAATAAGCGCAACGCGTTTCGCAATCCACACGCCAAATGGCATGGCCATCAAACGACGAACGAGGCGTAAAGACGAGGGAATGACTGCGATTGACAGCGTGATACATTTCCTGTTTATGTCGACAGGACGTTGAAAGGACGCGTTATGCCACTCGCGTACTTATAAAATTGATGGCGCGAGGCGATTCAAAATTTGATTTCCAGGTTAACGATGATGGAGTAAAATTGAAAATATCATGAAAATGGGATGAGGCGGGATGGCAAGCGGATTTAAGTGTCCAAGTTTGCCAATAAAATGAGTTAAAAGTTTACGCATAAAACAAGAAAATGGTTTTAGCATGCTGTTCAGAGAAAGTATGATGAACGAGGAACATTAATTGTAGAGGAGAACAGTCAAAAAGACGCACTCGACAAAGACTACTTCAATTGTCAGATACTCATTTGAATTGCCTGTTGTCGATAATCACAATGTTTGGCGTTGATGGGAGTAATTGTAAGAGTAATGAGAGAAGTGACAACGAAGACGCTGATGATGATGATCATGGCGTGGATGTATATTAAAATCAGTAAAATCATATGCCGCAATAAAAGCTGAAATAAGTGATAATAATAATAATAATAAAACTCCCTTTGTGCGTTGTGTCTGGATTGTGTCTGATTTTTGACTTTCAACTTTAATTAGCAAAATTAGCAAAAGTTGAATTGTCAATTGCGATGGATTCTGCCCAATATACCACATAGTCAAGTTTTGAAATTTCCCAATTGTGTCAAGCTATTTCAAAGAATTAACCTCACTTGACTTGAATATTTGTTAGTCTATAAATATTTTTGTATAGCAATTAAATCAGATTTGCCAAATGGAAGTCTTCGGGAATTCCCACAGTGCCTCAAATATGCAATACAAAATTCACAAAAAAAGGTATAAATAAAATCACAGGAAAATCGAAATGAAATCAAATATTCCAAAAATTCAAAAATCAAAAATCAATTAAAATGAAATATGCAAAAGGCAGTCAGTACAAACCAAGAGAAAATTGTGCAAATCTCAAGCAGACGTCGCAGCCACAAAGAAATTTTCTGTTGCTGCTGTTGATGTGCATTAAAGAAATTAAAGTCAGACGTCGTGTGGTTATATCACTCCCCTTACGCCTCATACCAAATTGGTTGTGTGCAGCAAACAACTTAACAAGTTTAGCTGCAGGTAAAATTCCTGCTGCTGCGGCGGCTGTTCGAAGGAGTCAAGAAGATATTTCCAGTGTTTATGCTTTTGCTTAATACAGGGACTAAAATGGGACAAAGGACACTGACGCCATCAGCTATAGCAGCACCAGTCGGACAACAGTCATGTTTATGCAGACGTGCGCCGCCAGCTGAGCTAAGCTCGACGGCGTCTTCAATTCATTCGTTCGGACGTTCGTTCATTCGACTTAAATTCCATGCAAAAACCACAAGTCAAGACTTGCTTTGCGTTCGGTCGTTCACAGCCGAATTGCTCCTTTGGGGCATATCCTTTTTGCATCCTTCACAAAGCGTAAAACGTGCACAAGTTGCAAAGTGGTCGATGAGAACGCAGAGCAAACAACACGAACCAAGTGAAGTGAAAAGTGTTTGCGTCATATTGGGGCGGCGATGAGGTAAATTGAAGATACGAGGGAGCGGCTGAGTAAAACTGCAGCTTAGACAAATAAACAGAACTTGGCTTCATCGTAGTCATCACATATGAATGGGCGTTGACACACCCCTTACAACCAATACTAACGAGCGAACCGTTGCTAAAGAAGTAAAGTCATCAAAATTCATACCTTGACTCCTTTTCATGAGTAGCCCCTCGCTCGTTGCCTATTTCCCCATAATCTTGCTAGTTACTTCACAGCGATTATTTAGTATCCTTATTTGGCATGCATGTGTGTGGCGTATCCTTTTTCTCTCGACGTTTTTGCTAATGGTTTGAGTCGGTTTATTTGCTTACTCATGTCTCGTGTAACACGCTGCAATGCGCGCAACACAAACGGCATTACAGAGCAATAGCCTCGGTAGCGCCAAGGACAACAAGCACAAAAGACGAAGTGGCAAGGAAAAATATGATTTAATGTCTTTTCGGTGTCGCATGCTAACGAGCTGAACTAAACTGAGCTGAGTTGTTTGCTACTTCTGCTTGAATTTTGCATGCTCTTGCAATCGTGCACTGAGAAGCGGCACAACCCGAGAAGCCGAGAAAAACTACGCTACGTGATTATGAGACTTGAGTCACATTTCGTCCTTATATCTCTATTGCTGTTATCTTTGCCGAGTATTCCATTGTTTGTTTTTTTCTTTTTTTTATTGTTGTCATTTGTTACGTGAAATATGCTAAATAGATTTATGCAATACGCTTAAAACACTTTGGTAAATTGCGAAAATCGCTTTGCAACATTTTTTTGGCTCCTCAAGAAAAATAAGCACAAATTTGCATGTTTCTGAGCTCCAATCAGATTTGTGTTTTTTTATATTTGATAGCTCAGAGAATTGTCACTGAAGTTTTGGCGAGATGCTCACTTTGCGTACTGACCGACTCGATGGCGAGATTGACTAAATATTTACAATATTAGGTCAATAAATTATCAGGTTTATAGCGGCAAATGTCCTCGATATATAATAAACATTTCAGCGTCGAGAAATAATGACAAGAGACCTGTAGAAAATTAGATGTTAATTTGCTTTCTGGTGCTCTTCACAATTTCTCCACAACGACATTACTTTGGTTTGGTAAAGAAGGTGTCACATTGGATAACATTTGAACTGTAAACACAAGATGGTAAACACAGCAAATAGATTGGCGAATAAATAATAAAATAGGATTTCTCGTACCGGTTCATTAGTGAGTAAAAAACGAGCCAGCTCTCTCTCTTAGCTTGGGTGAACCGTGGCAAACCATGCGTATCAATTCCAAAATGCAGTATTCTTGGTGCCAAGGAACTGCAATCAATTTAGTGGTATAGGAAGGAAGTGATATACCATAACTAATAATATAGAACTTGGTAATGTTGAATACTATCGACTACAAATAATTAGTTTCAAGTGCGCTCTGTAGTTTTAACGACTCTAATGCTAAAATGTACACAACAAGTCGGTATTCTTGAAATTGAATTGAATTGAAATTCCTATCACGTGAGCCGTATTCAACAGACATTGTTGCTCTTTTATATGAGGACTTGTAATGCACTTCTTGGAAAACCTCAGGTTACCCGATCATTGGCGATTAATGGCGAGTTAATAGTGAAAAGGTGAAATTAGTGAAATAACTTCAATGATTTGTTTTCTTGAATTATGGTAATGCTATTACGACTTTCACTAAAAGATCCAGGGAGACCTTAGCTTAAGATCTGAGCAGTATAATAGATAAATATATCACTTACTAGTTAATATTTCTTTTACTTTTTTTATGTTTTTCTCAAATCCTCTGTAACAATTTTCCACGCGTTATTTCAAGTGGAATATTTTTCAAAAGATATTCCAAATTTTCAGTTATAATATATATAAATTATTAAGCGAAGTTTGGAATTGCTTACTCACCTCAACATTTTTCCAACTATTATATTTCCTCGCTTAATCAATAAATTCGCTTTAAGTTCGCCAATTAAAGCAGATGCCAGAAAATTGAACTTCAAGTTTCTCACTGAGTTTTCCGCTGTTTTTCCTACTCAAGCCAAGCAAAACCGATGATAATCGGCGCAATTTGCCTGGGGGCACACGCTTTAAGTTCACTCAACTTTAATAGAATGCAGCGAGAGACAGGGGGAAAAAAATGGGCGAAAGAAATAAGTTTGACGCCGGCGGCTTTAATGGCCAACTTGAGTAAAATGTAGGCGGTTGTTCTCTTTTGGACTATGGAGGCGCAGGTGGGGCGTCATAAGTGGCCGAGGGAACATTTAAGCGTAAACAGTGCAACTCAAAGTGGAAGTGCAGGCAAACTGAATCGAGATGCGAGAGCGGACCACATTCGAACCAATGCGAAAAGCCTAGGGGGAAATTGCGCAGCAGTCGTACCGTTTCCACTTCAACTCACACACACGCACACAAGAGAAAAATTAGTTACGCCAAAGCTTGGAACTGAAGTTGAAGTTGAAGGCGTGTGGCAGCGTTCTAAGCAGCGCGTTCAGTTCCGAGTTGCGTTCAGTTAGAGCTGAATACTACAATGTCTTTGGGGCACGATTATCATGTAAAGCAGCGGCAGCATCTGAACAGCGACGTGGTTCTGAAAGGGGCGAGATATATTCAAGAATTGCACGCTTGATGTCGAGTATTATTACATTAGCAGCAGCCTCGTGGTCACAGTTTAGTTGTGCTTAGACGGAGCTGGCTCAATGCTGTGGCACAGACGTGCTGCTGCACCTCACTTTGCTGATCATTCTTCTTTACTCTCTTTTAGTGCATAGTCCCAAGCAGAGTATTCTGCTTCTAGCCGTGTTCGTGTTGTCGTTGTCGCATTTCGTCAGCTCGACTTGCCTTAACTCTCGGCAACAAAAGATGATGGAAATTGCATAAGCGAGCAGCGTGCAACAATTGTGGCACATAGTAATCTAAAATGAAAGTAAGTTGTATGAGAATGTGGCATTGCACTGCCGCAAGAAACCGACATCCAAACATTTTACTCACCATCAACTCGGCTTGGCTTTGGAATGCAAAATTGTGCCTCGACTGTTGACGAACTTTGAATGAAGTCGCTGGCAGACTCTGATGCTCTGATGAAGTGATGAAGTTGCAGCAGCACACATTTGCGTTAAAACCAATGCGTGTCCCCAAGATGCGGTCGTGGTCTGGATTTGGTTTAGTTGCTCTGCGGCAGCGCATTTATTGTTGCCACCATTTACAAAGTAACCAAAAAGTGGTGCAAGTTATGATGGTCGCGCTACCGCCCCGGTTGCTGGTGCTGTTGATGGCTGGTGCTGTGGGCAGGTGGCTGATGGCGCTACAGGCAAATGCAGTCACACGCGACAAAATGTTTAGTGTCGACGTGATGTATTTTTCAACATTTCATGACAAACGTGACTTCGTTTGCAGCTGAGTGAAGCTCAGCAATGGTACTACAACTAAGTCGGAGTACTCAGAGATGAGGACTTTGTTGTTAGTTTCAGGACGACTCCATGTCTTTATAAGTTTTGATGCCGTTTTTTATGTTGAATTTTATAAAAGGCTACCTCACGTTTTCAGCTGAAAATAGGTTTTTCGTTTAGGTTTTGATATTTGATATTTGAGCTACTTTCAACCAAATTCACATTAACATTAAACTGAACCTAAGCACCGAAATTCATCTGTCTGTCATTTACGAATAAGCACTCAAACATGTTCCATCATCAACAGAATGCTAAATTCACACACAAACGAGACATCCTTACAACGTCAGTTACAACAACTGTTTAATGGAGTCCAGCCAAACAAAAAGAGAATCTAAAACGATGGCGCAGCAGTTCAACTCAACGCTTGGTTACATCAAGCGAAAGCTCAAAGCAGATAAGCAGATAAGCAGATAAGCAGATTACAGATTGTGTGGCGAGCGCCAAATTTTGTGGGAATCATATGAGGGCGTCGGGACTTTATGGAGTATGGCTTAGGAGAAGTTCTGGCTCATCGAGGTTGCTTCATAAAGCGAATTATGCAAAAACACTTGTGATGGGTACAGTGTGCCGATGGAAGTGTAGTGGCGTTCATTCGGCCGTAGTTCATGCACCGAGATTAATTAGCGACGAAGACCTTTTGCACTACATTAAACAAAATTTGTCGAATTCCGTGCTGAACTCGATTATGTATTTCATAGTAGCATAGCACAATTGTAGCTTGAAGCTGCACTTCGTTTCGCTCGAACCCAATTTCGATTGAGTTGCTTTGCCGAAATTCCCGCACAAATACCATAAATCATTTTGGCAAAGTTGTCGCTCTCAGCACGGTTAACCGCTTTACGGTGAAACGAGCGAAAATCCTGTTAGGCGCAAACAACCCGCATGCGTGTCTGACATTTAAGTCAAGGCGCATATTGCGATCAAGCTCGCAACTCGTCCCTCCGTCACTCCAACCCATTGAACACCAACCAATTGGAAAATCAAATGGCAACGAATCAGCGGCCGCAGCATCAGCGCCGATTCGCGAAGGCATCGAGACACGTTTTGCCATTGGCCTTTGGCATAATTTATGTGCCTTGTTGCGTCGTGTCGCTCGTATTTGAGGTCTGCTTGCTCGTATTTACATTTACTTGAGTGCGACTTCTTTTTGGTTGTGATTTTGTTCGGTTTCGGTTTCGGTTTTCAGAATTAGAATGAGAATCGACAACGTCAGCAGATCGCAAACTTGTTTTGGCAAAGTCCAAGGCTCCTCGCTAAATCAAAGTCAAAGAACTTTTAGCCTATTTTTTCAGCGTTTTTGGTTTTTGTTTCTTATTTTTTTTCCTCTTACGAAAAGTTTGGCCCAAAGTTGACTCGCCGGCTAATGAAGTTAAATATTAAATTCTCACGTTTTCACATTAAAGCAGAAGTGCAGTAAAAATAAATAAGTGAAGTCGATGGCGACCAAGACTCCTCAAGTTGACCTTTCGAGCGTGTTCAGTCGCAGTCTCAGTCTCAGTCTCAGGCTCAGGTTCAGCTCAACTTTAGAATTTGGCTTGTGGGTTTATACTTCGTCTGGATGCACCACAATCTTTGCATTGGCCGCGAGTCGACTCAAAATGCTTCTAGTAGTCTGTCGTTAAAACAAACTACAGCGGCTGCTGAAAACGTGATTCATGTCGCTTATCACCCGCACAACATCATCATCGTCGTCATCGAATTCGTAGTCATAGTCGTAGTCGTCAACAACAACTTCGCCTTTTCAACAAAGGTCTTGGCTTTCCTCTGCTTCGAATTGTGGTGAGTCGCCTGTAGCTTTATGCGCAAACACAACCACGAACTGCCTACACGATCGACCAAGACCACTCCAAATCCAAGTCAGAATCACTGAAGCCCACACACTTCACGTTAGCAGCATCATCACAGGCTCACATCCAGACTCAGGCACAGTCTCGTCCAAGTTCCTCTTGGACGAGTTCGCTAGCCCACGCCTCACAGCACCACACCTCTTCACAATTCGTCGATCCGACATAAAATTTGAGGCCTCACGACCTTTTCGCTTGCTTTCAATACCTTTTTATAATGTTTTTCTTCTTCGCGTTTCTCAATTCATCGTTGTCGTCGACGGGGTTGCACAACAAAATCTATGATTTTTTATTATTTATTTATGCTATTTTTTTATTTTTTTTATTTCTATTTCTGTATTTATTTTTATTTTTATTTTTTTTGGTTTGTTCGCCATTAAGAAAAATCTTGTCTATTGTTCGTTAGGAACTTCTACGCTCTTTCTCTTTTCAAAGGAATTAAATTTGCCAGCGACTTGATTTGGGTTAACCTCTGACAGTTGTTTTCTTATTTCTGGGGTTACTCTTTTTCTATTTTTTTATTTTATTTTTTCATTGCCCTTTCGCCTCGCGATCCGAAGTTTTGTATGTCTCATTGGTTGTTATTAAGTTGGTCATGTGCCTTGTTCAGCTCGAGTCAGCGCAACTCAACGCCACTCATCTCGTCTCATCTTTGCACGTTGGCGTATAATTTCCAGATTCGATTTGATTGATTGAAATGGGCTCCGACATGGATTTTTATACTCTTTACGCAGTGAATAATGTAATCACTTTGCCATGAAGTTTGTAACACACTGAAGGAAACAACACAACCTTCTTTCGCCTTTGACTTTAAGTCCTTATACATAAGTTCCGAAACATTGAAGACCTTCGTACATACAACTGGATCGTATAGTTCCCATCCAAGTCTATAAATATACGTCGAGTGAATATTGGAATGTCTTATTCTGCTCAAACACATAATATCCTTTTAAGTGATGCGCGAAGAGTGTTCCAAGTTCGGCATAGCTGACGTTTAACCTGTGAGAACTCTTTAAAATGAAAAGCGCACATTTCATGTGGCCTTTGACCCGAGTATGTGGAGTTGTAGAATTATGTGCGAATTATTCCCGAGATGTGATTTGATTATGATCATTATGAAGTATGGAAAATGCATAAAACAATTTTAATTTTCATCTTGCAGCAATTTTCTTAGAGATGTATGTGCTAACGCGGCACATAGAACTTATTTAATAAGAAAAGCTAGTCAAGTTGAATTGTTAATGCATTTTTAGTGGTTCGTTTAGGCGAACAGACTAAACAATTCATGTTACTACTTAATACTCGGCTTCATAGAGAATGCAGGCACTCATAAAGAGTGCACTTTATGGCGAAACTATGCGCAAAACATATTTTCTACTCTACTCCACTGAACTCGATTCAGGGCAACTCAACTCCATGAAGAATTTCATTTGGAGTATATTTGTTTAATGTACGTGTACTACCTTGCGGCACGAGTTGGCAAGTAGTAAAAAGTTGTGGCACGAACTACTTTTAATAACTCGTGCCTCAAGCTGAGTCAAGTTGAACCGAGGCCAAAACGCAAATTTCTGACAGGAGAAACAAGCCAAAATTACGAGTATATCCCAAGCCAAGTTAGATTGAGTGAGTAGAGTACACAGGCTTAAGAGAGAGCGAGTAAGGCATATGCGCTAAAGACGCTAGCCTGGCACCTTCGGATTTTGCTCTGCGGCGTTTTAATTATTGAAAAACGTACACACACACGAACAGGCAGGTTCCAATGGCACCTGCTGCCAAGTTTATGTGGCCAAAGTGAAGCAACTTCAATGTGGCATGCGCCCGCCGCCACCAATCGTTGTCGCTACATCTGACTAAACTTCATCACCATCATCATCTATAGACGACGCAGATTTTGTGTAATTTCCAAAATGTCTCAAGATGTTTCTTATTTGTTGTTCGTTTCGACATTCGGCAGTTTAGTTCGCTGGTCTTGTATAATTTTTTTATAAAATCACATTTACTTTAATGGTGGCCTGAATTCTTTTCCCTTTCCTCTGCTTTATTTTATTTTTAATTTCATCCATTTATTTGTTTCTTTTTATTTCTTGTCTTGGCCATAAACTCGAAGCGAAGACATTATCGCACTTTCAATCAAATTGCCTGCGAGTGAGTTGCACCCGAAGGCGAACAAACAAAACCGAACTATAAATTTTTACAACTTTCTCTGCCCAACTGCCATGCCATTACGAAGGCCAAATTTATATTTGCTCATTAGTTTTTGCCTATCGACAACTTCATAAGCCAACAATTTGAAAAGCCATTTCGACTTAACTGATTTCGGTGCGAGCCGTAGGGCGAATTACATTGCGATTTGCCAATAAAATCGGTTTTCTATTTATTTGCTCACATTATTTTCGACTTTGGAAACTTTCAACTGCCATTAGCGTAAAACTTTATCAATTTACGGGTAGCATAGAGACGAACCCCAAACGCATTGCAGCTTAGAGCTTAGATCTTCAACACTAAAACATCCCTGTTTATAATATTATAACTTGACAGCCAGCTATTCCTGCAGTCAGTCACTCATTCACTCACTCAATACATGACTCAACGTCAACAGATCCAGGCACTCTGCTCATCTGGCGCATCGAGCAGCCCCATTAGAACCCCTATTACACCCCTCTGTTTTAGATTTATTTTTACCCATTCATTTTGCCGATTGTTTGTCTTCATTCCTTGTGCCTAACTTTGATTGACATTCCTGATCGACGTCATCAGTTATTCATTCGTTCATTCACTTACTCACTTGTCACCAACTTACGTACGTGGTTTGTGCTAAATTCAATAGCAGCGGGTGTTTGCATGAGGAAAAATGGAGAAAACTTTCGTTAAACTCCCTACAAAAATAGAATAAAAAGCAAAGCCAATTAATTGAGTGGAGCAGCAAATGCAAAAGTTTGTTCGAAAAATTAGCAGCCACTTACGGTACGCCAGTGGGTGGGGATGGTGCCACATGCCACAACCCCAAAAAGGCAATTGTCAACGCCGACGTCATAATCATCATCGCCATCATTATCGTATTCATCTGCAGTAAGTCGTAGCAGTGTTCGTCGCCATTATCAGCTTTGTTCAAATGTCGGAAAATTTATCGCAAATATTTGCTTTGCCATTAAGCGAGCATTTTCGCATTGTGATAACCTCATTTTCATTGTCACTTGTTGTTGCTGTTGTTGTTGTTGTTATTGTTACTTCGAAGGCTTTTCTCGGTTGGTTTTGTCTGGTTTGTCTTTTTTGTGGGCTGACAAAATAAACTCGAACGTTTTGTTGTGGTTTGTTGATTTTTGCGTTGATTTCGAGTAGTTTTTGAAAATTTCTTTCGGTTTATTTGGTGATACTCGTAGTTTTTGCATTAGCTGAGATTTTCGTTGTGCTGATAAGGCTACAGTTAACACCGTTATAAAATGTCTGAGATGAACTGAAATCGTAGTCCTGCGAGTGAGATGCTTTTCTGTCATTTTGAATGTAACGACTTACACAACTTTCAGTCGTTACAAAGAAGGAGAGAGTAGAAGTTTAAAATATGACCATCAATTGGAACCATTTATTGGACAATTGGAATATGACGGAGCAGCATTAACAATACTCGCATTACACTTTGGTAAATGAATGGGGTCAAACAAATTCGAACCACTTCGAACAAGGAAGACATGAAATTCTGAGCTAGCTAGCGGGTAGAGGGCTGTGCTATTATATGACAAATTGCAGGTTGACTTCAGTAAAAAATAAATTACATTAGCAAAATAAATAAATAAATAAATAAAATACAGTAGATGAATATTTACATATAAGGAAGGCATTTAAGTGTAATTTTTTTCTAAAATTCAAAATTCTTGGTATAATAGTTAAAAGCATAAAGTCAATTCTTTTCTGTGAATACAATTTATATTTTGTATTCCAGTTTTACTGAATTCTCTTACAATCCGCACAACCCATTGGTTTTCCTTAAACACACTCGCTTACACAATGTATCTTCTATTGCACTTTCAAATCCTTACACCTTCGACATAATGCATAATACCATCAGATTCAATTAGAGCTTCTCACAAAAAGGAACAAGTTTAACATTTACCATTTATTAAAACACCAAGTGGTGCTCCTGATGTTTTTACTGATCCTGCTTGTGTTACTAGCCATAATAATTTTGATTACAGTTGTAACTAAACACAGCTCCTTGTGAGCACGAACATCAAACGAGCAAAGCGAGAGGAAGAACGAGCAACAAATGACTGAAGCAAAAACTAAAAGTCCTTGCTTTCGTATATAAATTAAATCCTCACACATATAAGCGCATTTACAACAAATTGCAGTTAAAAACAGAATGTCGGGACGAAACGCACGCAAGCTGGGAATGGGAGAGGATTGCCCACTGATGGCAACCGATGGAACAAAAGGATACGGAAAGTATAAAAGCGGATGAGGATGCGGCGGCGTGTTTTGTGGCCGGTTGGACGATGACGACAACGGACGGAATCAGTGTACAAAGTGTGTATTCTGTATTTGTTGAAAACACGTGTGCGATTTAGCGATGGCAGTCAGTCATTTATTATAGTTGTGTCTGACTATCGCACCGTCTGACTGCACTCCATTCTGTGTGTACGCTTCTCTCTGCCAGGCATATGTCATTGTAGTCGCGTGTAGTTATAAAAGTACAAAACACTCACGCGTATATTAGTTGAGGAGTTGTCGGAGCAGTGAGGTAATACCGCAGCATGTACAGATAGCAAAAACGCATGCAGGCGCAGATTTCGCTTGCAGACTCACATACATATTTGCAACAATATAAAAAGGACGTTAAAAAATAAACTTACGTCACACATGTGTACATACACACGTACACACGCATATAGGACTAATACAGCGAAGCACAGTAAGGCTTTATAAATGCCACATTTGAAATTGGACGTTGAAAGCAGTGGATGCATCTGCAACTGCAACTGAAGGAGGAATATAAGACCTAGAACTACAAGTAGAAAATATTGCATTTTGTAGTGAAAATATAGCAGCTCATAAAGGATATTAATGCGCGCAACAAAATGGTGCAGGAAAATTCAGCGGGCGTGTTTAAGCGTTAATGTGGCAAAAAATGTGGGCAATTTTTCTCGCAGTTTAGGTATGTGCGGAAGGACTTAACATCGAATTGAAAGGAACATATGTTAGTACTTGTTAAAAGTACTACTTTCGAAGGTTTACGATCAGTGTTGACTATATAAAAGTCGATGTACACGTATGTGTGTATGTTACCTAGACACTACGAAGTCGCTGAACCGATTTTGATGAAATTTTTAGGGAAATTATAGAGTAATCTGGACAGTAATCGATTGAAGTTTGGTGCGAATATCTAGTGGAGAAGCTGGACAATTTGATCCAGTTAAAAGAGATTATTTATTAATATTATTTTATACTAGACGTGCCTTTTTTCACCTTTCACTTGACAAATAATAAACAAAATAAAAATAAATTAGCACATTCATTAGAGTTGCATTTACATCGGTTGAGAATATTTTGAGCCAAATGAAAAAACTTAAAAAACGTGGTAAAAAACTGCATGTATCTCGACAACCACGCTACCTGCCGGATCCAAACGTAGCACACACAACAAATTTAATCAAAATCGATCCAACCGTTTAAAGGGAGTATAGTACGAAAGTATCAAAATTTTATATATAAAAAGATTATTTTAGCTTAGAATTTTAAACTATATTGTCCGTTATGAACGCCGAAACCGCTGGACCGATTTTGATGAAATTCTTTGGGGATCTCTATAATAGCCTAAAGATGGTTACTATGAATTTTTGTGCGAAAAAACTCAAGCAAACTCTGCCAACTCAATTTCCAGATGCTTCTCAAAACACAAAACAAAGCAACATCTGAGAATTACGTTTGCTGACAGTGCTGCTTAAACTTTACAAGCCGAAGTATCCAAATATTCGAATGAAAAACAAAATCAAAAAAGTGAAGAATACGAAATGCCACCCAAAAAGTAATACACTGGAAGATCAATGAGAAAATTGAGGCAGTAGACAGAGTGCAAAGCTGCTGTAATATCCGAAGAGCAAGACGCACGCCATGCCAGCAACCCGCCGGGTCCTTGCTAGTAGCTTATGTTTCAAGCAAAGCTTTGTAACCATATATAAAACCATATATAAAAACAATTTCAAAACACGAAGTTGCCGAGCGAAGGAACACAAAACACAAAAAGAAATAAACAATAGCGTGTCGATAACGCGAACCAATAAGATTTTGCCATACCACAAATTACTCAACGCGACCAAAGAGATTTTCACTTACCGTTTACATCGTCATTCTATGCAACTCCGAAACGATGCCGGGGTCCTTTCTAGTAAAAAATATAAGGACTTGAATTTGACCAATTGATTTTTATGGGGGTACTTCTGCTGAGTGGGGATTTGCCTACTCTAGGCAAATGTATGGATTGTCAAACATTGAGCGACTAATTCACATACATACATACAAAAGGAGAGACATATGAAAAGAACCGGTATAAAGACGGACACACTATAAAAAGATCGTAAATAAAACCACAAATAAAAGAACCGTTGAATTTGTGGCTATGATATTTTTTGGCATTATTCAAAATTTTTTTTTGTATATTTTTATGCTCAACGTTTTATTCTCAAGTGTGCTTCAAGTCCATGAAATTGACAAATTACGTAAAATAGATAACTGTCATACAAACAGCTTCGACCACCTTCATCTACAACTTTTCTTGCGTACGTCGCCGCTGCAAACGTTTTGCAAAAGATTTCTGCATGCGTTTCAAGTCCTGTTGCGCCCCATCGACCGCGTCCTTTGTCTTGAAGAGGAACGCTCTTATATTGCCTCGTATGCTGGGAATGAAGTTCACCATGTCTTCCTTTAGCTGGGATGGCACATCTGTTAGTTTGGCTTTCCTGGTGTCGTCACTATTCGAGAACATAATGTGATCGCATGCGAGTGCGGCTAGCACTATAAGGAGCAATAATTTCGACATCTTTCTGAGAAGAGAATTTTCTCGATGTGAAAGTTTCGATTGAAAACGAAGGAATAATTTTGATATTTTATATAAAAATTTGTTACAAAATCTTGTTTAGTATAATTTTCATTAAAAAAGTGCCAAGAAAAGCCTACTTATTGTTTTTTATCGAATTTATGAAACTTTTTTTGATTTCAACTGGCAGCACCGCCAGGTTTAGGTCTTGATGCAAAGTTGCTTTCCTAACATACTAAGGGCAACTCATGACTAAGCGCAATGCTTTATTTTGCATTATTTGCACTCTCTTGCATTGGGACTTGGCAGTTATTTCCCATATCGGTATGCAGTACGTCCATACGGAACCACTGACGATATCTGAAGTCTAAAAGTGAGCCGCTGATCGAGGAGCAGTCCTAGACATTTCAATTTATTGGACTGTGGGGCAGTGTCGCCGTTGAGCTGCATAGCTGGAGGGACACGTCTCTCTCAGCTGTATATTTTAATATTCCAACGACCAGCCCAATTCTCTAGTAGGTAGAGGTACTTTTAGAAAACGCCTGCAGCTTCGTCACAAGCCCCTTGAATCTATCTCTAACAGACCAATTTGGCGAGAAAGCCAACATAATATCAACAACCAAGATAACTCAGCAAAAATTGCACAACCGCCGTTCTTTTCTCTGTACACCCTGTACTAACTTGCCTCAGCTTCGAAAAATTCTAGAATAGATTATTGATATAAAGCAAATGTTGAATTCACAACATCCGTGGGACTTCGTGTTTACGCCAATGTCAGCGACACTTTTAGGGCCACCCAGGGATTGTACGACCAGAAACTCGTCGAATACTTCACATAGCAGCTCAAAGAGGATAGACCATATAAAGAACACACAATTGACTTCAGTCTTTAACAATACAATACATTTTTATTATTAATTTTTGTTTTGTTTTTATGTAGTTAATTAATATTTCACATTTATAGAGTTTATATGGTTTGCTATTTTACACAGATTTCTTTCTTTTGTAATTTTGTTATTTTAATCTCTTAGGCGCTACTTTTTTATATTTAATTTTGCATTTTTATTTGTTTATTTTTAACTTTTAACTTGACTCTATTCAAGTGCAAATCTCGAAGCCTGAATAGACTTTCGAGTAGCTAAACACAAATCCACGCGCTTAAACAATTCGTTTGAGTTCATGTATGGTTTTTGAAAATTCCTTGCAAATTATCTTGAGCAATTTCTAAATGGCAGTTTATATTTAATTCTTTAATAGTTTACTTTTTGGCTTAAGTATATTTTTTCTTCTTCATATCTTCGCTTACTTTTAATAATTATTTGTACACAAAAAACAATTTTCAAGTAGTTTAGTGTAATTGTTGAGCGTTGAAAACAGGTGAGAGCCTTAAGATTATGACTACAACGTCATTAAAATTAGATTGGTTTTTTGTTTCCTTCACTACGATATTCGTATTATTACGTAATTGGAAACTGCACTCAACACAATTTTAGCACATGGAGGACGTTTTAAATAACTACTCTTCTACTTATAATGTATACTTTTTACAGTTTAGTTACTTTTCAAGCAATAAATGTTCCTTTTATTGTGGAATATTTTTAAACTCTTGAGTGTATATCCAACTTGAGTAGATTATATGAATGAAATTCTTAAGTGAAATCCTTTAATATTGAAGCAAACAGTTGTAAAAAGTACATATTTGAAAATAATGGTTGAAGTTTAATATCTGGGAAGAATGTTGATCAAGAGAAGAGATGTACTTATAAATTTCTGAAGTGATGTGTTCAGCTAACAGCCAATGCGGCAGATAGCGAAATTGTGTGACTGCTGAGTCTGTCATTGTATGAAGTTTTATACGATTGTGCTAACGAAATGTTATAAATTTAAATTCCTGGAATACTACCGAAAGGTACTAACTATTTTTATAATGTAAAACTTGTATGGCTAATGCTGATATACATATCCATACATTTACATGCACTAAAAAAGAGAAAACCTTCGGCAATTTTTAATCTATAGATTGGATATAGCACAATATAGACATCTTATGAATATTGGAACTTGTCTGATGGATGATAGAATTCACTCAATACATTTTTTCTTTTCAAGTTGGTTGAACTTAATAATCACTTTAAACTACAATATTTTTTTTATAGGGCACATGTAAAGCTTTAACAGATTAAAACACTAACTACAACTAAGTGGAGAAGTTAAAGTAAAATTTACTGCTTCAATTTGGCACAATTGTGAAAAAATTAGTGTGAAAAAAATTTCATGTGTAAAAAGGTGCTCAAAGTGCATTTGCAGAATTTTTGTCTTAGCAAATAAAAATTCATTTAGTTGAAATGCTTTTAAGGAATTAAATATTAATGGTCAAAATGTTTTGATTAGTCTATTCATCTCAAAAAGAAAAAAAGTTGCTTAGATGCATAAGTCTAAAATAGGCGAGTTTAGATTGCAGTAGAGAGCGAGGCAGGAACAAGCACAGATGTAAAAAAAATGAGAACAAATTTTCAACACACTCGTCACATATATATACACATACCACTCGAACTGAAAGTCACTCATATACACATTCATGCTGAGATAAAGAATTTTAATGTTTGTCAAATACAAGATGTTAATGCAAAGGGTTGTGCAGTGCGCGAAATGAATGCATACATGTACAGAGATAAATATTCGAGTAGAAAGCGAAGTAAAATGATGTGAGTTGAGCCAAATTAAAGCTTAAAGTACACAAAAACAAATTAAATTCAACTTAAAAATAACTTTTGGTTTCAATCAAAGCAATGCCCTACAAGCACTGCATTCTGTTTTGTGGTTGTCACGTTAAGCAGTAGAGAAAGCACTTACAACTATCTATTTCTCTTTTCAGAGTTTAACTCATAACCACGCTTCTTTTACGACTCCGAAATGTGTGGATTTGATTTAATTGTTTTTAAAGTTTTTTTTGTACAAAGCTTACACTGAGAGAAACGGCTACAACGCTTTTGATAAGCATCGTTTGTCAACTACTATGCTCTAAAGAACTATTAAGCTTTTTCATCACTCTAATGTAGCAACGCAAGGATTAAACTCTAAGTCGGTCTATGGTCGCTAGTTAAAGCTTGGCACGTCTTACTAGACATACGCTTGGGCGCGTGTACGTGGCTCTTTACCCTGCAGACGTTCAACAAAATTGCGCCAACTTACCATCGTCTTGCTGGAGTAGAGCCAAACGCTCGACGTCACGCCCACAAGCATCGAGCATAGATATTTGACCATATAGATTTGGAAAATTGGACGCGCCTCAACGCCGCCACCCTGTCGTACTACAGGGCACGGTATCGAGAAGGGCTTGCAAATGTCGCGATGCCATTGTACCATCCATTCGTCGAAGTTGTAGTACTCATAGAAGAGGCAACCGAGAAAGCCAAACGCGGGCAATATGAAAAGGCCCGAGAAGAAGCCAATGCGTAACATTAGACGCTCCAATTTATCGGTTCGCTTGCCATCCGTCTTCATGACGGTGCGTATGCGAAATAGTGAGACGAAGCCGGCAAGCAGAAAGAGCGCGCCAATCGAGAGATAAATGCATAGTGGAAGTATGAGAAATACGCCCAGTGAATGTGTGTCCAGTTGGCCAACGAAGCAAACGCCCGATAAAATGTCACCTGATGGAAGAGCAGAAAAATGTCGTGATTAGTACATACTAGCATAATTGTTTCAAATCAAATACGGGAGCAGATGTAGTTGAAAAAATGTGCATACCATACCATAGTAATAATTGAAAGGCCTCAAGAAAATAAATACATTTACGATACATTTACATACTAAATTGAAAAGCCCAAATCACAACCAAATCAACATGCAGCATTTGTGTGTCGCCAACAGCTACATTATGCATATTTCATTGGACTAATAACACACAATCTTTGTATGAATACGACTCGTCTGTTTGAGCAGCATAACATGTGTCGAAGCCACAACCACTGACTTGTGGACCATACAAGCTGCTCAGATAGGAGGCAAATGACGCAGACGCATCGAGTTGGCGGTGTTTGGCAAACCGAACCTAACCGTTAAACAAATATGTATACAAATAATGTCACGTTGTCAGACATAAGTGGGAGAGAACAAATGAACAAAGTACAACACAATAATGACAAGGCCAGCATGCAGCAAATGTAATTATTCAATTGATGAGTATGGGGGGGCCATTGTCTGACAAAAGGACAGACAAATTCACAGGCGGATACACACGAGCACACACAATGATAAACAATGTTTAATTTTACTTTTACCTTAAACAAATGTTTACACAATGATTGTTAAACATGAGCGAAACATGCATGATGAATGAACAACCATTGCAGTAACGATGATGATGATGGCGGTTTTAGGGTGTCTTTGGCCTCCCGCTTCAATAGTAACACGTAGCATGGAGCTTGGACGCTTCAAAGGAAAAACAATACAAATAAAAAAGCAAAGAAACGCCAACTGAGGCGCTGTTTAAACAATTTACAGACGTGCTAACCACGTCTGCTACAACCAACACAAAACAATATCAAGAATTCGTTGTAAAGAAGTACAGCAAAACGAGTCGCGTAGAATCCACTCGTTTAACTCGCTTTGAGATTGTCGCTACTCTGAAAATGTTTAAAAACTTTCGACGGAAATGAACTCCGCTTCAACTTTGTTAAGTGCATGCTCATTAGCGCAGCGCCTGTTCAATTGCTATCACTTTCATTATATTCATATCTCACTCAAATCCAACTAATAAATTATCGATTAGCTTGGTGCGGTTCGGTTCAATTCGATGGGATTCGATTTGAGTTGTCGCCTTCCTTAATTTCATTATTTAATTTCACGATTTTCACGCTCGAATCGCTCTTTGTCAATGTTACCGATGGCTTTATATCACCGACGTTGTCAATTGGTATCTTCCGACGAACCGGAATCGCGTTTTTCACGCCTCTTGCCTCTTAACACTTAATTAATTTTTATGTAGGTCGTCTGTCGTACCACTCTCGGGCTATATTACATTGCCCCCCCACACACCACAGATATTAATTTGTGCTCCACAGAAAGGCTGAGCTTTTTTTTGTTCATATGAAACGCATGCAAAAGGGTGAGGCGGGTGGTGTTTAAACATTTTGTTATCTTTGGTGGTAAATTGTTTATTGACTCTTGTTTTTACAAGCGATCGCGTGTTTACTTTACGCAGTGACTATAAACCACATTTTTACGTTGCAATGCACAATATATAGCAAGCAGTCGAAGGGGCGGGCGTGCGTCTATGCAGTGAAGGAGAAGTTGAAAAAGCAAAGTAGTGTGAATATGTAAGTCAAGAAGAAAATGAAAATTTTGAATCCATTTGGGAGACAGGCAGATGCAAGATCAGCTATTTAACATCGGGGAGCGGGGCCATGGGCTAAAGATTATTGAATGATTGCAAAGTAGCAAACGTTAACATTGGAATCTACTCAGCTCAGCTCAGCGGACTTTAACAGAAATAATTCTTTAAATCCTCACTTGTCTCTTAATGAGATTCTAAGGTGGTACCTCATCCGAGTCGTCTCAACTTCACAAGAATCTGTATGTCAGAGTATTCAGCGGAACACAGTACAGCAACATGAATTCCAGGACAAGAGGTGCCGGAATTGCCTGTGTCAACGTGAAATCTGCTTCTAAGTGTATGAAGGGTCTCTGGGACCTGCATAATTTTAATAAGTAAGCATGCTGCTCAAATGGCAAATGACTTCTAGAGTAGTTGAGAAGGAGGAGCAGACAAATATTTTGCCAGTTGACAGATTTAGTACCTCGAGCTGCATTGTTCTATGTATGACTTGGCCAGAGTTCGTATAAGAAAGCTGATGAAGTTTACATATGTATGTAGATGCCGAATTGGTTTAATTCTATAGTAGCAGTCCATCGTAATCGCAGCAATTTCTAAAGCGTTAAAAGTGATTGCTCATTTGCCATCTGTGGCTAACAACAAACTATCTGTCATTTAAGATTTTATTTGAAAATTTGTGTATGTGTATCATATCATATCATACATTTCGAAAATATTCATCAAATTGTAAATCTTCATGTTTGAAAGAAAATGTAATTAAGCTCACAATCGCATGCACATAAACACAACAAGAACTTCATAAAGCGGCCTAAAGCTATTTATCGAATATGTCGACTGTGTAAAAAATATTATATTTTCATATCTTTAACAACGTTTCCATTTTTTTATGCCTTGTTGAACACACACACACACACATTGCATTTGTAATTATCAGCTGTCGTATCTTTTAATCACATGTTCGTCCGAATTGTCGTCCCTACATTAATTGTTGTTCTCTCTTTCTTTGGTAACTGGGAGGCTGCAATGTTTTCGGTCTCGTTTCATCCATTCATTCGCTCATTTGAGCATTTAAACGTTTTAATTACTCACTCAGTCGTTCATTCATTCATTAATTCACGCGTTCGTGGCACAGAACTCGCACGAAAGCTGCAACCTGTGAAGTCCTCTCCTTCACACACAGTTCACTTAGCCTATTCAGTCTATCCCACTCAGCCACACTGACTTTCTGCCTATGTCTTTCTTATTGTGTCTGTTTTTCGCTCGTTGCGAAATGCCGTTCTGACATTTTCTGCGTTTGCTCAGCCCAGCTTAACTCAACTGAGCGCAACTTTTCATCGCCTCACCGCTTAGAGCTTCACTTCAATAAACGACTCATAAATTAAGCAATTTTCCTTTTATTTCATTTCACTTTACTTTTGCTGCTTTTGAATGGCCGTCAACGTAATGCAATAATTATGAAACAATTGTCAAGCGGCATGTACCGCTCTTGCCCCATTTTGTAATCTATCAGAGGTATCGGTTAAAAGAAAAGACAGAAAAAAGCAAAGAAGCAGTAAAACTTTACACCAATTCTATTCACTTTGTAAAGTGTGCTTATTTAATCCAAAAACTACTTTTTATTACTATTTTTAAACATTTTTTATGGCCTCACTCAATGTTCATCCAACTCGCTTCTTGATACATTTTCTGTCCTTTCTGGTTGAATTTGGTTGAAGTTGGCTATTATGGCACGCTTTTCGAGTGTAAGATAAACATTTTGACAGAATTGTCATAAAGTTTGAAAACTGCATGAGTGGATGGTCAAGTTTTTATGGCTTTAACTTTGAATTCTAATAAATTTTTAAAGACTTGTTTCTGGTCAGTTGAGCAATCTTGAGCAAAGCAATGTTAAATACATTGGATACATATATTACAAGATACATAAAGAGAATAAAGAGAAACGAGATAAGCCATCAGTTTGAGCGTTAAAAATCGAATCCCTACTGAGATTCAAGCATACCTCAAGAAGATAAGTGATCTTGAGCTGAGCGAGTATGATAATCATTTGTTCCAGTATTCTCAAAACTATTACTGGCGTTTGTATGATTTCATTGTCTTAATTGGTGAATAAAACAGATTTCGTCTGATCAAATAGACGATAACACATGTAGATATAATATACAAGTTTAATAAGAACAACCGTTGAAGACACGCGCGCAAACTGTGAGCAAATCTGAGCTTCAAACTGATTTCCGGCTATGGATACAAACAACAAAGAAAAACCAAAGCTCGATTGAAATAAATCACCAAGTTAAAAACATGTTAAATGAAGCTGCTCTCCCTCATTTGCGATTGTGATTCGCACAAAGCAATCGAATTCAAAAGAGGCACCATCTGAGAGACTGCAACTGCCACCTGCTGTTGATGTTGCGGCTTTTGTGGCTGCGGCTACGACTGCAGTTGTGGCTGCCGTCCCCACAGATATTGATCTTAATTTGCTTTATCACGCTGCAGCCGCTGCCTTCTCCACAGCAGCACAGCTTACAAAAGAAAGAGACACAAACTCATCGTAGTGATAAGTGATAGTATTGAAAATTCAGCTGGAAACTGGATTCTATAAAGTTCGGAAAGACTTTGTGGCGTGACGGAACTTGGGCGCGCGCACACGAAACCCGTTTTTGATCCTGACGATGTGACTTTACGAGTAGAAGAACGTAACTCCTCAGAAAAGCAAAGAAACTGGTTTGTCGATTGTCTTTCGTTGGCCGTTTTGGAGAATTTCATTTGAACGTTGACAAACGTAAATGATTGTTACAAGTGCGGTGCAGTGGCATGGTCTGGAGGCTGGGACTGGAGTTGAGGGCCAAGCAAAGGACAAAGCAAGCGGTGCTACTGAGTGACTGACTGCCTGCCTGCCTGCTGCCATTTGCAAGACTGACACTGCGACAATTCTGTGGCATTAAAAGTAGTGGCAATAGTGGCAAGCAAGCAACAAAGGCTAGTGCAACAGCCGAGGAGGCAGTTGAAGCTATTGGGTTGTGGATGCTGGTGATGTTGGTGCTGAGACTGAGGCTGCGGCATCTACTACAACAATGCGACAATGCATGTCAATCGTTTTGTGTGGCAGCATCAGGAATGCGTGTTGCAATGCTGCTACGCCTTTGTGTTCATGGCTCTTGTTTCTCTGTGTTGTTATTATTTTCTTTTGTTTTGTTTTGGAGTCACAAAGCGTTTGCCAGTTAGTCATTCAGTCAGTCAGTCAGTCAGTCAGTCAGTGAGTGAGTGAGTGAGTCGAATCGAGTCGGTCTTCTGCTTCGGTTTTCTGTTTCCCTTTCTGTTCGTTGTTGCTGTCCTTTGATTGTCTTTGTCTTCATGCCTGCTCCAATCTACTATCTATCTACTCGCTGCTAATGCGGCTGGTTGCTTGTAGCTCCTCTGTACCGCTCTGATGATGAAGTGCAGACAGCTAAATTCCCTTTTTTAGTCATGGCATGACAGTCCGCATTGCAGCCGCTTTAGAAGCAGCATTGCAATTTGATTATGCACTTTTCCACATAAAAATGGTTGCAACTATGCGAAATGAAAACGTGTTGCTTCCTTCGGTTTCAGTGCACTCGTTATAAAATGTCACAGCAGCAGCAGAAGAAGTAGCCTCAACCTCAACAGACCTGTACAGAAGCGTGGGCCTTTGAACGTCATTCACTTTAGCCGGCTCAGGCATTCAGTCAGTCAGTCTCTATAATTGGTTTTCGGCGTGTCGTTGGACTTTGCCCAAAGGACTGTCGCCATCGTCATCATTTTTGTTGTCGTCGTCGTACACGGTGTCACACACAGTAGGCGTTAATCTTGGCGCGAACTCGGGTTGCTTGTTGACTGATAGCCTCTTTGATAATTGAGGCACTGCACTGAGTTTGGCTGTAATTGGCGATTCACATTCAATTTGAAAGTGAGATTTAAATATTCTGTCTATATGCGCCGCAAATGTTGAATAGCAACTTGAATTTTTATTTAGTTCTATGAGACCTGGCCTGCGGTTTAGATAAGACAATTTACGATAAGAGCAAAACAAATTTAGTTGCGCCAAATCAGAGCAACTAACAGAACAACCAGATTCCGATTATAGAGCCGAAATCAGAAAATAAAAGCCTCAGGCTCAAATCGAGACACACGCACTCAAAACGATTAAACTGTCAACCTGCAAACATAGTTGAAGATCGAAAGAGTGTACAATAGCGAAAATAAGAGACGGCAACAAAAATTGAATTGGCCAACAACGCAAACAAATCTGCAGACAAATCTAAACTCGAATATTTCATGCCACGCCATCTTTGCATGGCGCAAAAACTTGTCCACACAGGTAAGCAAAAGAGCTCACCGAAGTGGTTGGAGAAAATGAATCGTAACGTAACGAGGAAAAGAAAAAACGTTCCGAAAAAATCGTAAACAGTGAAAAGACTATACCCGAACAACCTGTAACACAGCAGACAGAAAATCGACTTCAACAAAAAAATCTGTGTAGGAAAATGGAAAAAATAAAAAATCAGACTTGGATGACAGTCGACATGAAATCTGCATGCGACACAGAAAAATACAAAAATTGAGGTCAACAAAACTAATGAATTACAATTTTTTCTGCATTTGTTGTTGTTATTGTTTGTTTCCCCGTGTTGCATTCGAAATGTCAACGATGCGTTTATCGCGATGCGCAATTAAATATGGAAATGTGCAGCAAAAAACTACTGCAACAAATGTACAACACAAAAAAAGAAGGGTAAAAAAACAGAGAACATGCAACGAAACAATATGCAAAGAATGAACAAAACATAAAACAATTAAAAGTGCATGCGACAAATGTCAAAATGGCAGGTCACAAGGCTACGGCGGCAGATGCCAACGCAAAGGTGACAACTTGCCACACACACACACTATGTATTCAGAAAGTCACAAATTTGGGGCGCTACAAAAACATGTTTGAGGTTTCCAATGCATTAGAGGCGGTCGTGCTGTTAGTCCATTAGGGAATTAAGTACGGTCTGACAATTGCCGCTCTAATAACAATTTTCAACTACTACACAAATTTGGAAAACACAGACTAATGAAAAAACGCATTAACGAAGTGAGTGCAAGAGTTCACTGTCGTTCTCATGTTTCAGTCATTTAGTCAGTCAGTCAGTCAGTCAGTCAGATTGCAAAATGGGCAACAACAATGTTTCGACATTGACAACACCCACGCCGTACTCGTCATTCATTGATGGCGTTAAAGTGTAACCGAAACTATAAATAAGACAAGGCAACAATTTTAGTTTAATTAAAAAAAAAATTTACTTGTTTTGGTCACAATTCTTTGTGACTTAAGTTCTTTGTGTAGACTCAGTTTTAAAAAAGTTTATGAAATGTGGCAAAGCTGCGAATATATCTCAGAATCCGTTCATAGTTTTATTTTATTTTATTTATTTTTTTTAAAATTAAATTATAACATTTAACGCAGTAAACTGCATAACACATTTGTCGGATTTAAAGAATAATGACGTGACAATAAAAATAAAAAAATTAGACTTATATTAACTTAATTAATTATAGAAGGCTGTATCCTTCTTAGAGGGAGATCATGTGGGTGCAGCCTCTCATAGTTTGTATGTAGAGATCCCACATTGAAGGTGTATTTAATAACTCGTTTAACTTATATAGTGAAACCGAAGTATTATAATATAAAGTGAACACTCAAAAATGTGCTGCGAACCCTTATTGATCTGCGCCTATTTATTCAAAATACTTCTCTAATATCCAAATCCAATTCAGCTGAACACAGAATGCTTGTTGATTATTATACGGAAGTTGGTTTTTCAAACGAAACCTTCTTTTGATTATTAGAGGTATGACCTTCATATAATTGTGAGTAGGCATTTCAAATTCAAGAACTTATTTCGTGGTGGGTTTTGTTTTTCCTTCGCCTTAAAGATATAATCACATGATATGAATGTAAAGAATATGTGGATTCAACAGGGGGTTGCCACAGGCTCAACAACACATATAATTTTGGCTTTATTACAGTACAAGTTCCAGACATATGATATACGATATGCTATTGTGGACCTTATTTGCGGGACTATGCCAAAGCTCTTCATCACATTGACGTTTCTTATCATTTAGAGAAGTTGTATGAAATTTAGTTTAAGAGAAGTCAGTCCTGAAATAAAGGTTGTGTGAATATAGCATAAAGTAAAGCAAAGTATCCTAATATTTCTTTCTGTACTCTTCTCTTATATACTTCGCCCAGCTTCTGTTCAGCTTCTGACTTGATTGGAGTAACAGCGTACATAAACAAAACGTGCACACGTCCTTGTTTAAATGCAGAGAAATCTTCAAAAGGTTTACGCAGCCGTTTGGCCTGAGTGCCTCTGACGAGTTTTCACTGCAAATGTTAATTCAAATTAAGTATTTCGTCGCTAAATGGGCACATAAGAGACATAAACTGTGCCCCTAATAGCAACAGAGAAAGTGTTGCACTAGTTTTGGAAGACCGAAAGTATTGTATACGTGTGGGCGTGGTGCGAGAAGATGTGCTTAAATTTATTGTGGTTTATTACAAGCATTTCAGCAGAGTTAAATTATGTGCCACAGTGACAAAGCGGGTCCATACCCACAAGCATGCAAGCCAACTGAAATACGCCACAAAAAACACTTGACAACCATGTTGGGTAGGAATGTTACAGCTCGCAGACGTATGAGTAAGCAGGAATGTAAGCGAGTAGCTTAGCTTTCGCTACTTGATGCGTACGTGTTTGTGTGTGGCAAGTGTTGCCACACTATTATAGAACAAGGTGCAAAGTAATTAGTGCTGCACTAAGCACTCACTTAACATTCATACAATTGTCTGTCTCCCACCCGCATCCCTCTAACACACATAATTCTCGTTCGTTGTTTTTTTTTTTTTTTTTTTTTGTTTGAGTGTGTTGTTGCACGAGCATTTTACACTTGTAATTGTTATGAGGTACGCTCAACTCGTACGGCTCCCATTTGCTGCAAGGGTTAAGCACATTCATTCATTCATTATTTTCAAGCATTTCGAGGCATGGCTCGATGCAAATGTATATGTGCGACTATAAGTGTATGGGTGAACGAAAGTTCTAAGGACTCGGAGTGAATTTTTCGCCTCTGTGCAATAAAAATCGGATTAAAATTTATGAAATTTCCACAGTGGGTATTCAGACATGATATATGGGTAAGATTATTTTATTAGCGGAACGAGGTCCCTTCTACAGTGCAATAAAATGTATAAAATAAATAAATAAATTGTTAAACAAAATATACAGAAAATAAATTCATTTAAAAGTGCATGCTTGCCCTGATAAACCAAGCCTAAATAAACAAACCCAACCGAAAGAAAAGTAAAGCTGCTAAAAATTACCATAGTCCTCTCTGCCAATCACACCAATATTTATTGTGTGCTAAAGTGTTCGCTTCATTCAACTGTCTTTTCTACTTCCGCCTGCCACGGCATTCGTGCTATAGCTGCCTTTGCGTTTGCTCCTTTTCGGGTGCTGCTTTCTGCACTGTTTTACCCAAACCAAACACAATTACTTATCCGGTAACCACTGTTGCTACCTCATCCACCTTCTTTTAGGGCTGGGCAGCCTTTCGTATTGATTTAGCAAACAAAGTTTTTGATTATGCATGACGAAGAAGCATAGCCGAAACAAAAGGTAAATGGTAAGGGTATATGTGTGGCATTTAATTGGATCCGAGAAGAAATAGATTTTTGGCCTCGTACCAGTCGCTTTTTTGTAAAGCCATACAAGATTTTCTTACAAAAGTTTTGAAGTTAAATTCGAGTTGGAAAATTGGTTTGGTTAATGGAGTAGACTAGGATTGTACCAGTAATTGTCCTTTAATTTGAATTTAGTATTAGGCACAAAACAACAAAGGAAACTCAACAACAACAAGAAACTTGTACAACTAACGACCTCATCATAAAACTTCAGACTCGCATTTCCTAGCTAACTTTTCTTTGGACCGCTTCGCAAGCTCAGTACACACCGAGACAATGAACAACTGCAAAGTCGTATTCAAAGTTGAGCCTTTGCCAATCCAAATGCCAAATGAAGCGTTTGGCTCAGCAGCTACCATTGGTGCCGTTCCTGCTGTTTGTTTGTTTTTCTTCTTGTGTTATTCTTGTTGAGGTTTTATAGAAAAACAAAAGGCTACAATTTTTTAACAATAACTGGCAAAAACCGAAGACGAAAGCCGAAAGATTTCATGGCAAGCAGTGCTTCCGCAACGGAAGTGTTACGAAACCTCAAAAGACCAAAGTCAAAGACTTTCGAGGCTTTCAGACGCATGCTTCCCCAGTAGATTGTCGATTGTTGTATTAAATACACATACATAAAATAAATTAGAAAAGTTGTGATTTACTTTTTGCCAGCACCCAGAATAAAAGCAAATGATGAAATACAAATTTTGGCTCCGTTCGTTGGGCCACAAAGTCCCGGGGAAATATATAGAAAATGAATTAATATTTTTCTTGTGTATGTACCAGTTCAATTAAAAAAGTTTTCCTCTCCCAAGTCCCATAGCTTGACTTGACCCCTCTGTGAGGTTGGTAACATTTGTTTAGTATTTTTAATACAATAAATAATATTGTATACATAGAAAGTTTTTGATTTGCCACATCTATTATTCATTTTAAGGTTTGAAACAGCAGGGAGGCAGCATACTGATTTCGTTCATTTCCAAATTTGTTCTAGTTTATTATCAGCAGCACGCAGCCAAGCATCCAGTTAGTCTGGTCAGCTAAGAGCCAAATGAACCGTAGAAATTCGACCAGGAAAATTGGAAAACATAACTTTGGCTTGTTTGTGGCGTCATAAACAAGATTTTTCTATTAATTTTTTATTTGTTTTAAAAACAAAGCAAAACTAAAGTCAGAGCCATAAAATTTGTTCGACCAAAAAAAGGTTAAGTCGTTCGTCCTGTATTTGTAATAAAGAAAGTGTGAATGCGAATATATGAGCTACGTGAATTTACTGAGAAGAAAGGGTTTCAATTATAAAGGCTGCAATCAATCGATGCTGTCGCATGGAAGGTTTAAGGAAGGATTAGAGACAGTAAATTTCATGTCCCAATCTTTTAGGGCCAATGAAAACTCAACAAAATTTGGCCAGCTTGTTTAATATTCCCTTGACCGGATTTTATAGTTTACGTTGCAGTTTTACGTTACGTTTAAGTATTATCCACGGACTTTAATAGATTGTGTGCTTATTAAGGGAGACGAATAAAAATTTGTTTGATTCTGTGGGTTTTGTGTTTGTCTCTCATTAGCTTGTGAATATAATTACGTTGAATACTTTACAGTTAATTTAGTTAGATGTGTTGCTACTCACCAGAGTGCTACATTTTTGTCGCTTACGAAAATCTTTATTAATTACGTCTTAATGTGTGCTTCGATCTTCTTTCTATCTTCTTACTGGTCATGATTCATACAAACAACTTCTAAAAACAAAAGACTCTGCTTAAGTGCAAAACACTTAAACCCACAACAATTTATCCATTTTTCATTCCAGTCACACTTGCCACAACTCCAGACATAAATCAAGTAACTACAAGCAAACTTAGCAAACAATACGCAATTTGTGCATGCAATATTTATTGCATAACAATAACTACAACTACAACAACGACAGCAGCAACAATCCAGTATGGAACTTTTTAAACAAAAGAACTATTTTCAACTTCAAAGAAAGGAAGTCATTATTTCAACAACGACCGCAAGAACAATAACTAAACTAACAAGCAAACACGCAACAGCAGAAATTTTGTTGCAAATAAGCATTATTGATGACTTTAGAGAGGCCCAGTCTGAAGTCTGTGACTGTGAATGAACCCAAAGTTGTGGGCGTCATTGTGCGACAAAAGGCATTTTTGCTCAGACCAAGGCATCTTTTGTTTCTTTCTCTACTCGCTCAGCACCAGCAACGTAGATTTCCTACAAACTTCACTGCTGCTGCTGCAACTCTTTATTAAAAGCAGCAACAGGCAAAGAAATACAAATAAACGCGAAACTTCAGGGAAAATTTAGTTCAACGGAATGCTTTCAGTTTGGGATCTGTTTTTTTTTTTACTTTATTTTATTTTTTATTTTATTTTTTTATAATAAACGATAGACTGTTGCTTACGAGTATACCCAGAGCCAAGCTCAACATAAAATGCGTTCTTGGGCTTAGATTCACAAAGTGGCAATTCGTTATTTTTGTCTGGTTTGCAAGCCTGCTTGCCTTGGTTGGCAGCAAACCATTTGTTGCCTTTTTTGGCATTTCAGCCATCATTACAGCAAAGACACAGAAAACCACAAAAATTTGCAAGCCCAACAATGAGCACAAAAAATCAACACGATAACTTCAAACTTTCCCTGTGTTTGCATGTACATATGTGAGTGTTGACAATACCGTCCATAGCTCTTTACATACTCTTTACATATTGTGAGTATTGTTATACGTGTAACTTTGTCATGCAGTTTGTAACACAGTTGAGGAGACATAAGAAATGCCATAAAGTATCAGCTCGACGTAGTTATATGTATGCCTGTATATATACAAAGTATTACTTCAGTTGTTGAGCTAGAGAGTAGAAAATTTGTACCAAGTCTTATTTTCTCTGCTGACAAGATATTTTTGGGGGGGACCGGCCACTAGGCGTAGTACCTTCCTCATAAGTAGCAGATTCAAATTCAAGTTGTTTTTTGTCGCGCTAAAATTTCGACTGATGTTTATGAATATATAGGTTTACTCGTAATGCCCTAAACGAGAAAAATTCACTTTATCAGCAACAAGGAAGCCTCATTTGATGAGACACATTCGCCGATGTAGGCTAACACATTTCTCAATTTGCCAATTCTTGGTGTGAAAAGTATTAAAACTTTGGTTTTTTTCTTTCTTTGTTCTCAACTAAAGTTTTCGGTGTCTTTCTGCTGACTTTTTTCACTATTTTGGATAGTTTGTTCTTTGTTGCATTACATTGACCGGAGATGCTCATTTACAGGCACAAGTGATGCTGGCTACTCTAACAAATTTTTACTGCGCTCATTGTGTTCATTTTTTGGTGGTAACACAAAAAACACACAAAACACGCACACAAATACAATAGCGAACACTATATGTATATAAAGTTTTGTGGAAACGTTTTTTGGCACTAAAACTTCTGCCAGTGATTCCCCCAAACGAGTGCGGTTGGAAAATACACTTTTTTTAAATAAAGCAAAAAACTGTAATTAACATTTTGTGTGCATCGAATAGAGGCGAGTTGAGTGCAGTTGAGTACAGTCGAGTCTAGAGTCCAGTGACTAGAACATGTTTGCGATGAGTTGAGATGAGTTGAGTTGTGTTCGAATCGACTCACGCAATTCAAGCTTCGCAAGTTCTACGAGTTGTTGGAGTTTCGCGTTCGTTCTGTCGGTGCGGTGTACGTAAAATGCTGCAAGTGCCAAAATGAAATAGTGTAGAAAAAGTTCTTTTAGTTTTTAGTGTTTTTTAAAGCTTTTTCAATTGTAGTATTTTTTTGACTCCTCTTCAACGCTGTTGCTCTCTTGCTCATGTTCTTCGAATCGGTCCGTTTAAATGTTGCCAGACTTTTTGTGTAAATTGTTTGCTGGTTAAAAGTTGGTTTTTGTACAGCTGCTTTGACAGCATCTCCTCCACACTCTTTTATCCCATGATACTACTGGCCTTAATGACTGGCAATTGGTTAAAGCATTTGTGGTAGGTAATGAGTGAAGCAAAGTGGTACTTTCGGTAGCTATAGTCGAATTGAGTTGAGTTAATTGTTCAGAGCTGACTAAAGTGAGTTAGTTTGCAATAGTTTGAGGCATGATTAGTGCTGTTCTAGTTTACTTTTTTGTGGAGATTCCCAAGCTTTCTGTTGAAAGCAATTAGCAGCGGGAAATGAAAAATACGATGACATTTGGGTATTTGGGTGGGTGGAAAATAGAAATGAATTGACTAAAGTAATGAAAATTTTTGCTAAAGAGAAATTTTTGCTAATTTCCTCAGTAAAGCATACGCAAATATTGACAACAACAAAAAAATTTAAATAAATAAGTAAAGCACCCACCAACTTCATCAAAAATAAGCATAAATTGAGTGCAAAAAAAAATTTAATTTCCGTTGACTTATTTCCTTTGTAAACATTTCACGGATAATGAAAGTATCTGAAGTTAGGTCTGTGTGTGCAAAACCCGCAGTTTAACGAGGCAAACAAACTTTCATTATCGAATGCAAATTTTGTGACAGTACAAGCACAAAAACACAGATTTGCACACGGCGGCGATATCTAAAATGAGATACAAACGACAAGACAGACAGAAAGGTGGCCAGGCAAACAGAGAGACAGCTGGACGGACACACCAACCCGCATGCTAGCGTTAAATTGAAAGATACTCAAAGTTAACGCCAAAGCCACCACCGACATCGCCCTGTCTTGCCTTGAGTTGTCTTACTTACTGATTAAACTGTCAAATGACTCAACAACTGACAGGAGTGACACTTCGATTATTAATCATTATCATGCTCATTGATATGAACACAGATTTGGTATCTTATTGCGGCACTCAGTCGACCAACAAGCTAGTTGTTATTGTTCTTATTGTGGGCCACTCTACCTCTCTCTAAGAGTCTCCTATTTCCGAATTAAAGTCCACTTGATGAACAACACCAAAACCAATGAATCAAAGTCAACTCAATTCATCTCATTAGCTGTGGAATTCATCTACAGCCTTTTCGAATGCACTCAGGTCACACGTTTCAATATATCTTACTTTAACATATCACTCGCCTCACTTCGGCTCCCCAAACTCAGGCTTACTTTTGCAGACAGACGCACATGTATAAAAGACTTTTGCCTGCCTTTGTGTATGGTCCCTTGTACACTTCTTCCTCTTACAACTGACAACTTGGTTGTCATTAATGATCTCATAATAGAATTTCCCTCTAATTTGCTTAACCCAAACTCAATTTGAAACCGCCGCGAAGTCAGCGCAAATTATGAATTCGTTGATTATTATAATTTTAAAAGGGGTATGTGGTTGCTGCTGCTGTAGGTTTGTTTATGGCTTTGTTGTTTGACCTATGCATTTATACTGCTTATTGTTTCAGCTGCTGTTGCTCCTCCTCATCATTGATATCGCCATCGCGTTTGTTTAATTTATTTCAATAGTCTTAGCCTGGGCTTCTTTCACTTCATGGCAAGCGGCCTCTGCTTGATTGTTTGCTCATTCGCCTGCAGGTAGAAAACTTGATTTTCGTGTTGAAAACTTTGAAAATTTTACGTTGTCAAACTCGGAAGAAGCTGTTACGCGTACGCAAGTTTCTTTGCAACGAAATTAAACTGCACTTTGCATGCCTCCAAGTTCACTGCGAACTGAACTGAGTTCAGTTGCGTTTAGTCAAGTTGAGATTGTGGCTCAACTTTGCAGCTAAGTAATTGAAAATTTTATACCGAGGACCGAGCTCATTTTGGGCTGCCACCACCTGTTGACTTTCTTGGCAGTTAATAATTGAGTCTGTTAATTTCTGGCATGTCAAATTTAAAGCTTCAACATTTTACTGCAAAATGTAGTGCTCCTAGTTGAGCAGCAGATATTTCGCTATTTAAATGTTTTCTATATTTTACATTTTTTAAGTTGCTCACTCATAATTGCGAGTAATGTTTTTTATTGAATTTTTCGTGTTGCCTAAAAACAACACAAACATTTTTTATCTGTTGAGCGATCTTGTTAGTTCTACTAACAAGCGAATTAAGCATAGAGTCAAGCTTTACAAGACGAAGAAGAGACAACCGTCTTGTAAACATTACTGACCCTCTCATTCATTTGTCCATGTCTACGTCTACGGCTGACCTTTCCTCGAAGACAAGAGAAATAATGCGTGTTCTCTCCCCCTTTACAAAAGCAATATGGCTAACAACGCCATATTAAAGCAGCCTGTGTTGCACAACGACGCCGTTTTGAGGTAAGAACATTAGACAAAAATTTTTGTGTTTTTAGTAAAAACCAAAAAAGTACACCCAACAACAACAAGCCGAATGCCAACACATGACAAAAGATATGAACAAAAGTCGAAGAAGTATAATGTGTAAAAGTGGTATGCGTCACTGTGCTTGGTTATACAACATAAGCAGAGTGGACAGTTCAATGTGAGATTGTGGCGCTTGTTTATATTTTGTGTTTGTGTGCCCAATTCAACAACAACTCAAACGAGCAATGAGGAAGTGGTACTTAGGACTATGGTTTGCGTGCATATAAAAGAAGTTTACCATTCAAATGATACCATTGCAGATACTCGTACATCTAGCCATTGAAATACGGCATACCTGAGTGAAACGAACCGAATGCAAGCTTTCCCCACTTTCTAACATAAGTCATGGAAATGCATTGCGTTGCGTCATTGGCGCGTTATTGTATGACAATTGTCTGCACCCCACCATCGTCTCTGAATACAAGAAAACCCTACTGACGTTTCACCTCACCCACATTCTGGGGGCTAGGCCAATAAACGAACATGGCTAACTGAATATCACATAGGCAGCGACGTCGTGGCTTGACCATTGCTTGACATTTCTGTTGTTGTGTACGCCATGTTGTCAACGTTTCGTGTCGTCGTCGTATCCTTGTCGTCATTGTTGTATTTGTTGTTCTTTTATCTTCGTTATTGTTGTAGTTGTTGCCAATAATGTTAAAGCCCCCACCATCTGTCTCTTCTTCCAAGCGTATTTTATGCGCAAACATGTCCACTTCCTGTTGCTGCCTTTCAATTGCTATATCGCTCTCTTTACTTTACTCGCATATTGTTGTGAAGTATGTAGCTTAGTATCTACGTATAGCATGCAGTATGTATCTCTTTATATGTGCGCGTAAGTTAAGTGTATTTTTATGCTTCATTGTTGTGTAGCATGACGAAAAAATATGTTACAATGTCATAGTCATCTACGTCACCGTCGCCGTCGCCGTCGCCGTCGCTGCTGTCAGCATAGTCAGTTAGTTGTTAGTTTGGTTTTATCTTTTCACAAAATTAGTTTCAGTTCATGTCAATACGAATGTCCATCCATTCGTCCCTTCCGCCAAATGCCGCTTGTCATTTCAAGCTGTTCAAGCTCGTCTCGATTATGATCGATCAGTGTGCAAATAATGCCAACTTATTTTATAAACCCGAGCCCGAGCTTTCGTCGTCATCGTCGTTGTCATTGTTAACAACCAACCTATTTTGGTTTTGGTTAACAGTTGGTTTTAGGTTACCCACACGTAGCTGTGCTGTTTAAATGAATCCGCCAGAAATGTTTGGGTTTCAGTTGCACACACAACCACGTCAAAGTGACATCAGTTTCAAGTCGCCACGTCGGCTGTCGGTCGTGTTACTGTTAGTCGTTAGTCGTTGGTCGTCGTCAGCGCTGACGTTGTCATTAATCACGACTATGGCTTTAATTTTTTAATTAATTGCTTGTCACGTTTTCAGCACTTGATGAGAAGGACGACTTGACATCGTGCAATGAAGATCAAACAAGGCAATGGTTTATTGCACGCAGCAATAGTGTTTCATGCTTGACATCCTGTGTGCTACGTTGGACTTTATTAAAGCTCAGCTAAGTGGCATGCAACCGCAGAAAGCAACCATGAAATAATTGTCAACGCTTTTTGTTGTTGTTAAATTAAATTCGCTTTTTGGTATTGTTATTCTCTGCTTTTCACAAGCTGGGAATGCGCGCCTTTGTTACGGATTTAATTAATTTTTTCTTTTTGCATCACAACCAATCAACCAACCAACCGATAAGTGTTAAACCACAATAGCCATATCGTAATCATTCGATGAGGCTTTTAAGCAAGTTTAATCATTTATTAAGATATTGTTTTAATGTTGGGATAATGCAAAGTGGTAATGGGTAGGAAAAGCTAGGTCTGGGCAAGAGACAAACAAGGTCACTTCATTTATATTACAACCATGCCGTAAGAAAACGTAGTAAGTGAAATTAAGGTACGTATTATAACTTTGTAACACAAGTAATGAGATCTAAAAGACGCATTCAACTCTCAATATTACGCAAAACTATCTGAAGAAACTGAAAAAATAAATAAACAAATAAATAAATACACATAAATTGCCACATTCCACAAGAGGCAAAAAGAGAATCACATTGAAGCCGTCATTGACCCAAGTCGACAGTCGAGAATTCAACTCACAGGAACAAGTAACAAGTGAAGCAGCTACTCACGAGCGCTGCGACATTTTTCAGATGCCAACCTTGCAGCGGTAAGGCAAGCAAAGCTGAAGGGCGACAGGCATCTAGAAGAATAGCGAAGACTCACATTTTGCTTTATATGTATTTCCACACCGTTTTCCGCCACTTTAAAATTGAATTCAATTGGTTCTTATGTTGTTGCTGACAGTGGTGACGACGGCGGCAGCAATCAAGCAATTTTTATAACTTATTGCAGAGAATAATAATAATGAACGGCAGCTCAGCAACGCTGACGCCGTGGTAGAAAACATGAAAGGCGCAAGTTTAAATGTACAAAAATTAATTAAGCAAAAGTAGGGTGAAGAGAAGAGCCGAGCTGAAGTGACGCTGACTTTGCTTGCTTGGGTTTTGAATGACGCTTGTCGCCAGTGCAGTCGCTCGCTCGCCTGCTGATTACGACGGGGAAGAACTCATTTTGATGGGCCGCTTGAGCTGCATACATAAATAATGTTTGAATTGCTACAAGTTGCAGTCTAATTTTTTATGCTGATAGTCGTCGCAGTGTCCACGTTTTATGTGCAATTTTTCATGTCTGATATCGCTGTTGTTCGATCTCTTTACAAGAGATACGAGCCTTTTTGATTCTCGCCGTGCCTGCACTTGTCTTGTCTGGGCATCAGAGCAACACCTTTGTGTATAAGACTTTTCATTAAAATTTCATTAAAAAAAATTATTGGTTATTAAAAATGATTAGTTTACGTTCTCTCTGTTCGACGGTTGACTCCCTAGATGACCAGATCATTTGGTTTGGCTCAGAATTGATTTGAATTTGCAACGTGCCACGATTTATCAACTGTTGATGGAGTTGTGAGTAAACTAATTCTGCATCGCATACAATACAACTAAACCATAATATATATATATATATATATAGATGTATTTCACATTCAAATGAATTTAGTTAAGAATATAATTTAGTTATATAATATAATGAAATAGTTACAAGTTTTTTTATATTAAAATTCTGTCAAATGAGAGATCGCGAAGCCTTGAGGCATGCTAAAGTTATATAGTATCAATCAAAAAACGCAAGTCTTGACACCATCAATGTGCATATTGTAAATGGTCTTCAGAATCTCAATCTGAATGCCCGACAGCGATAAAGTAGCAAGCGGAGTGCCGATTCAACAAATCAAAACCGAAGAAATCAAGCAGCAAATCAAAGATGATTATAAAGCTAGGCTGTGGTTGCCGTCAGCAGAAGACAACTTGAAAAGTTACAAAGAAGAAAAACAAACCATACATACATACTCTTTTATTTTACACAATTTCATTTCTACTGCATTTTTTTCTTGTATTTATTTGCAATAAGAAATCGTTTGAACTGTGCAATTTGTTATCTGCGCATTTGTATCTAAACGATGCATTTAACGGTACAGCAAACACTTGACAGAGAAACAGACAGGCAGACAGAGACACCGACGGACGAATATACAAAAACATGAGAGATACAAAGATACACAAACATATGGTAAACGCACACGCACAACTGTAATAACAACAACAACAACAACAACACTAACAACCACAACTATTAAGTACAATATTATGCAAGTGCTGCCAACAACAACAACAACATGCCAGTCGACACTTTTGGCAAGCCTCTAAAAATGTTTTGTGGCAGACGAAGTTGAGTCGAAAAAAAAATGAATAAAAAAAAATTAAATAAAAAAATTTTGTTCATACAAAATAATAAATGGTTTTGCCTTTTTGTTGCTGTAGTAGTTTTGTTATTTCGGTTGCCAAATTGCCAGTGCGAATGCGTGGCGAATGAATAGCAAACAAAATTCGCATCTCAATTGCAAATCAGCGAAGGAACACATGCGCAAACATGTACAAGAAGAGTCCAGAACAGGAAATAAGTATGTATGCCAATTGAAGCAACAACTTCAACAACAACAACGACAACAACATGTAAATGTAACTCAACTGGCTCAATTCAAAAGTAGCACAAGATTTATGACGTGTAGTTAAAGTACTTCCGCACATTTCACGTTTTTGAGATACAACCATAAAGATTAAGCTCGTCCATAATTTATAAATGAATACTCTGGCAGGCAGAGCAAAAGCAGCGGAAAGCAACACACAAAATGTAACGTTTATAGAGCTAATCATGTTTATTATTTAGTTGCAGCATGTAGTTACAGCTCGGCAACATGTTGCGCGACATCTTGCTTTGCACTACGAAAATCACTTCACCCTTTGTAAAGTTTCAATTACATACATATAGTAATTTATATTCTCTTAAACTTTTACCAATTGCAGCTGCACTACTCACAGAAAAAATATTAAAAGAAAAACGAGTACGGTAACCCTTCTCGCTTCATTGAAATGATTTATTAATGACGTGAATAATTTTTTATTTCTTTTTAATTCTTTTTTTTGGAAATTTTTTTTAATTTTAATTTTTATTTTCAATGTATTTCTTAGCAAATTAATGTTTTTCTTTTCATAACTTTTAGCTGATTTATTTATTTAATATATTTGATTTACAACGACGAAATTTAAAACCCCACAGCGCAAGTAGGTGGTCGGTCAACTGTAGGTTAATTGACTATTTTAGTTGACTACCAGTTGCAGTGTTGGGCAACGTACAACACACAACGTACAACGTTAAATGCAAAACGCACTTTCAAATGCAAATTTATGATTTTCAATTGGTCTACGATACCCAAATAAAGTAATTACACTACAAGTTTTTTTTATGGTATTTTGAAACCCTAGACATTTTTTGAAAGTCATTCAACTAGCCAGAAAACTACACTACTTGGCAATATAAAAAGATATTGAAGAAATATTTCAACCAACACTTAATAAACTCGAGTGGCACACTCGAAAAACCAGTCTCAAGTGTCTGCAAGCGCTGAATAGAGAGACTTCAACGTCATAATAATCACCATCGTCATTGTCGCCATCATAATCATCACCATTATCATTGGCGTCATCAACGTCGTCATCATCACGGACCCTGTCGTCATTGCTTGAATTTGGTGCGTAGAGTTTCGAGTTGATTCTGTTAAAAATAGCACAACAGCAGCGGCGTTGCTAGAAGCGACAAGATTCCTCAAGTAAAGAAGTCATGTGCGAGTAGTATAGTAACAATTACTCGTACTTGTACTTCTTCACATATATATGAGAATCACAAAACGAACGCCATTAAATGCTCACTCACATGCAAACAACCATGAAAACAAATTTACGCACGGATTGAGTACCCGACTAGGTTGTCTTAAAATTCCTGGCGCGTCCAATGCCCCTGGCAGATTTTCCGACCCTACGATCTGCGCTGCTGCCAATATGTAATTGTTCATGCTATGCTCTATGCTATACTAGTGTGGTAGTGTACGGCCTCTCTTGTGCGTACTTGCGTTACAAAAATAAGTAGACCGGTTTCCGTTTCAGTACTCCGTAATTCAGTATTATAACTTCTTTTGCTTCGATTCCATTTGACTCTTTTCAACTTCAACTTCAACTTCAACTTATGTAGTTCTTTATTTGTACTCGATTGCTGCCTGAAATGTCGTTCGTTGTCGCTAACCTTTGTGGGTAAGGAAGACATTCGCAAGGCAGCCCTTGACTTGAGCTACAGTGGGCCTAGCTGAAACGACCATGAAACCAAATTAAACAGGATTTTATGGAGAACATTTTCAAGAAGAAATTTTTAGCCGGAAAATTGAGCAAAGGTTAAGAACTACGAAGAAAAACATATGGGAAGGATTGGGGACTTGATATTTTTACATCGAACTTTTGAAAGCAGAGGTAGTTTCACTGTACACGTATCATATATCAAGCCACAGTATTGAGCAAATGACAAATATTGTATTTAAAGCCTAAGTACTTATTATTGTTGGGAATAATAGCTTTAAGGCCACCTTATTCAACTGCTTCGAAGGCACACAAAAGCTAATTTAGTATTTTTAATGAAAGTTCCCTTCAGTTTTGGACTTAAAAACCCTACCCAACCGTTTTCGCGAGAGCATTCCTGTCAAGACGTTTAACGTCTTCTTTTGTCCACAGTGTTCGCGCGTATTTTTCAATCTTAGTAAACCACTAAAAACACTTAAGTGGGTATTTATTTCGTGAAGTGCTTCTCATGGGCCAAAACTGTGCGAAAACTGGTAGTAGACACGTCGTGGTTAAGGGAGCGAAGGCAACGAGGCGTGCGCATCGAGCTAAGCTGCAACTTACTGCAACGATGACGTTGAGATTTACACAGGATGCCAGCCAACCTAACTGCCAGAGTGCTGGTCTGACAACCTCTCTTTCGGGGCGTCCGTCTACCTGTCTGGTTATGTGCTTGAGATGTATCTATAATTAAACGTGTAATCGTTGCAAATACAAAATTTTTTCTTTGGTTTTTATTTTGAAATTATGACATTAGCTGCGTCGCGTTTGAGTGTGTTTTCGTATAAGTTTTCATAGCTGCCAGACAGTTCGACAGTCAGACAGACAGCACGCATTGCAAATTGGTTTTTCTTTAATGCATGGTTACCGTGCTCAGGTTTCCAACGAAGCACCTCATTAGCCAGCACTGTGCTAATTTGAGTGTGGATTTTAAGCAAATGCCACAATGATGATACGATAACAGTTTGGACGAATTGTGCAAAGCAGATAGTCGGGCAGACAATTACTGTGTGCTACTTTAGTGAGTCAATTAACCAATAATCACCGTTGCCCGAAAAATCGCCGAAAGAATATATTTGAAAACCATTGAACTAGCTAGGTATGTGCTTATTAAAGGGTTTCTTCACACGTGCATACGCCTTTAATTCTAATTCCTTAGAAAAAAATAAAAAAAAACTTAAAAGGTTTGTGTCAGTAATGTACCCAAAACTCGACCAATACAGACTACACAAATTCCTCATTACCTTTTTCACGTTCTCTGCCGACAAAAAAAACTTTTTCAAGGAATTTTTTGTTCGTTTATCCTTAACGTGTTGAAAACGACAATGTGTTGACAAACAGCGTAAAGCGAAATTAAAAGGTTTCTTGCCTTCTTTCTTTTTTCCCTTCATTTAATGCTAGCTTATTGTAATATGAGTACTCGTTTACTCACTCCTCACTCAGTTCTTAGTCACTTACTCACTCGCCAACCGAAAAGCTCCTAAGTTGAAAATGAGGTTAAGTAGGGGTTACAAATTATGAAAACGAGAAGCCGTGGCGAACTGAAAATATTTGCATAAAAGATACTTACAACAGTTAAGAAGCAGAGCACAGAAAACAACAGCCTACTGCCACTCAAACTCAAACGTGGATATCATGCACAACGAAGTGTTGGTAGACGTTTTGATTTTTTGGGTAGGTACTGAGTTTGCAGAGAATGAGAAACTTAACTAAGAAAACTTGTTCAAACGTTATGTTTTATTTTGAAAATAGTCTTGATAGTGTTGGAAAGTGCTGTACTTGCAGTCGGTTACAGTCAGCATTCATGGCAATTATTCTTTCAGCGTCACTTGAACAACTGCTACAGAAGCCAAGTTTTGATACCGCTTATCTTAGTACTTATCCATCAAAGTCGGCTTTATCAGCCAAAATGACCGAAAACAGATTTGAATTACTCAAAGTTATTTGCGCTCGTGAATGCAATTTGCTTTTATCGCTGGAACAATCCGCAACACATTTCCGCACGATAGCTTCTCAACTTGCCACACGCTTAGAAGCTCGACTTGCTCGCTGGAAAAATAGTTGGCATTTCTCAATTAGACAAACTCATGGCCATAGACTTTAGACTTTGATCAACAATTTCCTACTCAGCTCAACTCTGAAATGAGGAAAGCGCAAATGCGAATTGAATTGGAATCTTAGACGGGCGGAGCGTGTGCCATGGCTAGCGAATACAACGCTAATTAATAAACTTGCCACAGCAGGGAGCCCGCGAAGAAAGTTAGCTGTGCAACATTTAAAGCGCATGTAAAATGAGCCCGACGTTGAGTATGAAAATGGCGATGACGATGAAGACGAAAATGAAATAAAATGCGAATCGGGCCTGAAGTGGTGATGCTGAGTGATGATGCAGGTGTTGGTGCAGATGATCGGTAGGGACACATGAAACCATGGCAGTGCGTAAGCAGCACGATGAGATACAACTGCGTTGCACGTATATCAATACGTAATGTGAGAGCGTTAAAATGAACTTCTTCATTTTGAGTAGAAATTGTGTGCGTTTTCTGGTACAAAAAAGTAAAGAAAACCAACAACAACCACAACAAGAGGTGGGTATGCAAAGAAGCCAAATCGACAGACGAGCAAAAATTAATTTTCCGCTGTGCGCAGGCGCGCTTCGTACACTCCACATGAAGCGACGCCGCGCAGCAACAACATTTTAATTATGCCCCAACACTGACGCTGCCGCCATCGCCGTTAAAATCGCGAACCCTTCGTCCCCCCACTCAACCGGCTGATACGCTGCAGCAATTGGGCCTTCAAATAAATTTGTTTAAATTATACAAGTACACCAAGTTATTGCCTCCATCCTTGTAGTCGCTGCCGTAGTTGCTATTCATCGTCATGTGCAACTTCCCCAACAGCAGCGTCGTCTTCGTTCATCGGCGCGTTCTGTCTTTGTCTGTGCAACTACATACGGGTCTTGGCAAGTTTGCAACTCTATGTGTTTGCTGCTATTGCTGTGGCTACGGTTGCTGCATGACATAAACCGGTGCTCGAAACTTTGATTGACGATGCTTCGAGTCACTGTAATTTTTAAGGCCGCCTGCACGCGTTTCACTAACGTTCGCGTCTCGGTCTCTGAGACTAACCACACAATCATCATTAAAGACATCGCATAAAACCAGTGAAAAACTCGTCTTTGAAATAAAAATCGCACTGAAATCCCAAAATGACTACATTATTTCTTGGATTTTGTACTGCAATTGCTGTGCTCGGCTTGGATTTCTTTTGCTTTGATTACTTCTCTCGTTTTCCTCCGATCGTCGATCGTCAAACTTAGATAGTGTCAATCGTCAAAGTCTTTGCTCGATTGTCGGTCGGCGTAGATCGTCGTCTTGGTTATTGAATTTCTCGAGTTTCTTCTGCGCTTGCCTCTTGCTCACTGCTGTAGTGTATGTTAGTGTTGTATGCGTGTAGTTTCATTAAAAATGATTGATTGTCAATTAATTGAACTTTGTCGATATGTTGATTACACATCCACAATATATTCCAATTTCGCGGGCATGGCGACAAACTCATTCCGAGAACAGTATAACTTGTTGCACTTGTCTCTTAGTTCGAGTACCTTTGTTTTTAGTTGTGACATTGAAATGGATGTTGATTTTTTAGTCGAAGGCATTTGATATTTGAAGAGATTCGCGCTTAAACTTCATCAGATCACTAAAGATATCCCAACAATCAAAGAAGAAATCGTCAAGCAGAGCAAACGATACCTTAATAGGTTGGAGGACTAAATCAACTACATAGCAATCAACCTGCTGGCTCCACCCCTAGATCTCCTCTTATGCATCACGGATAAGTGATCAGTCATACTATCTTATTATTGTATATGTAATTTTTAAACATTATAAAATTCGCTGCATATCGTCTGACGATAGCAGCAACTGAAGGCGATATAGAAAAAAAATTAAATAAAATTAAAGATATGCAAACCAACTCGAATGTTAAATGTATTCCCAACTCTCATAAAGCGGCACGACGAGTACATTACGATGGGCCATTTAAAATAATGTAAGGAAAAAGGTGCAAGCAAACAAATCTTGTCACGTCAGGCACTAAAAGCAGCAAATCGAGTTGAATCGTGGCCGGAGCATAAGCCATAACAATAAATTGGCTACCGGTATACACAATTTCTCTTAATTTTTAATATTCCCACCCAAAGCAGAAAAGCCATGGATAAAGGCCCACCTCACACCAACACAACAACCAACAACCCACTACAACTCAAGCTCACATGTTTGTTGGGTATGGGTTTGCTTTTGGGTTGTGATGTTATGGAAAACCCTCGACAGCGACTACGTCGACTACGACCGCCCCACGGATGATCTATGGCGTTTGTACTCAAGATTTATGCCTTCATACATGGATTGGAATAATTTAAGCGAATCAACAGCAGCAAAACAACAAAAACTCTGCCGAGTGCGCGACATACAATCGCAAGTGAAGAAAATAAGTAGTTATAAAATACAATAAAAATCTTTTAGGTTGCAAAAAATAAAGATAAAATACAAAAAGATAAAGCAAAAACAGGAGGCAGTAAGCCAGTCAGCCTGGCAGACAGTCAGCCAAACAGATAAAAAATGGTATAAATTTATGGCCACAACTGCTACGGCAGGAATACGAGAGAGAAGCGCTGACCGTAGTTGCTGCCTTCGTCGGACGTAGGAAGGTAGGCGAGTTTGTCTAAGCTCCGCTGAATTGCACTGGACTAGGAGGAGTGAGTCTCTTTTTCATGATTTTAATTGGACGTTATTGTTTTTTTCCTTTCTCCTTCTTTGTCGTTTTCCTTTTTTACAGAGCATGAAATCAATGCCATCATATATCAAACTGTGTGCTAAACGTGGTGTAAACTAACTGAATGATAATGCAGTGCAAGCAATAGTTGATCGTGAAGGGCTCAGATTGCCCACCTTTGTGGCTGCGGCTGTGGCGGTGGTGGCTGCTTCATCACAATCAACGCTAATGTAAGTTTAGCATGTCCAGACGTTATGAATATTAGGGCCATAAGGCATTTGCTAAATACAAAGCCGAATGCCGCGCAGCAAAAGGATTCACCACTTCTGTCATTTAATCATAAAAGTTAATTCGCAAGAGTGATTTTGCAGCATTTCTACTGTGGTTTGCAAATCAACAACAAAGACGGCCTGCGTCAGTTGTCAGAAAAACAAAGAAGAAGCCCAAATAACGCTTATCATCATCATCAAGGCAAACAATGAAAACAGCATTTGTTAAGCAAACTTTCAACACAGTGGCCCAAGTTAAAAGAGGTCTTTTCAAAATAAAAAATAAAAACTACATTCTTGCATTGTGCCGAAAAAAATAAAAATAATATAATAAATAAAACAGAATGAAAGAGGTACATACATATACATATATACTTTTATTTTAATTGCCATGAAAATCTGCCGCGTTGGAGCGTTAACCAAATGGATATGAAAAAAGCAAAGCGCTCAAGTGTGAAAAAGTACGGAATGATTTCTCCCTTTTTCGTTTTTTTTCTGTTTTCTTGAATCAAGTTTTCATTGCTTGTAAATTGGAGGGTCCGAAACGACAGCAGATGAAATTTTAAATGTTATTGCCCAGCGAAATATGTTACTAATGTTTGAGCCACGCGAATGCCGAACGGTTCACAATTAATCTACAAATTGGGTTTAGTCCAACTAAACAAGGTATTAAATGAATAAAAATGTGCGTATGTTCATTTATTCGAACTTTATTTATTAATATAAATTTTTTTTTTAATTTTTCGAACAAATAATTTTTTAATTTCGAAGTTAACGGGTTACACCTTTTTGAAATAAATAATATTCAATACTGTTTATTTAAATGTCAGACCTTTTTACGAATTTATCCCTTTTAATTCGGACATTAAATTTTTCCAATTACACTAATTTTCTAATTCGAAACATTCTGTTTTACATTCGAACATTACATTTTTTAACCAATTTACGCAATAGCTAACCTGTCCCGGCTATAAAATGTAGGGAATCAAATCAGTTGAAATTAAACTGACTCGGAAAAAACTTTGAATGTAATAAGCCTCAATTCCACTTTCACACTTTGCGCATTCGACATCCGACAGACAATAGCGATTTTTCTCGCCATCGACATCACCGCCTTTGTCGTCGATAATGCAACACTTTTCATTGCAATTTTTGACATGCCGCTCGCTTTGATGGTTTTCGGAATTCTTCATTCTTTTTATGGTTCTGCGTCGCAAAGCAACAAAAAATTAAAAACTTAGTCGATTGGAATAATCGGCTAAGTTGAAAACTTTGGCGACGTTAACGACAATGGCGACTTTGACTATGAAACGCCGGCAATGCTTCTTTCCAAGTTTCAAATTGCAAAGTCAGAATACAACGGTTCGCTGCTAAACCAATGTCAGACAGACTGAATGACTGCCTCAACGACTGACGAATTTGACTCAGTGAGTCTTTTGTTCTGTGTTGTTGGTCGAATGAGACAATGCGGCGTTTAAAGTTTCTTTCAATATAGGCGACTGGCGCCAGCTTAAGTAGACTTAAAAATGATAAAAAATGGTTATGCTTTATAATTAAAAAAAAATTATTTTATGCGCACTTCTTATTAATTGTGTGTGGGATAAGTGAGTGAGTTGAAAATGCCGTATTAACAACGAAATATGTTGTACATACATAAGAGTACACACAATTTAATTCGCTACTCGATTATGCGAAAATATTTGAAAAGTTTAAGATTGTTATTAATTAACTTCCAATTCAAATAATTAAACAATCATCAGCTAGACAACTATGAGACGCCGCCATTATATAACTCGTCATTAAAGCTCACAACCTATGCAAGTGAAAAGTTTTCCAAATAATTAAATAATTTTCACAAAATAGTCGTATTTTGCTAGTGGGTTCAATGTCACTTTTATGAACTAGCTACAAAAGTCAAAAGTCTTTGCGCGAGCAATTTGAAAGCGAATTCATTCATGACGCAAAGTTTACGAGATGCTAAGGCACTTTTCACGACTGACGACATTTTTGGGTTGGGTACTGAAGTCACCGGTCGAAGCTGCGACAACATAAATTACGCTTTATTTAAAAGGCATAAGCGCGAAGCATAAATTAAGACAAATGACAAAGAAAAGTGAAAATATTAGTAATTAAAATTTCGAAAAAATGAGTGCTAGAGCATATGAAAAAAGCGAAAAAGTAAAAATCCTCTAGTGCACTTGGAACGAAGCAGTAGGGAAAGTAGTGAGTGGGTTGCGTGTATGTGACGCTGGAAGGCAAAAAAGACGCAATGAAAAAAGAAAACTCAAAAAAAAATTGTTCGCAAAGAATTTCCATACAAAAGAGTTAATGAAAAGGCAAACTGGCGGAAATAATGACTAGCGGAAAATTGTGTATGAAGAGGAATGCGCACCCAATGAAAATGAAAGAGGAAAATGCAAGAAATAAAAACTTTTGCTTTGGCTCTACCAAATACCATATGACATATTTACCATTCATGTTAATTATTTACTACATTAATAGTGAGGTGAGATATGCACCAAAAAAACAGTTGAAGGGACCATATTAAAGAAGAATTGCATACAATTTCGAAAGCAAAAGTGCACAGGTACAGTTTAAAACAAGAAAGAATGTGAACTCCGCCTATGCCGAGGTTATAATACTCTTCACCCACCCACTGACAATTTCTGTTTAGGCGCAAAACGACATGACAATATTGTTTTGGCTTATGTTCAAGAGATGGACACTGTGCATACTATATATGGGTTATACGATTTAGAATGCCTAGGCTCTTTAGTTAGATACGTCAAAAAGGAAAAAAAAAATATATGAATCTAAGTAAAAGTATATTATTCAAAATAATCTTTGTTATCGGCAGAGTCATCGTCATTGTCACTGTTGGATAGGGGTTGAGCTTTGGGCAAAACGGTGGAATATTGGTATAAACTTAGAGAAATACGTCTGTGTGACTCATTCACCGCGCATGGATGACTATCCGGGACTCTAACTCCAGGGTCGGCTGCTAGACCACCAACCGGGGCATAAATATCTGGGTGTTTGTCTGGATAGACGACTCACTTTTAAGGCCTATATCAACAGAATGATAAAATCTCTTAGCGGCAGGATAGCTAGCTACTCAACGGCACAAAAAAGCTGTCGCTGCAAAACAAGATTAGCATATACAAGGCACTTATTGCACCTGAATGGCGCTATAGAATTGCTGTTACGTCGCACCTTGCTAAGATCAGAGTCCTTCAAGCGAAGGTCCTACGCAAACTCTATGGCGCCCTTGGTATATGCGAACAGAGAACCTAGAAAGAGATTTAAATGTTCCCGAAATTGGGGATATCCTAAACCAACAAGCTGCGGCGTATTTAGAGTGTCTCAAACATCACCCAAATCGACTAGGCTCCAGATCGAAGGCTCCAGAGACTGTGTTCTGTCGATCTTGCGGAAAGATCATTGTAATTATAATATTAATCAATAATCACATTTAGATAAGTTTACAATTCACTAAGTTGTATTGTATTTGTTCTTTTCATTTAAATGTAACTGAAGTTGTTCTGCAATAACAGTAAAATTAAATATGTTTGTAAATAATGAAAATAAAAACAAAAAAAGGGACACAATAGAGAAATGAATCCGTCAAGCGGAAGAATAGAATTAACATAAAATAAAATTAATAACCAAATAAACATTTTTATTTTGCTCCTCTAAATAGCATAGGAACACCAGTCTCTTCAATTTTTTTTGAATATCCAAGACTTGTGGTTGTTACATAAATCGATCAGACGAAAGTCTGATAGGTTGGTTGATTAGACTGCTGACACCATTCCTTGGTGATAGGAGTGCCATCTGGCGTGGAATACCACACTTACCGCAGATTGGAGTTATTGAGACCATGACTATGGGTACTGCCTCCAGTGGCGTTCGAACCCCGACAACTGGGACGGCAGCCATAGTGCACTTCCACTAAACTACCGAGGCACTAACCAAATGATCAAATAATTAAAAAATTTATTAATAATGTCATTATTTAAATGACATAAGGTAAATAAAATACATCTTCACACCGAAATCATTAGCGACTGATAACTTTAAAATAAATCTCATTCTGTCTCAAAAAATTTGATTCCTCCGCAACATGTAAAAAGTTACCGAAACAAGTTCTAAAAAAAGTACTGATGCACTTTTTAGGCATTTAGCCTTTTTGTTTGGCTGTCCACGTCTACAACGCTACATGGTTTCTCATGTTTAGTGTGCGCCAACTTTTTCGGACGCCGAACGATTGTCTGAGACCGATGACTCTGAGAGACTTTAGAACAATAGAGAAATGCCGTTTGCATGTTTCCAAGTAGAATGAGCATACAGTAAAAATGTTAACTGCCAGGAAATCGCCACCGACAAAAAATGGGCTTACGAAATGAACCGTAGTGAAAAGCGAAAAAAGCGACTTTTCTGGCCATGTTCGGGCATGTTGCAAATGGCATTCCAGTACGAGATGCACAAGGAAAATAAAATTAAAATGAAAATGCAAGGTCTCGTTATTTAGCGTGGCAAATGTTGAATTTTTATGGTGCATGTACTCGAAAAATCGTTAAGTGTAGAAAAAATATATAAATTAAGGGAAAAAAGGAAGGGAAATAAATAAAAAAAAAACTGCTTAAATGTCGGTAGTGACGTCCAATGAGCCTGAGCGAGCTGTAAAGGTCGAACGAACGAACGAGGAGATTTACATGCAATTGCATTGCGTTCCGTTGGTTTGCGCTACACGTGAAGGAGACGAGCAGTTTTGTATTCTGAAATTATGTATTCCGGCACGACAAATGAGACTTTTTCATAGACAAATTCAAGGATTACTTTCAAAAGAGTGACAACTCTTGTGATACCGCAATATGAGGATCCAAAACCAATACTGATCTTAGGTCTGGTTGGTCTCTAGTTGAAGACATCATTTTCAAGTAATCAGCAGCCAGACGGTCCGCTTTTTTTTAAACCGAAATGTTGCTCTTTTGTAGGTAATAGAGTTTACTTACTTTGCAATCTATCAATTGATGAGACTGTTGTAAGATGACGAAATAATTAATCATCTAATAGTCACAATATTTCTGCTAAACTTCAAGATAAGCAAACTACAACAAACAAACAAATCCTCTATTTAAATTGTACAGCTTATCCCTATCTTACTTCTCGGTTTTATTTACGGTCTAATGAACTTATTTTAATTTTAATTTTTGCACCCATTCCGCCTTTTTCTCACTTCTAAGGACACACCGCTTCCTCAATCTTGGGTATGCGAAAATAAGACAACCTGCCTTACTGGCATAACCTACCAGAATTCTAATCAATTCTACTACATTATGCTTTTTTCTATTTATATGTTCCTCCTCTACAATTAAACATTTTTTTTTTAATATCCAAGACTTGTGGTCTTGGACTATAACCTATCAGACAAAAACCATTATGGTATTGAGCAACCCCGATCTCTGTGGCGGCAGCCATAGTTCACTTCCACTAGACTACCGAAGCACACACTCTATTCTATAAACTTTTATATCCTGTATTGGGAGGTTTTTCGTAAGTCGGTGCGAACTGCCTCAAACACTTATTTATTTCTGTATATTTTATTTTTATTTTTCTGCTGTAAATTTTATTTTATTTTTTAAATTGCCACTGAAGCGCATTTTTATAATATTTACTTGAGAATGCCATTGCTTCGCATTGTATTTCATTGTAGTGCAGCTTTCGTGTACATCCGAAGTACTCGCGGTTCAAGTATTTTGCATACATGCAGCAATTGTGTAATCAATGACATGTTAACCGATTAGCTGAATCGTGTGTGAGCAGCTCACAGGCTTAAAGGCCGCCAACGAGTCGTTGGCAATCGAAGTTAATGTGCTGAAAAAACGTAGCCTTGGCATCTAGCAGGGTACTTCTTTGGTTCAACAAAACACATAGTTTATGCTACAGTTTTCTGGTCATAAGTTTTAGTTCCTATTAATTTTTAAATCATGCAGAATAAGAATAAGACCCTACTAGCTTTTCTTCATAAAAAGAAACATCGTTAAACTACTACTACTAAATTCAAACAAAAACACACACAAAACTTCAAAGAGATACCCCCACTCTAATTCCCTTCAACTCATCTTCCTCGCCCACTGAAAGCTAAATTAGAAGAAATGAACTAATCATCAGCTGCACATCTACAAAGAATCATCTCTAAAGCCAGGCCATGACGTTTGCGAATGAACATTTCCTCAAACCATTTTTTGCGCGTTTTATTTCATTGGAACAATTTCTGAGAAAATTTATGTCGGTCTGCTTTAAACAGCTCAAGAGGCAAACGTATTCAACTATTTTGCATGGCATGACTGCGAAAATAAATTCCGAGTGTATTTTACTCGAATGATTGAAATTGTTCAGTTCAGTAAACTGGCAGATTGATGGTTTCTATAATATAAAAAATATAAAAATAAAATTCGTTGTTGCTGCGAAAGTAGGTTGATTTCAGTTGTTAAGTATGGTTTTATTATAACAATAATTCGTAAACTGGAGTATCGGTATAACGAATGACTTTATTATGGGGTACTCGTACAATAGCATAGACAAATAAGTGCAAAAACGTACTATAATTTTATAACAATTCAGTTCGTGTTCAGCATATACCAGAAATGGCATAAAACCGAAATTGTGATTAATTCACTCTGTGTTCGAAAACCGTTGAAAATTAATTGAAAACTAATTTTTAGCGAAAAGCGAGACAAAAAATTTTTGTTCACGCCATAAAAAATGGACTTAATGCCTCACGACAAGTGCCGAACGTATATGTTTGCCATAAAAATACTAGTACATTTAGGAGCTATTGCATTACACAAAAAAACCATTAAATCGAAGGCAAAAAAGTAAAGCAGTACAGATTTACGAGCGCGTACACGCCGACTATGTGAAATGATATGAACTTAGAGATAAAAAGTGCTATAAGTCTGACCGGCAGCAAAGCTCGTACATTTTAGGCTAATGTTTGCGCTAATACACGCGATCGATAGGCCGATAAAAACGATCGAAATACATTGTGATAAGTATAAACGGCAGATGTTTGCAATGCGACTAAAAATAAAACCGTGGAATAAAAACATAAACGAATGACGAGCGCTCGCTCGGTCTGGCAGTCTTAACGATCAACATCAAAAGCTAACTAGAAACGCCGCGACGTCAATGTCTTGATTAACGTGGAAACATCAATCAGCGATCTTAAAAATAAAGCCAGTATGAGATGAAAACCTCAAACGAGTTGATGGAGTTCAAATTGTTGAACACTAAACATTGAACTAAACAAATGTTTTCCGCAGTACAACGCCCGCGCACAAGCGGGTTATTCGTTATTCGTTCAACAAATAATACGACGACTACAGATGAAAAGAAATCGTAAAACGTCAAAATTAACGAGCGCACATAAATCTGGCAACGCCATTTTCGGGGGCGCTTTTGTTGGAAACAATGAACAGTGGTCGCGGTCAAATAAATTTCAAGTGAGCTAGTCGAGCAGCAACCCAATGAACAAAATGTTTATCGAAGATCAAAGTGCGACGAGATGCAATTCAGCTATGAGAGGAAATTTTGAAGTAATTCCATCAAATGAGACCTACGTTGATTAGTCCATTTCAGCTCGATAGGTTCACAAACAAAAAAGTTTTTTTAATATAATATGTCTTGAATTTGAGTCTGTGATTTGTATGGAAACTACCGCATCTACTGGACGATTGCATATATACAGAGAAGCAAACATCCACCAACTCGTCTCATTGAGGTGTGTTATAAGTTTTATGGCTGAATTATAATACTATTCACAGAAGAGTGAAGAGTATGAAAAAATATATATGTATATAACTTAAGCGCTTAAAGTCGCAGTACGTTACAGTAAAACAGTTCCAGCAAGGCTGGCAGCATATTACACATATAAACACGAGTACAAAACGCCTGCAAACTGTGCATTGGGTTACTGGTTGTGCCGATTGTCGCAATTTACCCGGTTCGACTGTTGACTGCTCGCAGCGTTGACTGATCAAATCAGCAAACAGCGTGGCGGCTCTGAGCAAAATATCACGAAAACCCAAAACAAAAAACAAAATGGCACAAAACAAAAAATCACTGTGAGCCAAGCAAGAATTCAAAGAAGCAAATCAAGGCTTTTCTATGCTCTATGTTAAAGATCACGATCTCTATTCTCTGTGAGCAGCCCGAAGAACATAAAACTAAAACACAAACCAAAGCGAGTTTCATGTAAAGCTTTTGCTACACATTTTGTAGTACTTCAGATACAAAGCAGAAAAAACATTAATGGAAAAGAAAAAAAGAACTGACGAATCAAATCAAGCCTCACGCCTTTGATCTTGGCCACAAGCCAAGTCGAGCAAAACCGAAACAAGAGAAAAATCCAAGCTCGCTACCAGGTAAAATTTGAATAAGCGCAGAGTTCTTGGTACTACTTCTTGAAAGCGTCTGCGTCTATATGGAAAAAAGGTAAGACAACTCGAACTTGTTCCTTATTTCTTTTCGTTGCTTTCCTTCTGGATTGCAATGTCTTTCTAAATATTGAGTGTGTTTTTTTTTTTTGTTTTTGTTTTGTTTCTTTTCTTTGTTCTTTTTCCTTTACTTGCCACAAAGTGTAGTTTTCGTTGTTGAACGTAGATTTTTGTGTGATACTGTGGAACTTTGTTAGAGATACTTCTTGTTTTCTTGTTTTTGCACTACACTCAATTTCATGTTGTATGGTAGCTGGGCATGTCGAGCATAAGTTTGGTCTTTAGTGCTTTTGTTTGCGCTTATAAATGGTTCAGAGATTACTTTTAATATCGTTGCTGTTGCGGCACTCAAGAACGTGAAAAAAATTACTTAAAAAAGTTGGAAAAAGAGTATATATAAGTCGCCGCCTGGGAGAGCCGACAGTAAAAGCGGTAATGGATACGGCTGAACAGTGTTGTAAAGCATAATTTTTCAACAAAATTGATTATGCAAATTCGCTTGATCAAAGCGAAGCAGATAAGCAGGACGCGTGCGCTATAATAGACAATTGCGTCACTATACGTACCTATATAGGAAACACATTTTACTCAACATAAGATTTACTGAGAACTGAGTAAACTTATCCTGAATTTTGGATATATTTAACAAGGAAGAAACAACTAAATTTTTATGCCATAGTTTATCGCACTATACTAAGAGATGCCATTCATTTTAACATTTAATTGTAATATAAAACGATTATAGCATTCTTATCAGCATATCACGTTTTTGTAGGAAATCTCCTAACAAAACGACCATATTCCAATCACCCAACATTGGGCATAAAAATCTTCGCTACAAAACAAAAACAAAAAAATTCCAATAAGAGTTATACCCTAAAACGAAACAACGCTTTTGTTTCTATGATGAATTTGATGATGTGATAACTTCGTATGCTAATTTCGAGACTTGCTCGTACATTTTTAAGCTTAATAGTCCCAACAGTAAACCGGCCAACAATAAAACTGCCATTGATCGTCTTACTGTCAATCTCAGAAATAACTCACATTAAGATTTATAGTCGTAATTAGATTTTTATACCAGCGAAAGACCCACACATTCGTTTTAAAGTATGAGGTTGTAGAAAACGCTTTTAAGGTAAAAAAAATCAGTTTGAAATGTTTTACGGTCGTCAACGTTGACAATTAAGGCAGGCAAATCTATCAATGATGCTGCTTCTAACAAAGAAGTTTCAGTTTTCGAATATATTTTTTCATTAATGCTTTCATATGCAAATTTATTTAGGAGCTGAGTCGGAAAGCACAACAAAGTGGCCAAAGTCGTAAAAGTTTCGGGACATATTTCCTTGAAATAAATAAATTAACTGGCTCATTCGCATATAAATTCAACTTTAAAGTGTCTCGAATATTACACTGACACAAGGGCCTTGGCAGAGGACGGGACTTGCACGGGTAAGAGGAAATTTTATATTTTCTGACTATATTTGCATACGCGAACAAAGGCGATGCCACTTATTTGTAGCATGCGATTTTATTACTTGTCAAAATACGACGAAATTTATAGCAAGCATACACAATTTTCTTATTTTTTATATATTTATTCGTCTTTTACTGGCTCCAGGCACTGCAGTGGCAGGCGCAGTAGCAACCCTGCTGAAGAAGAAGAAGTGCGTGCTCTCTACTCAAGTCGGAAAATATGGCAAAGTAGAATTTGTATGAAAAGCGCAAAGAAAATAAAGAGCGAAAAAGATACAACTAAATATAAATCATCTTTCGACAAACGCACATACTCATACGAGTACGGCGCCCTCTGACTTTAAAGGGAAAAGCCAAACGAAATGCAACGACGTAGAAAAAAGATGGCCAAAGTGTGCGAATATAAAGGAAAGAAGAAAAAATGAAAAACAAAAAAATATGCCACAAATAAAGACAAAACTCGTTAAAGTCATAAAATCGAAATTAGCGTTTGAATTCCAATTTCCACTTCGCAACTTCATAAAAGTCTTTGGCAACTTCTCAAGGGGCTGCTGGAGCATGCCGACATCCTCTTTGTATACGTAATGCGGCGTGGAATTTCCATGACGAGGAAATGCACAACTCAGTCAAGCCTCAGAAGCTAAGCAAAAAAAAACGGTAATTAATTTGTTTATATCTGTACCTACTGAATATACCTCTCGTCGTCAAAAACAAGCTGTACTTATTTATGTGTGTGCTTATTTATGTTTCCTAAATCCATACCATTCCCTGGGTTTGGCTAATGAATTTTCTCATTACATGGTTCCAAGTCTCTTGGAAGGCAGTCACTCATTGTGGCAAGTAAAATGTGTGGCAGCCACAGCAGTCTCGAGGGAAGCGGCACTTACCATTTAAATGTATATGAAAATTAGTTAATAAATCACACGTGCAAAATTGATGGATAGCCATTTCGGGCAATATTTCGTTGTGGCAGGCAATCATTGTTAAAAATCTCCGTTTCCGCATCTCAGTCAGGTTGTGTTCGGGAAGTGGACACAAAACGCTACTTTATCTTCGTGCAGGAAATATAAAAAATATAGAAGCTAACAGACAATTACCGTTACGTACCAGATGGGAGGGTGGATTTACTTAACGCTAAAGCATAATGAACACCGCACACTGACCAAGGCGCTTTTAGTTTGTAGAACGGCATGTACTTCTAATGCCTAAATACAAGCCAAACCTTTTTATAGTAATGTATAAATTTGAGGCATATTAAACGGTCATATTACTATCCCATGTTATAAACAATGTCATGCTGAAAACAATGCACACAAATTAAAGATCTTATCTCTAATAATAACCATAATAGTAGAAAATTCGAATTGGCATAAGCTGCAAACTTATGAAGTCATTTACGTCATACGACATGCAAAAACAGAAATACGATAGTAACATAACCGCCTACATCAACAAATGTCATCACAAGCAACAACAACTACAACAAGAGCGACTCAACATTGACCAGCCAATAAAAATTCCGTAAATTTACATTAGTTAGAACACACATTGGCATTGGACTCCACATGCCTTGTCGCCTATATACAAGACACTGTAGCAAAGGAAGTTAGTAGAAAAGCTAAAATCATCGAAAGGCAAAAAGTACGTGTACTTTAACTATCACGGCATACTAATCAGGGGCATTATGAGGCTTGGCTTGGCTTGGCTTGGCTTGGTAAAAGCATAGCGTAACGGCGACGATGAGCGCGAAGTCCGAGATGGGATGAAGTCGAAGTCAGAGTCAGTTGCAGTCATAGTCATAATGTCGCTTGTTAGTACTAATGATACGCGGATGTCCAGGGTAGACAAACCTCAGGCGTAAGGCACCAAAACACGTTACAGCACGACAGCATTTTGAAATAACTCGAGAGACATACAAATGAAGCGAAAAGGCTATGACAGAGACAAAGACGAAGTAAGAAAAACAACGACAAAGAAAGATATAAATGTAACCATAGATAGAAGCACCTTTACGAAATAGCAAAAAATGACCTCAATAGAACGACAAACAACAACAACAAACCACAACGAAAATGATGATGACGATGATGACAATTACTGAAGGCGACTTTCTGGCTTTTGGTACGATGTACGATGGAAGAAGCTGGGGAAACACGGCGTGTGTGCGTGGCTTGAGACGTATGTATGTATGTCATAAATTTTGAGCCTTTGGCGCATAGCGTTACTCGTACAGTAATTTCGGAATGTACACCAGTCATACAGCCAATGGCCAAACAAGTTGAGCCTAAGGTGGTCACAGTGTCAGGGATGGCGAACGAAACCGAACCGAACCGAGCCAAGCCACATTGAAACCGGACCGTATCGAATCGCCTGCCACGCATTGAACAAGCGTCTAAGCTGTAAAAATTAATAGCCAACATAATAAGCGGCATTTTATGACATTAGATACGCATTGCCAGTCGGCTCTGGCATCTTCGTATGTGATATGCTTTGGTGGCTACCCAATGCGCCACTCCCGCCCTCACGCGCTCCTACAAAAACCGCATTTGTGTGTCTCAGCTTTAACGCTGCGACGTCAGGAATTGGGAGATATGCGTACCACTCACCAATTCTCACTGGGCTTAATGTGGCTTCGCTTTGTACACTCGCTGAACTATTCCGCAAATAATATAGATAGTTACAGCTTCGGACGAGGACGATGCAATATTACGACGACTGTTGAGCAGGAAGCGATTTGCGTTTGATATTTAAAACATTTATTGGAATTATTAAATTGGGAGTTTGTGAGGCTTGCTTTGCCTGTTAATTATGACACATTTTTTGGAATTATGCTGGCTAACACTTTGAGTAAAGGTAAGTTAGATTGTTTGTACAAGGCCCAATGCAATTTCATACGCTGATCTCTCCTTTTTGTCTTGCTTTAATTGAAAAATAATGATAGTTATTTGTAAATGATATTCTAAGGAAATGAACACTAACTGATAAGTGATGCGATGTTGAGCCACAAATGTAAGCTATTTGTAGCATTGCAAATATGTATAAGTACGTCAAAGCCACATTTCATTTAGGGAGTTCGTACCAGAATAAGAAACATTTCAAGAAAAACCTATGCGTCAAGTAAACTGAAAAGTATATGATTTTCATTGTTCCGGCTGTTAGATGATATAATCTATTTATAACTATATATTGTATAAAATCGTCTGTGCGTTAGTTAGAAACGAATGTTCTCCGCATCCATAAGGGCTAACGAACTAAGAATTTTCTCTTGAGTTCGGTTCGAGCTCTTCAAAGTTTGGTTTTTTTTTTATTTGGACCAGGTAGATGTTTTTAGGCTGGTTTTATTTTGATTTCGAAGCTCATTGATTCGAACATAAAGTAGGCACCTAGTTTTAATTAAAACTTTATAGACTTCTAATCGTTTCAAAGTAAAGGCAAACATAAAATTTTATATGTCCAAAATATAATATTAGCCAAGAGTGGTGATGGTACGGCCCCGTTTTATCAGTGGGCATAATAATTACTTAAATTAGTAATCAAGGAAATCGTAGGTATGGAGTACAACAAACACAAGAACAAGTGACATAAACAAATAGTAGAGCAATTGCAGGTATGGCCCAGTTATCTTATACTGAAAGTGAAGACACAATTTTTAATTAGTTTGTTTCCTATTAAATCCACAAATATTTTTTGTCGGCAAAACAACGGTTGCCGGGTCCAACGAGTATTTATCTATTAATTTTTCAAGTATTTTTTTATTTCATAAAAACTTTTATTTACTTAAAAAAACTTAAAAAGTTTAATAAAGGCTAAAGCCTATAATACTATATTTATATTGTATCGGAGTACTCAAATAAGCACCGTTCTCAGATCTAAAACTTTAAAATCAAGCCAAATCTATATATATAAAATTGAAAGAATGTTTGTCTGTATGTTTGTATGTCTGTCCGTTATAGACGCTGAAACCGCTGGACCGGTTGTGATGAAAATTTCAGGGAATTTCTATAACAGCCATAAGAAGGTAGCTGTGAAGTTTGATGTGATAAAATCGTTGAATTCGCTAAATATTAAGACCAACTCAATTTTAAGATGCTTCTCAAACTGTACAGCTACAAATAAAACACAAGAACAAAGTAGCATCTGAGAACGTAGTTTGGCGGCAATGCTGTTCAAACTGCACAAAGTCGAAATCTTCAAATATTCGAATGAAAAAAACATCAAAAAAGTGAAATATACAAAAATAAAAGCAGTAAGAATGTGAACACAGAAGGAAGAAGACATGACTATCAAGTCAATCAAATAGAAGGCGTATTCATCGATCATTTAAATACAAAAAACTGCAAAATAATGCCATCAAAAAGCATAATTTTGGAAGAAAAACAGCCGAAACAACGCGAAAAAGTAGAAATAGAGCACTTGAAACAGAAGAACAACGAGAATCTCGGCTTGAACAAAGCAGAAACAGAGCACGCGAAGGCAGCAACGCGTGTTAGTCTTTAAAAGAACTCAAGTTTTAATAAAAACAGAAGCTTCATACCCATAGCGCCCTAAAAAATGCTAAGCTATATTGAAAACATATGCTTAAAAATGTCTGAAAACATTTCAAACATGACGAGTGAAATTCCATGCTCAACAATCCCCGAACTCCTAATGAAGTCACAAACGCAAAATTAAAGATACAAAATTTCTCGCCGGCGCAAACGCGTCATCGAACACATGTTCCACAATTCCCACACGCGAAAATTTTTGACAAGATTCCAAAATATATGTTTTTTTTTCTAATGTAATTAATATTTTGAACAACAGTTGCCACAGTCATCGGTCGGTCGGTCGGTCACTGATAATGTTGTAAAACATGTTTTGTTTTTATTTCTGTTTTCAATCGCAACGGTGGCCGCAGTAGCTGCGACAACGTGGAGCACGCCCCAAACACAGGGGCAAGTCAATACACTGGCCAGACAAAGTGCCAAAGTAGAAGGAAGCATGAAAAAGCTTTATTGACTTTGTTGACAAAGTTTGGTAATTAAAAATTTGAAAAGCGGCCCCATTGACAATGTTTTGAAATGAGCGTCGGGGAGTGGTTTCTGATGGGGTATACTAAAGTAAGTTGCATGATAAAGCTTGTCAATTAAAAGTGGCAACATCTAAAATAAGAAAAATAGCAACAACATTAACAACAGCAACAACAAAAAACTTGTCAACGTTTATAGAACAAATAATGGCTGAAAATGGCAGCAACTTTTGACAATCGCTTATGACTTGTGACAGGCACAAATTGACATTTATCGCACGCGCTCACGTGTCGAGCGCAAACTTGGAACCTATCAAAGCCAAAATCAATGTGGGGAATATTGAATAAAAAAACGCGCCTAACAAGTTTCGAAAATGCGACTTGCCTCTATAATTTTCTCAAATTGGTGCAGCGTCTGTGAAAAGACTCGGGCAGCAATTAATGTCTCAATTTATAAGCGTTGCCATATTTATGTGTTGATTTTCAATGCCTTTTCTTATTTTTGCTATCGATTTCAGATATCAAAGATTGTCATGTGTGTTTTTACTTTTAATTAAAACAGCAAAAATCAAACAAAACAAATCACTTTATGTCAGACCTTTCACCCGCTTTAACAATCTCTTCTTTGTAAATTGTTCTTAATTGCCCGCTTTCATTGGTGAGGTGATTTACGTAGTATTGGCAATCGACATGTGATGTAAGTAGACGACATAATTTATTTATTAAGGCATATTTGAATGAACCTATAACTAGGGGTGTCCAAAAATCAGTTTAATAAGTTAAAGGATAAGCAAGTTTCCCATATACATGAGTACTTAAAATAGTTCTCTCCGTGGCAAATTTAAGATGACTCAAACTCGTAAGTCGTCATTTCTTGAAACACTTAGAACTTTCTCACTTCGTAATTCTCACTTTAACATTAATCCATACCCGTCGACGGCACAACATTTCTATTCATTAACATTTGCACCTCAAGGGTGGGGAGAAAAATACATTTTCTAAAATTATGAGTATTTCCTGGGAAAAGAAAATGCGCTTACTGCATATTGGCAGCATCGCCAAAGTTCGTGCCCATGTGTCCATGTCCATGTCGGCGAAATAGGAAAAAGGATGCAACCATTGATAAAATAATAAATATTACAATAACGCCACAATACCACAGCAAGACAGACAGATGGACAGACAACGCAAGCATCAAGCAGCAAGCGCCACAAAGGCAACACAGGAAAAATCACTGGTTTTTCCCGATGACTATGAAATGAAATTGTTCACTTTGCAGATTTTCCGACAAACCAAGTAAAAAAAGATCGAAAAAGAAAACAGCAGTAGACGCAACACAAAAAAAAAAATATAATAAAAAAGGAAAGCGGCGCTGCTGGGAACTTGCCAGACCAGACGACGGCACGACGGAGACGGCGACGCTAACTCAAGACCTCAGACCAAGAGCAGACGCTCAGGCCGGCTGGCAGACAGGCAGTCAAGTTCCGGACAGACAAACGGACAACTCAACACAGACAACTTATGGAAAATGCAAGTGAAGAAATAACAGCACCAACGTGCAACAATAAAGTGGCATAGCGCAACAAAAACAGATCTACAAAGTGTTGGAAAATCTAAATCGGAGTAGAAAAAACGCAACGAAGGCAATGGGAAAAAAGGCACTAAATGCAGGCAATGGCAACACACAAAAAAAAAAAAAAACAACAACAACAATAACTTAGGTATTGTGAACGAAGAAAAGAAAAGCGGAGCTCGCCAAAAAAGTAGCAAAGAGAAATGCGAAGTGTTGCAGCAACATTATATGGAAATTTATTTAAGTAGTATTGCTGCTGCCACCGCTGCTGATTTCGATACCACTTCTTTCATCCGGGCTTCCCAACGCTGCGGCTCAAGCCATTGTGGCAAGCAAAGTAACTGCGACATATCAAAGTACTAAGTGCCCTGTACTCTGATACTTAACCATAACTTTTTGTCTCTGACATTTGTAGTCGCAGCAACGCGTTCACACGCTAAGCGAGTGGCTGAAGTTATCTGGAGAGCAGCAGCAGTTCGTGTAGCTCTTGTGGTGTGAAAAGTTTCCAAAGCATCGAAATCGGCTTGAGGGAACACACTCTGCCGCTGCCGGTTATAAACGGATTAGTGCAAGAACTATGTCGCCTTATGGAGCACCCAAAACTTTTACACTGAGTATGCGTTTGATGCTTATTTATAGAGCTGAACTCAGTTTTGTTGAGTTGAGTGCGAAAGTTTTCGGGTCTTCGTGTTGCGCTTGTCGCATTTTAATGCTACACAATATGGCAATACGCATGCTGGATTGGATTTGAATGCGAATGTGTTGCTTAAGTCGACTCGTAAGTTGTTGCCAAGATTTCGTGTGGTGTTTTATAACACAAACACTGCGCGAGCGAGTTCATGCTGAGAGTTTAAAAAGTTTTCTACGTTAATAAGAAGCATAATAAGACTTTGTGCAGACTCTGCTTGCGGGAGCTTACTTCTCAAAGTTTATGAAATCACTGTTTTTGGGCTACAAAGAAAAATAAAATCGCATTTTCCGTATATCTCACAAACTATTTAACACGCATCGCCGACCTTTTCCAGTCGACCTTTTTAAGTGACAAAATAATTACATGATAATCCCTAATTTAAATAAAATAATTGCCCTGCTGATGACTACAATTATGTTGTTCTTGTTGATGAAAATTAATAACTAAAGCACTTCAAAAGGACAATTATAATTAATTAACTAAATTTATTTTGACGGAAGCGAGCGAAAACCAACAAACAAAAACTACAAAAAGTAAACAGAAAATTCGGAAAATTTGAATGTGGCATTTGCGAAAATTAGAAAATGGGTGGAATATTGAACCGTAGGAGTCAACCATTAAAACTCAAAAGCCCCACGGGTGTGGCATTCATTAATATATGTCTATTTATATAATGCGACTAATCACAACTAATGCACAGCCTAGCTACACTGTCAGTCAACCCTTAGACGGAGTGATGCACTACGAGCCCAAAAATCACAATAAAGATGACTAATTAATAAATTGTATCGGCAACTGTTGAAAGTGCTCTCTTCACGGAGTGGAATGAAACGATTCAAATTAATTGAAAATGTCAAAAGTCGGAGCAATTATCATAAATTATATGCTCACGTGCCGCTACCACCACAATTTGGTTGTTAGACACGCTGTGATTGGTGGGGTAGCATAATCAAAATATTTATTCTAATAAAAATCATGCCGAAATTAATGCCTATGCTCACAAGTATTTTCAACATAAAAGACGAACCCAAAATTTACCCCATGAAGGCGAAATCAACCCCCGGAATAATGGTGAAACACCCTGTCTGGTAAGTGGAGGATTTTGCACAAATGAATTGTCAACAAGGAGAAGCTTTTTGGAGCGGTGATGATGATGTTTTGGCGTTGTGGGCATGCCCTTGGGGGTCTAAGGCCTACATAGAGTACCCTTCAGTCGGGTTGGTTTTGCATAAAAATCACGAAAATTCTTAATTATGTGGTGAAATATGCAAACATTCAAATAAGAAGAACGTGGGATAAGAATCTTTAGATTTATTTCAGCGCCAATAATGAGTGCGGCGACTTCAAGGTTAAAACAGGATATTAGAAAATTATAATGCAAAATGGGAAACGGAAATAAATCGCAATAAAAAAAGAAAAAAAGTTTTAAATTTTTAATCAAAATCTTTGAAACGCTCACCTTAAATACTATCGTATTTAAATATAGTACTTGCGTATCGCGGTCGCTCTTGCATTTCTTCGGCAATAGACTTACAAATTTGCGCACATTGCACTAATTTCGACTTGCGTCCTAGAGCAAGTGCTTCGAAAACCCTAGTTAAGATCTTACACTTTCATGTGCCGACGTAATCAAAAACCCTGCCGCCAATTTTAATTTGATGACGTTGCCTGGTAACACGGCTAATAAAATTCCATTTTAGTTTTAATGCGTGTGTGCCCAGAAGCCCACAAGAAATCTGCATCAAAACAGAGAATGTCAGCCCACAAAAAGGATAGAACTAACATTTCACTCCATCACCCACCCCTTTCTAACTGCAACACCGGACCAACATCACACACACTTTCTGTCTGACATCCGCAAGCCTTTCAACATCTTTCTCCATTGGATGCCGAAAATTTCTGCTGAATCACAACACTGGTTAGCAAAATGCGAATGTTGTTTTATTTCATTTCTGCTATACTCAAGCCTTATGCGCTTTTGCATAGACTATAAAAACAAGAAAAAAACGTAGGCTTCAGCTGTGTCGAAGTTTTAATACTCTTCCAACCAAAAAATATTAAAATAATCTGCGTATCATCAAACGACGCCTACTGCGGTAACGCCAAATTTTTCTAAAATTTTCGAAAACACCCCGAACACCGCAGGTAAACCGAGAATATTGATATTTCAGAAATTATGTAAATAAATTTTAAAAATGTAAAATCAGCTCGATTAAAAGTAGTTTACATTCATATACCAGAAGATGGTCGGTACAGCCACTCATCTAATCGAGCTGATGTCTTCTTCACTGTGTTACAGGCTTCATGACAAAAGTATAATACTATTACACAGAATGTAGAGTACATATAAAATAGAATTAAGAATAACAGACGAAATAAATAATAATAGACGTAAATATAAAAATAAATATTATTTGGGTCTGTTGCATTTTTACGAGTATGATGGCGGGCGACTGTGTGCAAATAGCGACGCAGTCTGCTAGCAGACATAAAGGTACATGAAAGTATTGTGAAAGTGTTGAAAGAGAGCGGAAATGAATTTGTGATTAACCCTTTTAGAGAGGAATTGAGGCTGGCTTTAAAATATAATAGTTATGTGAAACATGGAGAGATAATTCTGACAACCATTCTGACACCATTTAGAAATATGATTCATTTAATTTTGCATCAATTTAATTTAAGACTTGCCCAAATTGGCTCTGTCAAAAAAAAAAAATTAATAAAGTGAAATTACTCATTACGGATAGCCCTTATAACCGGACAGCTCCCATAGCCGGACAAATTTCGTCGACACAACATTTTCATTAATTTTTCCATACAAAAATAATTCCTGTAGCCGGGCACTCCAGCAACTGGACACGGACACTACGTTTCATGAAATTGTCTTTAAAAAATTTCTCATTAACGGACAGAATTAACAAAAAGCACAAGCAAGAATTATAGAACATTTGTTGTTCTTCTCTTTACAAATCCTTATTCGTATCTGCGTTGATGACAACGAAATTGGTGATTCCCCTATTAATACGAATGCACACATTCATGCCAGATGGACTTCTTCATTCATTTCAATTAGTGCATGATGCTCAACGGCAATAATTCGAAAAACAAAAGATGACTGTGCGTGAAATTGAAAAGGGGTTAGGTTTTATGTCTTTCAGAAAAGGCAATTGTGTATAAGTTTTGGTTCTACTATAACTAAATTGTTTTAACACAAGTAGACTAGTTTTCCATGTGTACCAAGTACGTACATGTATATATATCGCAATTATCATTTTTTAATAAAAATAAATTTGTACTACTTATTAAATAAACGACAATTTCTTCTGTTTGGGTGACTCTAACACGGCCTTTAAAACAAAATTTTTGTTCCCACCCCATAACCGGACAACTTCCATAATTGGACAAAATTACTGCGACGGTGGATCAGTTCTGAAACAGTCGGAAGACCGACGGTTGGCTCATAGCACCCACATGGTTGTTTCTTACGCACTTTTGGTATGACCCATTTGAGTAGAAATATAAATCCGCCAAGAAACGAAACTCAAATGAAATTTTTGAGTTTCCATTATTCCGCGGCTTCAATGGCTCTATCAGTAGGTGGCACAATATTTTAGGGAAATATTTTGACATGACCTGTTGAGGAGGTGTTAAAAAATCGGCATTAGATAGAGCAAAGAGCTTTTCTAAATGAGCAAAATCACCCAAAAAATCACCTACAAACGTTTTATCGCTTACTCCCAATCAAAATCTTTCAAAATATATCTATTCATTTGATAGAGTGCACAGAATAGGGCAGTAAGCTAAAACCATATGATTTGTAGCATTTTTTACGTCCGATAACAGCTGACGGTCTCAGAGCATTTTGAAAAATGGAAAGAATTTGTCATCGCTACGTGATACAATACTTAAACTTAAGAGGTCTAAGTCCAACGGATATTAAAGCTGAGTTGGACTTCAGTCTTCAACCATAAAATATTGGGTGAGCGAAGATGAGTATCGCATCGCGTTCGGCCGTGCGAGGTGGCTACGCCGGGAATGGTAAGGAAGGTTCATAAAATTGTAGTGGATAACCGTCGAATACAGTTGATGCAAATAGAAAATATTGTGGGTATTTCAAAGAGTGCAGCACATCAGATTTGGACATTAAAAACCTCTGCGCAAGGTAAGTGAGTGCAGAAAAACTGCGCCATGAGGATGAGGGCAAAAATTACAAAAATCAATGAACTAAACTTCGTATTGCCTCCTCATCCACCCTATTAGCACTTTTTCTTGATCCCAAGCCTGAAGAAATATCTTGGTGGGAGGAGATGAGCCAGAAAACAGGTTCATTCACAGTTTAATATGTTAAAACCTTAATTAAGTATCTACCAACAAATTATAGTTTAAACTATAATAAAATAAAAATCACAGAAATATGATATGTAGTATATTGTAGTTAGAAAAGATTTAAAATTAAATGATTTCGTTTGAAAATAAGTCTGCCTATATTTCTCAGGTTACAGTTTGTGTTTGTAACTTAATAATTTTAGCTGTTTTGAGTCAATTTAGTTTCACTACTTCAGTTAATCAAAGGAAAATATATAAAAACTTCATTATTTAAACTTGATTTTACTTTAGACTGAATTTTAAACCTTGAATTAAATTATATTCGTCGTTGTAGTCTTTAAGCAATTACATGTATTTGCACTCACCTGAAAAGAAAGCGAAAACAAAAGCAATTAGAAAATTACATCAGTTAACTAATTACAAATAAATAAATTTCATTTAAATTTAACCACTCAGAAAACCCTAACACTCCCCAACCATTCACTCTAAAATTGTGCAAAAGCATATTCAATGCAGCATAACCAACACTCACGACACGCAGACGAAACAAAACAAAGAGAACAAAAAAGCATGCAAACAATTCCAAATTCGCACAGATGTTCTTTTAAATCAGATCTCACCTTTCTCTTTTATATGATACGCAACTTCTCATTCGAAAAGGAAAACGATAACGGCGACACGACGCGTCGGCGAATATGCGGAGCCGGCAGAAAAGAATAAAATTTTTTATTGGGAGAAAAAAAAACAGCCAAAAACTTTTAATGCATTTTGGAGTCACTTAAGCTTGTCATTTAAAAAAAAAATACCCCAAAATGTTGCAAATTCAATAAACTTCCTTTAAATACCAAATTTATTAAATGATCTCTACTTTTGAAATGCACTTTTTTGTATTAGAAACAACGCATGCGGAAAATACATCTAAACGGGAATACAAGCGTTGACAAGTAGTGATAAAACGACTAGCGATGTTCCGATACAAGTGACTACTAAGTGTGCGCGTATTACCTCGTGCGCTTAATCAAAGACACACCGCTGAGTACAAAACCTTTTCGTCATACTGTAAAAGTGGAACATGCCAGTAACAAAGACTCGTTAAGGGATTACCACAAACGCCAGCTCTATGTGGGCTGTTGTAGATTTGTTTTTGGGGGAAAAAGCATCTGCTCTGTTTTGCGCACACCATTACCGCCCTATTACGTACACATCAAATGAATAGATATATTTTGAAAGATTTTGATTGATTTTAAGAGGAATAACACTAACAATATAATTAAGAGAGTGACTCTGATTGCCTTCGAATGACTTTGCTTCTGCATTTGTATGTGCCTTTTTAAAAACTGAGCACTCAGCTTATTGATCGAATTGTGCATCAAACCATTAATTTCTCATGGAAATCAGATATCGGTTTATATCTGTATGTGGGTCCAATAGCAAACAAATATAGGAGCACTTCATAAATGCCTAATTTCTTGCCCCTTTTTGATTGTAACACTTTATCGCAACGCCATCTTTTATTGACTCAGATGCTTGCGTCGAGCAACCGTCAGTAACAATATGCAGGGCCTAAACTTAAGGCTAACCGATAACTGGGCACTTCCGGCACTCAGAAAAAAAAGAAGGAAGTGGTTGAGCCGGGTCAGCTTGAAAAAAAGTAGGAGGAGGGAGGCACAATAGCTAACATAAAAACAAGCAACACAAAAAGCCGTCACATAAAAAATGCAAGGAAATAAAAGAAAAGAAAAAAGTCATGAAAACACAATAAAAGCAATGGCATATGCGATGTTTGAATGTGTTGGAAAGAAGGGAGAGAAGGGTTTAGAGAGACGCTCTTGCACTTGGCGCTCTAAGTCAATCGGTATAAATTCATATTCTTTGCTCTGTGTATGAGTTTGTGGGGTGTGTCGTGTGAAGGAGTGAACGTGTTGAGTGAGTGAGCGACTGAATTAGTGAGTGTAATGAACCTTTTGTTACCTTTGTTACTTCATATCGTTTATGCTTGCTGCAGCAGAGCCTCGCCAACGCAACTGCATATATGCATTTTTATTGGATGTTATTGGCATTCTATTTATCGAAGCGCCACTTTAGTTAACAACTAACTTTATTTTGTTGTTACCTATAACCATTGTTGTTGTTTCTATTGACTATTGTTATTGAACAATTCTCGTATTACTGATCCATTTAAATCAAAAAAATTTATAAATTTACCTCTAATGAACGCATATGGCGAACTTAGCTTAACAAAGGGAGTTACGAGTACGCATGAGAGTGAGAAAGAGTGTGAGTGATTGCGTGCTACGGGGAACAGCACGACGTGCAACGCGAGTGACAAGTTAGCAGTTCTTGAAGCTGTGCGTGTATGATGCCACCTTTGTTCTCGCTCGTTCACATATCGATTTCCTGTTTCGAATAACCGTGTTTTTTTATGTTTTATTTATTTATTTATTTTTTCCATTTTTTCTAACGGCTCCATCGCACTTTGTCACTTCCTTTCGATTTCAAAACGCCCTCGCACATAACTTCGGCAGTTCTCTCACTTATCCGCATGCTGGCCAAGAAAGTTTGGATTCTGCTTGTTGGCGGGAGCTTTGCTAAAGGGCGGCTTTATTATGAAGCAAACATGTTTGCTTTTCAATTTGCACACACACACACACACAAAACACTTGAAAGAAGATGATTGAGTAAATTCACTCTTCACTTTGCTTATTTTGAATTTATTGATTTGCTTCTTTTCTTCTGACGAAATAACGGAAATGCCTTCAAGCCAAGCAGTTTAAACAGGAATAGCGAAGGGAAAGAAGTCCAAAAGCAGAGACGCATGAGTAGGAGTAAACACATAAAAGAAAATGAGTTCTTATTAGAGTAATTGCATTGACTGCAACACCGATCAAACACTCCACCATTGATACCACTCACAAGCTCTCACACGCACATATACCCAGCCAGACAGGGTGAATGGAGACAGCGAGGTTTGCCATTGAGCTCTTTTCACGTGTTGTTGTTGTTGTTTGCTGTAGTTCCATCTACTCCACTTTGCAATCACAATCGAACGAATAGTTTCTTCTCTTTCACACTTATTAGTTTTCGTATATGTGGGTTTTTTTCAAAGGAAACCTAAGAAAAGCCGGAAATTTTCGAGAAATGCTTTTTAGTGTATGCGATTTTTGTAACTGTTGCGGTTGCAATCGGTTGTGATTTTCTCTCTTGTGTCTTTCCTTTATACAGTTTGGGTAAGGCCACTATATGGAACCATATTAGCCCATATTTAAAAATAAAGATCTTATTAGAAAAAGTATTTATCCAGCTGAAATTTATTTCAGTTCCATGCATAGAACCTCTTTTGAAGACCATAGAATTACTGGATCAAATAGCCCCCTTTTAAATGCAACTTATTGTTGGACTTTGTGTCTGAAGTTAAGCTCCAAACTCATAATACAACGTAATGAATGGCATATCTCCCATATAAGACTATTTGCCAATTTTATTGATTTTTTTTTCACTAATTAAGCTGGATCATCAGCAGTAGCTTTTTATAACCATAGACATAAACAGTAAAAACTCAACAATAAAATAAACTCTGCCTTTTTAGGATTGCTAATCAATAGAATAACTGAAGCTTCACAAATGCCAAAAACTTACTAATAAAATACTTTTCCCGTTGGCTTTTCACTACTTTGAAAACACACTCATCACACTTGCCAAATCCTTATAACTTTTCTATTAAAACACACGCACACGTAGACGTGTGCCACGCTCAATGATGCACCCACTTAGCCAGAACACACGCTCTCGAACACACGCGCTTTTAATTAACTCAGTATGGCTATAATTATCGTCATAAGGTGCACGAAAGCGTTTTTCATACACACCCAACAAATAATCAGACCCACACACGCACAACAACTCATTCAGCTACGAAACTATTAGAAACTTTTCGAGTTTGGTTCGAAATTTTGTCAATAAATTCAAAGAAGGCCAACAATAAAACAACACAGTTCGAAATACGCTGCAGTCGACACCTTTTTCGGGTACATATTCTACGAAAGTAGTGCCGAAGTAATTACGGCGAGATTTATGAAAGTGCTGGGCAAAGACACGCCCCCAATTCAAGCAAGGCTTTGAACGAAAACAAAAGGACAAAAAGACGAAAAACAAAACAAAGCAAGTCACATAGAAAATATAGATTTGTAGGAGTGCAATAGAAGGACGAATTCCTAGATGAACTTTGCATGCCTTCTCAACCCACTTACACAGCATCTACGCCTACGGCTATCTACAACAAAGACTTAGCGTGAGGAAATGGTTGAAATGGTTTATGAAGAGGTGGAAGAGCAGTGGGTGTGGCTTAGGGGCTTAGTGTTAAAGCCTGTACAGTTGACGTTAGTCTTGGCATCAGCAGTTGCGAGTGTCATACACAACTGTCAGCTGAAAAGTGTTGCCCCCCCCCCACACATGGCTTTGATTCAACTATCCCCCTTTCGAAAATCGTCGTCATCATCGCTTCACGCTATTTACGGAGATTTGCGAAACGTTTTGCCAAAAGACTTTAATGATTTTTGGTCAATGAAACGCGCTCAATGCTGGCGGTCTAAAACCGAGTATCCCTCAGCTCGTTCGTCCGCTTATTGGCACTTTCTAGTTGACTTTTCTTTTCATATTTCTAGTAAGGGTGGTTTGGGTGATTGGTAGTTTGCCAAGCTCTTTTGTGTGATTCTTTCTTCACGCACTGATTTCATTTATAGATTTTTTTTGTTTTTGTTTTTTGTTTTCTTAAATAAGAAAAGAAATTGAATTTTTTGCTACGCTGCTCTACTTCGTAATAAAAATTCAAGTGGCACAAATGTTTGACTTCACAGCTTGTGACGTTGGTCAATGAACTATGTGTGGGGAGTAACGCTATTTGACCGTTGAAAAAAGCTGTTGATGAGCACTAAAGACAATTACAGAAAATGTCCTGCCGTTTTTGTTCATTACACTTAATTCTTTTGCTTCTTTGTTAATAAACATTTTTTTTTTTATTTCAATCAAATTTCTTATAATTCCTTTGCTTCTTGATGGTCTTTCTCATTATGGTCGAAATGAAACGTGTTACTAACATAAAAAGTCATTAATTGTTCACAAGAAGTTCCACTTCACCTGATCGTAAAAAATTGCCACAAACACGCGGTCGACGCGCTTTGAACTCTCACGCGCACACATTATTTTTGAATGCCTTTAAGCGTTATTCTCACAAAAATAATAGGAACCATAGCAGATGTGATTATTTTCAAATTATTTTAATTTGAATTAATGATTTTAAAAGCGACAAATTAATAGCAATAGCGTCGCAGGCAATGCGGACGAGTTCGAAAACCACCTTAATGAATGCGTTTGTTTATTTTAATAATGGAGTTTTTGGCCTGAATTCGCTTTGCAAAAAGAAGCTGTTCAAAATGCAGAAATTCATTAGCGGAAGATATTTAGCATAGTCGTAGAAACATACAATTTTGGCTATGGAATATGCTTGAGCAATTTTCGAACGAAAAAGTTTGTTAAATGCATAAAATAAATAATAATCTCCGTCTTACCCTATATATAATATATCTTCTGCTATTTGGCCCAATCTCGCTGTTATTCGAGGTTTGTTCAAAAAGTAATGACTTTTTATTTTTCTTGAAAAATATTTTTTATTCATTAATTTTTATTTTGTTCCCTTCGAAGTAACCCCCCTAATATATGAAACACTTGTGCCAGCGCACAACTCCTCGAAGCACTTTTAATACGCGCTTTTTCGTATGGCCTTCAGGTCATCCAGCGATGCACTTTTTATTTCCTCAATCGTTGTAAATCTTCTTCGTTTCAATGTCCTTTAATTTTGGGACCAGGAGAAAGTCCGCTGAATAGAAATGAAAGAATGAAGTCCGATGGCTGAAGCATGGTTATGGTTCCGTATTTACCCAAAAAATCATGAACAAGCAATGTTGTGTGAGCTGGCGTATTATCGCGGCGCAATATCCATGTCCGATTGTTCCGCAATTCGGGAACATTTTTTAAGGTAATATTCCTTATTGACCGTGTCGTCTGACAAAAACTCACGATGCACCACATAATCGCCGAAAACAGTGAGCAAAACCTTCACATTTGGCCGCACTTGACGAGCGTTTTTCGGTCTTGGTTTCATCGTGACCAATTATGACTCTTTTGGGCAAATCAAGATCGTCATTGACGTAATTTTTTTAGATTGCAGCAAATCGCCAAAATTCAGAAAATACGTGGCAGCTTTATGTCTGATGAAAACAAACTAAAGATGCAAAATGGATTACACGTGGACCGAGAAGAATAAAAAGTCTTCTTCCTTTTCTGATTACACCTCGTATATTTTTCTTTTTTTTAAGATCTCTTATTTGCTATTGCTTTATTTCTTTCAAATTATATCTATCTGTCTCTTCCTCTCTCTCACTTTGTCACTCTTCCTTCTTTTTATCCAGCTCTGCCTCTTCCGCAACTCTATTACTCCCTCTTTCCTTCTTTTTCCACCATAACCCTACTCTTCATCATCTTTAACTAACTCTTTTTCCATATTTCCCTCTGACTTCCTCTCTATAGATCTCTCTCTTTTTTTCTGTCTGGTCCAGAGTTAAATAGAGTCCAAAAACCATTTAATATTTTTCGATTTATCAATATTCGTAACTTGGTTAAAGTCAAGGTTGAGCACATACTTTCTCTTTAATTAAAAATGAAATTTATCGCACTCTGACGCGCAGTGACATCAGAATAATATAAAAATTCCGTACAACAGCCGTAATGAGTCTTTACTAATGAATTGAAGCACACAAAAGCTAAATATGAATTTGGGTGACTCGAGAGCACAATAACCACAACAACAACAACAACCACAACAACAACTTAAGACCATGCCCCGTTTACACTGCTCAACACTTTGGCGCGAACTCATTCCCAACCAGCTCATTCGCATGTGAGTCACATTCACCAAGTCAGTAGCGAATATGTGACAGATGAAAAAGCGATGAACTGCAAAGCAAGTGAAAAAGACTTGGAACAACCAAACAAGCAGTCAAGCAGAACACCGAAATAATAAAATACGAACCCGGCGAACTACGACAAACCACGCACAAAGATGGAAGACAAACGCCCTAATGAAGCTTAAGCGTAGCTACCAGTTGGAGAAATATGACAGCGGATTGCAGTTCATCCAACTCAAAAGCACAAAAAAAAAACAAAAAAAAAAAACATAGCGAAGAAAAAAACCGTCAGTGGACGCAACCAACAAAAACGCGTGACAAGAAATTGTGCCAAGCCGCGTTCAGATACTTTCGGCGCGTAAGACTAGCAGCAGTAGCAGCCAACACTGGCGACAAGCGACAGCAAACAACAACAATAACCGCAGAAATAACAGCAGAAATAGCAACATCAACAGCAACAAAAACAATGGGGAAAAAAAAAGCCATGACGAAAACAAGGCAAAGCGTGTGCTGCGTACAAAACGCTTTTCGCAACAGTCTAGCTTACAAATACGCCGTCGAAGTTGAAGATACATGTTGCCTGCTATAACAGATACTTTTGTGAGACACTGCGATGCACACATGCTGCTATACAGGCACGCGCATACATGCATAAATGTGGTGTTACTTTTTGCTTATTTACACTGACGCTTTTGATTACAACATCGCGAAGCGTTTTTCCTTTCCAACGTTTTTCATTTCTAATTTTAATTTTTCCAGATTTTTTATCGTAGTTTTTGTTGTCGTTTGTTTTTTTTTCTTCATTTATTTAATTTTGTTTTCATTACGCTCAGCTTTGGCAGCCGGGAGTTTGGTTTTTGTTTTGGTTTTGGCCTCGCTTTCGGTCTTTTTGATGCCCACTGCCAGTACGTGACACATTCGGCTAATGCCTATTTCATGAGTTTTTATTGCCCTGTAATTAAATTCAATGGCGCCAACGGCTCGACGTGTTTTCAATATTGTGCTAGCAGATAGTTTTTCTTTATGACAGCTTTTTCATTTTAGATACATTAACCATAATGAATGAAAAATTAGCTTTAATTATTTAGAACATTTTGAGTGAATTATTTATTTCTTTCAGTGGCTGCTGCAGATTTTCTCGATGATTGTACTCCTGAGAAGTTGAGACATTATCGTGAATATCGACAAGTCTACTCATATCTTCTTTGAGATCAGGCGTCAAAATTACGTTGAAGTTATTTCAGTGGAACCAATAATCAAGACCTTACAAAGTCATTCTTGAACAAATTCTAAGCCTGAAATTATACAATCTAAAATTTACCGGTGAGAAACATATGTATGTAGGTAGCATCAACAACTTCACACAGTTGGAAGATAATATAAGCTCACTTTGCATCAACTGATAAGACAACAGCTTTCAGTTTTGACACTTCCTCTTTGATTTCCAAACGACTAGATTAAAGTCTATGACTCCTAATGGTACTGCGAGTATGCCTTATGCATTACAGTTGTTATAGCTATTACACAATATTATTTTTAGGATATATGCCATGCAGCTGTCTTTTTTTTAAATTTTATTTCTTCAGCGAGGTGTAAATCCATAAAAAGTGAAACGGAATTCAAGATGAGGGCGCGTGAGAGGAAATAAGAACTGGATAGCGAGTCTACAGCGAACAGAATGAGTGTTTATGCGTTTTCGCTCCTCTCTTGAATCATATTTGTGCTCATAGAGAGTTCGATTTTCATTTAAACTTTGCATTGTGTGTGTGCCCTACACGACGCCGATCTGATCTCGTTTAGGCTTGTCATGTCATGTCATGTAAATAAATACGTTATTTGCCCCAATTATTTAGATTATTAATTTTAATATGCTTTCAAAACTAAAATTACAAGTGTACATCTCTCAGTTGTTTTTAAAATCATAAGTTACAATGGAATATCTAAGCTTACAAAGGCTGAGCTACAAATTTGCAATTTCCAACATAATATTACTTGCATTGAAGCAAGTAAGTAAACGCAAAGATTATAAATTTATAAAGACTGAAGTAATCGCTTACAAAGAAGGAGCGCACACAATTTGTTGTTGGGTATCACAAACTTTGAAAGAAGAAGAAGAGCTCTCTCTTTGTGAGGCACATTAAATTTTTTAAAGACTACATTTTTACAGCATATAATAAACAATTCTCATATAAAAAAATATAAAAAGTATTTTCGAATACAGAAAAGTTTTATTCGACAAAAATTAATTATTGTTCGAACTAATGGATTTCATTTCTGTTACTCTAAATATAAATTGTGTCAGGCAATTAAATAAAGAATATATTACATTGAAGAATTTTTGATTTTAAATTTAAAATGTTCTACTTAAACGACAAACATTTTATTCGAATGACCAAATTTTGTATTCAATCAAACATATTTCGTTTTCGAGCTATTATTTTATGTAGCGCACGAAATCTCTGAAACGTCGTTATGAGAATTCTTGCCAATGGTTTGTCAATTTATCTAACAAATATGCTGGTGAAAATTATACACCCAGTAAAAGCAAAGTAAAGAAGAAAAGGAAAAGGAGAAAATGTTCAGAAAAATTAGCAATTTGTTGCGCCTTTGTTAAATTATACGCTTAAGGTTGTCTTCATCAGATGAGTTGCTTGTTTGTGCTTACTTTGCCAGTTTGACAAAACCGGTGATAATTTTTCCCTTCTATTTTCCATTTTCAAGTTTACTGCCCTTCCCCAACGTGCCAGCTTACAACGCTGTTATTAAAACGCACAACAGCGAAAAACTCTCGCGGCATTTTATGTCGCTGGCATTGCTGCAGCTGAAGAAATTCCATGAAATTAGCATAATTTTTCTCTGGCTTCGTTCACTGCCTGCTGCTCGCTTTGGAAAAACTAAGCGCTGCGCTGTGCTGCATCAATGTGAAAATTCCTCATCAGCGCGCGGAAAATAGAATTGCTTTGAATCAAAACGAATCGAATTGGTTCGTCGTCGAGCGTTGGCAACAGCTGCACCTCGAATCGGTTGCAAAAAATAAAGGCAAAATAAGGCACACGGGTACAGCAAAACGCAAGCAATTTGTTGTAAAGGCATTGAACAGCTTTAAGCCCGTCGAAATGAGCAAATATCGGAATGATACTCGTAACTTCAACTGCTGGTGGCATTTGTGGCACTGGTCGACGTCGACGTGGCCTGGGCTTTTGAATGATTTATGATGAGCAACGACGTTGAGTATGAGTACGACAATGATAATGATGATGATGATGATGATGATGAAGCCGAAGAAAGCAAGACGCAGTTGTAGTGGCTTAAATAAATGCCAACCATCATTCGTTTGGCATGAACGAAGAATACTTCAAAATTGTTTGGAAAAAATGCATTCAAGTGAACTCTACTCACTCACTCTACTCGTACTCATGACATTACTCACTCACTCGTTCGCCCTGACTGACTCACTATTCTAGTGATCCAGTGTGGTGAAATGTGAGTGGGCAATGATGCTGAGTGTTGGCACTTCAGTGGCTAAAGTTGGCTTAAATATGCCATTATCGGCTTTGTTGGCGATTTCAAGTGAGACTTGTGAAATTTATGCGAATGCATGCTGAGCTAACGAGTTAGTCAGTTGGGTTTGAATCGGTCTCTGCGTTGAGCTTCTAGTTTGCACCAATTTACTATAGTCGTGACAACATTTTACGTTTCCATACTTAAATAAACTGAAACCTCTCATTAGCGGACATCTCTCTTCAGGGTACAGTTTTTGGCAGGCTGAACGCTTCTGTAATATATGTAACATGAACATCAAAGTTTGTGCGTAATTTGTATTACCTCCTTTTAGTAGGTAGACATTTTGATTAAAACAAACCTTGAGCGGTTACGGCACTGCTATATATTTATTCAAGAACGGCTCGAAAATGGAATGCGAATGCCCTACTGACTGGTTAGTATCAAGTTGCGGTCATTGCGAAGCAGTTAAAGATGGATCAACTTCAAATATATTTAACACAAATATATCTCAACTGCAGAGAATCTAGGGTTAATATCACTTAACGAATTCACTAACCACTAGACTACTAGAATTTTGCGTAAGCTTTCTCTATCGTGCAAAACTTTCCTGCACCTATCTATATTTAGGCCACCGAACGACCGGTTTTCATGACTTTCCCAGTTTTATAACTCCAAAATGGTTTACATCACCCAATATTATCACGCCCGTTCTTTAGTTGATGCCTTTCTTAAGTGGACAAAAATTTTAGTACTACAGTAGAGGCTCAGAAATTAGAACCACTCTGTTTTTCAGTAGTTCGAATTTGTGAAATGTTCTAGTTTCTGGACTTTTTTTCCAAAGACAATGTATTTTTTTCAGGGACCGTAACTGTTTTGAGTTTTATTTCAACAAATCACTTTTAATTATTATTTTTTAATTTTTATTTTTTGAAATAAGAAGTAATTATTAATTTCAATTTTTATTTTAAAAATCAAAAAATAAAAATTGCTTTCAATTTTTATTTTAAAAACCAGAAATAAAAATTACTTTCGATTCTTATTTTAAAAACCAAAAAAATATTTTCGTGTTTTGTTTTAAAAATCACTTGTTTAAGATTTTCCCATTTTTCCTTAATATCCATTAGATATTTAAAAAAAATGTAATCAAATACACATATATAAATATCTACTGTACATAGATAAGTGTGACTTATAACTTCCTTACTAAACTCTGTAAATTTAATGTATAATCACTAGCTTAAAGCATTGATTAATTCATTCATAAAATAAATATGGAAAATTATTTAAAAAAATTATTAAAAAATAAAAATCAAAAATATTTATTATCTTTAATTTTTTACAAATACTTCAAAAGGTACTAAGAAGTTTATGATCCAATGAAAATGGTACGATTTCTAATCTCAAAATATACAACTAACAAGCCACGTTTTTCATAACTTGTTGCTTCCTGACAATCGCGACTACCCGTTCCAAGTTTGAAGTCTCCATTTTTCATGCCACTTACGTGTATCATATGGCAATCACCAAACAAACCTCAATATTCGGCAAACGCTTAAAGTGCACACTTCCTTTTGGCCAATGACACAAACAAGCAAATAAGATACAAATCGCCAAAAACAATATTCACGACGCCACGAAGTTATATTTCTTTTTTCTAAGCGATACCGCCACAAAGCAAATAATTTCCATGCTAGTCTCCGTCTTTGTGGGCGAGAGAATGCACCTTAAAATTCTCGTTGCGTACACGCAGCCATTTTACATAAATTAAATGTTTGCTAAGCAAACCTAAACCAGACGCGATCATAAGGAATGAATCACTCAATGGGTCGGTCTGTTTTTCATCGGAGTCGACTCGGCGAAACTGTCGGTTGTCTCATCAATACAAATTGATGTTTCCCCTTTGGGCTCAAGCGCACGCTTGCCGGCCAGCTGTTACCAAGTACACTTCGTTAGCACCTCTCGGACCTCGAACATTGGCCAGAAGCAACCTAACCTGAAAGAATTATTCTTCTCTGTATTAAGTATACAAATGTTAGCGTTTGTATTTAGTTCAAGAAGTATTTTTGTTCCTCTCCTGACTAGTTGGATACATCTTCTTTCCCTCGGTTGTTTTTTTACGTGCTTCATTATTTACTTTTCATTCTGCTCTGTACATCATCATCATCACATGTTTGCCAGAGTCTTTTCTACTTCTTGGTGTTTTTTTTTTTCATCATCATAACAATCGTGAGCATTCTTCAATGTTTGTATTTGTTGTCGTTATTTTGCGAACGTGTTCACATTACAAATTCATCGCACGTTTCTCGCACTCCGGTGGAGCCCGATTTTGACGAACTGTAGCCCAAACACAAACACTAAAATTACAACGACGCCTAAGACTGCGTTTGTTTGTCTGTCTGAATGATTAAGGAGACGAGTTGTCAAACGCAGACAGACATGTGGATAGATGGACAAACAGACAGAAGAGTCTCGTAAACCTATGCAACTTCTATTGCCAACGTTTGTGCCTGAGGTGTGAAGCGCTCGTTTTGTGCCAATGGCTCAAACTTGATTCCACTCAGTTCCATTCACTTCAAGTCGAAGCATTTAATGCTACTTTTATCGTTGCGCATATCAGAATAATGTACCTTCAAATGTTGCCGATGTTAATGGTTCGAAACGGTTTGGTTCTAAAAGAGCTGGTGATAATCTGTGAAATGCATGAAGGCTTCATTTTGTATTCAATTTGGAAGTTAATAAATTTTTTATAGCGTTCACTATATTGTGTAAGCAGTTGGGTTTGCATTACAAGACTATTAGAAGGAGATATTTTAAATTTAAGAGTCGTTAGACTTGCGTTAATTTTTTAGAACTAGCTGGTACTCGCGGCGTTGCTGTCATAGGCGAAATAATTGTGGAATTATTGTCATTCGCAACTCTGAATTGTAGTTGAGAATCTTCTTCTTTCTGTCGCCCGAAAGCTATGACAACAATACATTAGGCGGTGGATGCAATGTTGGCAATTTAATTTTCCCAGTTTTTAACCGCAATGCCTACATTTCCTACATTTTCCTACATTTTCCCGATATAATTGTATGGAAATGCAGCACAATTCAAATCAACATGTAACCATGTAACCGTTCTCTTTTCATTCTTTCGGCATGCCGATCTTCTGCTTAGGATTACATGAATAAGCAATTCGTAAATGATCTGCTTTGTTTGAGAAGCCCCAATTCGCTACATGATACGATGGTAGATTAACTAAATAACGAATCTTTTTGACGAAGAAATTTACACGATATGGATTTGAAAACAAAATTACCGCTTGCATCGAACGGCATCGAAAATGAAATAAAATCATCTTTCAAATACATTTATCTTACTTCTGTAAGTTAATTGTACAATACCTATTTATTCTCGTAAGTGTAAGAAACAAGCGGACAAAGTTTTATGGGAATGAAAGAAACGTTGTGATAGCCTATAACATACGTACAAACAAACAAAAAATATTAATTTTCATATAAATAGATATTCTTTAATTTCTCTATTCAGGATGGGTTCAGAAAAATACCATGAACGTCACACAAATCTTGAATTTTTTCGGAAAATTCGGAGTTTTTCGAAAAATTCGGAGTTTTTCGGAAAATTCGGAGTTTTTCGGAATCATTCTAAGTTCTGTCGCACATACAGTTACATTTTGTAAATTTCAGAAGAGAATATTTCCTTCTGTTTCATGTTTTCTCTTCCAATTATTTATTTATTTTGTTTTTTTTTTGTGAGTGGGTTATACGCTGTACTGATCATATGTGGTTAACTTTGTCAATTTATTTTATCACTTTTCTTTTCCAAGTAAACACCGGCTGCACACGAATCTAGTACCATTCCAAAGGAAAAAGAAAAGAAAACAAAATTTTCTTAGGAAAACCTACTATTTATGTAATAGGAAAACCACGATTTTTAATGACCGCAGCACATCTCCGTGGGAGATTATACACAAGAGCCATACAGCGTTCCTTTAGAATTGTTTAGCAACCGTTTTGATAATTTGCCGTTGAGCCTCTGTGCACCAAAATTTTTTCGCCATATTAAATTAATTAAAACGCACAGAAAAGAAACATTTTCATCTGAAAGTTACAAATATCAAATGCGATAAATTCATGGCCACCACGTGTATGAGTTTTACCTGAAATATGCTGTGTGCATTTGTTAAAAGTTGAGTAGTTTTAAACTGCTGAAAAGGCTATTTGCAGTTCTACAATCTAATTGATTGCCCTTTGTCAGTATATTTTCAGTACATTTTCTTCCGGATTCCAATAACTTGGAGAGACGCAAATATTCTAACATATTTCTTATTTTCTCCAAACGACATCCGAAAAAACCCGTTAAGGTTCATTAACCTTGCGATTAATTTTAGACCAACCCCACGTTAACTCGGCTTTTTTTTTTTGTTGGTCGTGCTCTTAATGGACACGCCACAACTTATTCCGAAAATAAATTATTACGCTTAATAGACACAAAACTGCGCAACATCCGAGAAAGTACTTCAAACCTATCATTAGGCATCATCTGTAGCATTAAGCAGAGCTTCAGTATCCGTCTTTGGCCCAGAGCTACAGTTACAGCCACAGACACATTAAACATTGTGGCCGATGGGCGCACGCACTCTCGTTTTTCAAGCCATTTACTTGGGCACATGCGAACGAAGTAGAAACGCCGAAATTTATATGAACGCAATTTTAATGATCCGACGTGTAACCCAAGCAATGAAAGAGGCGGTGAATAAAACTTGGAAGTCTAACCAAAGACGTGCAAGTAGATCTAAAAAACCAAAAAGAAACTAATGACGGACAGACGAATAGTTAAAAAACCGTAAAAATGTGGAAAAGCACGTGTAGAAATTTTCTCTCGGTTTGGATTACGAAAAACAAGCAAACTCGGTTACGGAGCTTAATTGCGCCAACGTCTCTTTTGGAAGAAAAAGGTCTCAAATCAGCGCAGTAATTGTATTAGCGGATTAATGACTCAATTGTGCGCCTGTGTGTGTGTGTGTGTTTTCGTGCTGACGGTACATTTGGGTAGAGATCTCATGTCAGCGCACGTTTTGGGCAATTAAATTTTACGGTGTCTACTTAAACTATCGTCTTATATAGTCTACTCACCTTCAACTTTGGCCAATGCCAACACGGAAATTGTCTGCAATGCGGGCACCGCCCAAGCAACCAAATGGAATAAATGCGATTTGTTCTCGATTGCCTCGTGGCCCCATTTGAGGCCAGCGGCCAGGAACCAGGCGAACGCCAAGCACGACCACCAAGCGAAGGCGGCCATGCAGCAAAAATACAGCGCCATAAATAAAACCGTGCAAGCCGTAGTCTGACGATGACCCTGCGACGAGTAGAGTAGAGTAGACAAGTGAGCAGAAAAACCAAAATTAATTTTTAAACACTTTTTCCTCGCCAACAACAACTTAACTTCGTCTCGACTCAGCTCAAGTGAATTGATCTGACCAAAAAATGGTTAAAATTACTTACCTGCGTTATGGTCGACATCATCTGCAAGCGCCCGAGTCGCACTGGTGGCGGAAATGGCTCACGGCATGACACTGAGTCGCCGGCACCCAGTCCGGCTACGTAGGCGCAACCCACCACCAGATAGCAAACAGCCAGGAAGACAATCGCGCGCTCAGGGTAGCGAAAACGGGACGAGTCAATCAGAAACGTGAGCACCTGTGAGCGAACAACAAAAAGCAAATTAAAGTTGGATTTAAATTGTATTAAAGGCTCACGGTAATTATATTTTATGTACGAGTAATCTTATTTTAAAATGAATTAAACCATGCTGTCAATCAGTCAGTCATCTTGGCAGTGCGTTCTCATAAATACGAGCAAATAGTGTCGTGTAAGCTCGCCTGTTGCACAATAAAGAGAAGTGAAGTGGCTTACGCCATTAAGGCTTTTCGTCATTATTTAAATGTGTACATCAATCTTCTCCGGCTTTTATGATGTACTTAAGCAATTACTTATCCCTTAATATAGACAAAATGCAAAAGAGTTCCTAATGATATAGTACTGTGATATTGAAAGAATCTTGCCATTTTAAAATTGATTCAGATTAATTGTATAGTTAGGTTTCAAATACATCGGTATTTTGTCAGGGAATTAAAGAATTTATTATATAATTCATTAGTGCAGTCATAGGTGTTAGTATGTTTCAGAAAAATATTCCAGTTTGGATTCAGATATTTTTGGTTTTCATAAGACAGTTAAAATGTACGGAGATCAACTGAAAAAAAAAAAACTTACTGAAATTGAAATGGGTGGTTTTTAAAGAATCCAAAAGAAAAAAAAAGAAAAAAGAACTTCGGTTATGGAGTACTTGTGAAAAGAGCCTTATCATACCAATGAGTACTGCCTGACAAGGCTTTGATGATGAAAATTTCTTCTAACCCACACCTCGTATATGAGAGCCTTTACAATGCAGTGAATCTTGTGTATGGAATTTTTTAGGGCTTATAAGAATAAAATTAATTTCGAACGAATTTCGGTAGCTATTCTTTTGAACAGTCGTAGAACTTAAAAATCCGCATTCCGGATTAAATTTCTCCATTTTTCTTTTCAAATATTTAGGTTACCCATAAATGAGGAAATACAAGAAATAAGAAAAATTTGAACAGACCACGAAAATTGTTATATAATATAAGTGTATGATACTAACTGGACCAGGCTTTCAGTATCATTTAATATGATAAATACAAAGGGCCACATTGTATTGGATTATATTTACGTTAAATGTTTTTTTTTTCATTATTATATTATAACATTTATCGCAGTAAACTGCATAACACATTTGTTTGATTAAAAAAAAAAAATAATGACGTGAAAAAAAATTACGTTTAATGAATTCAGAAGAGTCTATGAAAAGTGAGTGAGACCTTTGTAGACAGAAGAGCTCGAACAGAACCCAAAGTTAAAATATTAAGTTGATAGCTCTTATGGATATGGAGATAATTCATTCCTAACAAATGCAGAACGATTTTGTAAAGTATCTATCTATATATATAAAAATGGATGTTGGTTTGTCTGTTTGTTTGAACCCTATGGAATCCGACACCGTTTCATCGAGCATTATGAAAATTGGAACATATATGTATGTCATCTTGGAGAATATTTATGGCTAAGTTTGGTGCGAAAAAATAGTCGAATTTTCTAAATATTAAGACCAACTCAATTTTCAGATGCTTCTCAAACTGTATGAATACAAATAAAACACAAAAACAAAGTAGCCTCTGAGAATTGGGTACAAAGTCCAAATGTTCAAATATTTCAATGAAAATAAAAATCAAAAAAATGAAGAGTACGAAATGTCACCCAAAAAGTCAAATCGCAGTAGTAGACAGAGCGCAGGAGACAGCAACGCCCCGGGGCCCTGCTAGTTAAATATAAAGCAAGACTTAAATGGGTGTGGGCTCTGAGAACTTCTTTGAATTTTGTAGAAGCTTGAACTCCACAGCAGTTATCAAAATTATAATGACTATAATCCTATTACATTAACATTAAGTTTTTTGTTCAAGTCTTTCGTTTCATAAGCACAACCAAATATTAATAGACGCCATAATATCGGAGCAAAAAACAAAAACGGAAAATTTCCACAGACGATGTCAAAAATTATCTACAAACATCTGCGGATGTAATAACGAACGACGCGCTAATATTAACTTTGCAGCAGTCTTAAAAGCCTAAACAAATATTTTCCCATAAGTCACAAAACGAAACTTTTGCGAAGTCAGCTTGTGCTAAGTTTTGGGGCGGCACTGGGCTCGCAGTGGATGTGTCGACTGAGTTGTACGGCGTTGAGTGATATTAACGCCGGAAGGTGTTAAAGTAGTGAAGCTAAGAAAGCGCTACATAACTTACAAGGATAGCGTTTGCGAGGCGACGACTCAAGCAGATGACTGTCAGCAATCAACACCTTTTTCCATTAAACACATCACGATGACATGACATTTGTTGTTGTGTGTCGTCTCGATGGAGGTGACGGTGACGATGACGATTCTCACTGGTGGTTGTAATTGTGTTGGTGATGAAAATGTGAATAGGGGAAAAGTATTTGACTTGTGTCGCTGATAGTTGCGCTCGACTTTTGATAGTGAGTTGCTTTTCAATGTTGTGATGATGGCGATAATGATGACAATGATGATGCTGTTAGTAATGCTGATGATGACGATGCTGATGCTTACGTTGACAGTGATGATGATGACTATGATGATATTGTGTGACAACATTTTGTTGCACATTGTTGACTTTGATGACTTTTCTTAATTACAAAACCTGCAACTGAAACTCACTGAGCCTGACAACTGACAACGGTGGAACGTTAAAATGAATCCTGGCATTGCGTTGTACGGGTTGGAGTTGGATTCGCGTCAGTGGGTGGTTTCGATTGAGTTTGAGTTTTGGTCTGACTTTAGATACATTTTCGGTTTTTGGGTTTGGTGACAAGTTTGAGTTGCGCACTTTGTTTGGTATTTGTTTTTTATTTCCTTTTTCTTTGTTTCCCTATCTGACTGCGAGGTTTTGTAGTTTGGTGAAATGTCACAATCACACATACATGAACTTATGTGAAAACATGTCTGTTTGCGTACATACTCGTATTAGAGACGACCCAGTACATGCAAAAAGTTTTGTCAGAGTTGAGTGAAAGTTAATGTCGTCATCGTCGGCGTTGCAGAGTATTCATTTCCCATTCGTTAGTCTAACTCACAGTTAGTAAAAAAATATGTCAAACAAGCAATGACAAAAGAGTAGAAAACAAACGAACAAACAGACAGACAAAAAATCAGGCACCAGTTACGAGTTTGCCTTGGTGCAATATGACAAATGACAGTTTCACATTCTGTTTGACTTTTGCTGAAATAGAAAATTATACATGTATAAATTCTTCTTTTTATTTTTATTTTTTTATTTTTTATTTATTTTTATTTTTTATTTATTTTTTTAATTTTATTTTTTATTTTTATACTGTCTGACTACCTGAGTTGCTGATGCCTTTCACTCTCCTTTGGTGGGCAAATAAGCCTCAACTTAAGCACTCTAGTTGGTAGGCTTAAATTTGCTCATTCGAGTTTCTTGTTGGAAGACTTTATTATTACTTGCCATTTGAAATTTACCGCGCTCATAATTAAACAAATTGAATTCATTATAAAAATAAATAAAACAATTCGTATTTACGAGTATCGACAACTGTAGCAAAAGGCAAATGTGAGGGATTAATTTTAAAGAGAAGAAAAAAGCTATATTCGGCATGATTAAAAATCATTTAATTATGCACGTTTGCGCATTTTAAATGACTAGCTACAGACAAAAGGCACAACCAGAACACAAATCAACATAATACCAAATTAAATCCACACAAAAAATACATAAAATCGAAATAAAAAATTATGAATTATGAATAATGCCACAAATTTTAAACGTATTTATGTAAATTGCATGTGCGCTAATATGAATAACACGCCCACTGAAACAACCCAACATCAGCAAAGACCAAGAAATAAGGCTTACATTTGTTAGAAAAAAGGCGGCGACGAACCATTTCAAGCACAAAAATCCGTTTTAATTTATGCAAACGAAATTTTCAGATCGTTTAAAGAACCAACCGAAAAGAGCGCAACGACCAACGACAACAACGAAGCACACTTAAATTTATTTGACGTTTTGAGATTTGCATACGAAAAAATAGTGAAAAAAAGATATATATATATATATTTACAAAGAAAAAAATAATAATAATAGTAAAACACAGAATGAAAAAGAATTATAAATTTGTTACTTTAAGGCGAGAGTCGACTGCACACTCCAACGTAAACGATGCGTCGCCATCGCTCACCAAAGGGGTATCCTCTACATTTCGCCCACGCTTTGCTCAGCTGTCTTGAGTACGAACGAGCTCAACACTAATCTGAAAAAGTATTCGTGCTCATTTGTTACATTGCTGGCATGGCGGAGACACACCTCGTCAAGTTGTGCGTGACGACTACGTGTATCTTCGCAAGCCACCAACCCGGCTCAAGCCAACATCGCGATTCAGTTAAAGCTCCGCCCTCGAGGAATGAATTCAAGAACAAACTGCGTGCTACAACAAATTGCTTGGCAGCGTGAAAAAGTAAAATGGATACAAAACTTTAAGTTCGTGTCTTCACGCAGAGGCAAACAAAAGAAACAGACAAGAGTAACATGCAAACAACACGATAAAATAATAAATTCGGCTATGCCGAACTTGTAATACTTTACACGCTTGCAGGACTTAAACAAGGGCTTGTACGAGTGTTATTGATATTATAGATTGCTGAAATTCGTGGATGCATAAGCCAAGAGTCAAAGGGTGTTACAACTTTCAGAGTTCGTGTGTATGAACTTGAAATAAAGTCCGTTCAACTGAACTCTTCCAAAGTTAAAAAAGCTACGTAAAAAATTTCCACTCACTAGATCAAAAATTGTAGCACGTCTTTGCACATATACAGATGGACACGGCTAAATCAACTCTTCTCATCATGTATTGCATATACTTTATGAAGTCACGGATATCTACTGCAATGTGTTACAAGCTTCATGAAAAAGTTACATACACCGCGTGAAGAGTATTAAATGATACGCTTCGCTCAGCTTGGCTTTCAGCCTAAGTACCTCGGCGTCACCTACTCCTACTCCTCACCTTCACAAGCGCTGCAACATATTGTAATCCTTTGGAATTGTTTGGCATAAATAAACAATTCAATTCAATTTTGTCTTAACTTGTTTCTCAGTTTCTTCAAGCGTGTACCAGCACAAAAACCAACAAAAGAGTTTTAAAAAAGTCGCACCCGAACGCCTTTGACTTTTCAAGTTTTCGGTATAAATTAGGTATGTAAATGAAAAGCTCTTTTTTATTTAGTAAGTTTTATCTTCTGGTACTCACAGTACCGCGCAGGAAATTAGAGTAACACACAACTATAATTTAACTCGCATTGTAGAAATACAGTTAACAGTCAGCTCTCTTAAAGGCCGTAAAAAACGATTGGCGTTCAGGCCCAGCTTGAATTCCCCCTTGCAACAGCATCTCTAACTGCTCAGCTCAAAGCTCAGTCCATGAATAATTCAAGTGCCATTTTTTCTTGTTACTCGTATTTCGAATGTAAGTTAGCTGGAAATAATGGCATATGCATGAGTGTGCCTAATTTGTAGGCACTTCGCTCCTACTCATACAAGCCCAATGAAAGTTTCATAACGATTAAATTATATCGAGTTGAGCTGTACTTGAATGGCACAAAGGAGCAACGAATTATAGACGAACCGATACAATTAGGGAGACAAGGGAACTAATTGAGCACACTTTTTGGGATGTTAAAACACATTTGAATTCGAAGCAAAACGAAAGTGACTCAGGTAGGAAAGTTGATCCGTTAGACAATTAAAATTAGTAACTACGGTAAGCTCTAATAGAATGTTTTCTATATCTTCTATTTGGGTCATTGTTAAATAATTGAATTTTTTATTAGTGTACTTAACGGATAAGCTATAGTGTTGCAACAAAGTCATATAATTTTGGATTACTTTAACATAAAATTTAGACTCTAATATAATATTAGGTTAGCATAACATTATGTGAATCATAGATTAGGTTCACTCTGTTGTTGCAAGAAATGAAATAAGTGGGTTGAGTGACGCGCTAATAATTCAATAGTTCCTGAACAATCCCATTCTGGAATCAACACCGCTTGACAATAAATGTGACAAGCAGTTCTCATTTTCTCAGTCAGTTTGAAGAAATTTGAAGTTGTGAAACAATCTTTTCATTCGATTTTTTCGAACGTCTCATATAGTTTTCTTTATTCTATTGCTCCCCGCTTTCGTTGTTATGTTAAAAATTTACAGTACCTATATCTATATATAAATAAGCCGAGGCATTTTCTTTACGCCTAAACTATATAACAAATTTTCACAAAAAAATATACCGTTCGACAGGTTTTTATTTGCGGATGTGCACAATACACTCTTTAATAAAATTACTAAGTGAAAATTACTTTTTGTGAGCGTAAAATAGTTAGAAATTCTCACAAATACAACTACAAGAAAATCTCATACACACACTTCGCATGACACAGACATACTTTGCACAAACAAATATTCTTCAACTACTCACAATGTCTGACGATTGGGCCATGTTAGCAATGGCCGAATATGGAATAGTTTCGTATTGAGTGACTAAACGTGATGGAACTTTGGAGTGAGAGGGTATGAAAAGTAGTATGAGGAGCACATGTGGTACTCAAATGCTTTGTATTGTCTCTATGATGGTGGATTTTCAATCTATGTGCGAACATTAGTACTGTATAATTGAATTCAATTTTCATCGTTGTAGGTTTAATTTCACTATATTGTCCTGCTGAACTCCAAGATTACATCTCCGACCTTTTCTTTGTTATTTATTTTATTATTATTATTATTTTATTCTTTGTTCTAGCTCTCCCAAATTAGTTCCAACTTCATTAACGATTTTTTATTGAATTGTTATTTAATGTGATCACATTATATTTGATGTATATTTTTTTTATATACAGTTTTAGTTTAACCCTGGTTTCCCATTGTATATATTCATTTATATTAATTTATTTACAATATTTTGCTTTTGTTCCATAAACTCTAATGTGAAGGTTACGTGCCTTTGTTTCCATTGTCCTTCTTTGACCTTAAAGAAAAAATCTTCTTTCTTATTCTCATATAAATGTGATATGCTTTATTTTTATCACGATGTTTGTGATGCTATTCATTTATTTATGTATGAGTGTGATCGTTACAGTTGAAACTAGGTCTCCCTTAGGTTCTGACCTCCACAGTCAAGGTCCGTTGAAATTCTGACTGTCAAGAATAAGTCACCCATATTTTTCGTATTTATTCTCGTACCTCAGTTTGAACATGTTTGAGTCTGTTCTGTTTGTTGACATTATTACAAGTTTCTAAAGATCCAGATGAACTGTGACTTCCTAAGCCATATACAGTCCTATCTCGCTTATCTATCGTCACAAAATCCGGACCATCGACGGATTAGAGTGTATAGGAACAACAAATCGAATGAAACAACTAAATTTAGGGCTAATTAAGTATTTGTATTTGAATATCAACAAAATTGTAACTTAAATTACTCAGGTTTCGAAAAAAAGTGCTATAATTTGGATGAGTTTTTTTTACGAAAACATATATTCTTAATAACTTGATCACTCGCATACTTGATCATATCGCATGAAATGCCCTTTTCTTAAGACCATTCGATACAAATGGCTGTGTCATCTTCTTCGTCTGATGAGTTTTTGGGTTGTCGGAGGCGTCCTAAAGAGTGATTGCTTATGACCGTGTGGCGAAGTAGAGAACTGTGTACGTCATACCCATGAAAGAGAAAAAGGTTGGCGGATAATCGAGCTGAAGATTTTCAATAACGACGGGCTACAGAGTTTGATCAAGATTAATCTCAACTCGCAAAAACGGCGAACTACGTCGTTGTCGGATTAGTGAGATAGTAACGCATTGCTTGCGTTCTTTTACTGCTAATAAAAAGCTAATTCGTGTTCCAAGTACTGTTGTCAATTTTGTTACGATCTACTTTCCTAATCTAATCTTGTGATCTTATTGTTAATTTGGCCATATCAAAGCACTCAACATTATGAAAAACAACTACTCAACTTATCATCATAACCATAAATCTGTTAAATTCACCTTAACTCCTGTCATAAACTCATGTGTGATTTATTCAACCATATCCCTTAATTTTCCTCTCTTTCTTTATGCCAATCAACTCTAAAAAGACTTAAATTGAAACTAACCATAGAACAACAATGCCAAAGGACTTTAACTTACATACTCAACATTGAACGAATTTCTTTACACCGACTGCGCTGCTATTTGTGTCACTGAATACAACATAAAACTGTAGAAAATACAATACCCTACAAAACAAAATGAACAACCACCTTAACCTCAAATGGAAGCGATGTTGAATAAAAAATAAATTCCACACAACACGGAGCATAACGAACGGAGCATAAAAATCTGTTGCGCGCACCGTACGTCCCGGTCAGGACTTTCATTAATGCAGCAGTGCGCTCTAAAAAATCACACACACTGAGTTATAGCAAATGTGTAGAATGTGTAGAAATATTTTATATGCTTGTAAGAGTTTGTGTGTGTGTGTGTGTGTGTGTGTGTGTGTGTGTGTGTGTGTGAAAAAGGAAAGTAAATGTATGCATCTCTGCATGGCGCTTGATGAATGAGCGAGCTGCGCTGACTGAATGAATGAACGAACAAATGAACACTCAACGGAGCACAAATGGTGGGGAAAAATAGAATGAGGGGGAACTTGAAATAATTCTGTATATTTTTCAAGTGTAATAGCAATTGTATTTTTTTTTATCACCAGAAAAATATTTCTTGTGTTGTTGTTGTCGACTGTCACTTATGCTCGTCCATGATGCCATCTCTGTCTATGACAATGACGACAAATTATATGCAACACAAATTCATCAGACTCGACAATGCGATGAGGAGGACAAACATGAGAAATATATAGAGGAAAAATAGTGGAACTGTAACAGTAACTGCGGCGTTCAAAAATATGTAGGTGTACTCCTCCATCAACAAATTCGTCCTTGTCGTATTTGTTGCGTTCTTATGAAACATGCATGAAACTGACAACGCCTACTGTGATATATCACAGACACAACTTTTGAACGCACAACATTGACATCAACGTCGCCTAGAAGGACGACTTCGTGGAAAATTTGTGTGTGGAATGGAAAAATTTGTCATTGGCAGAATTGTTGGCTGCTGCAGCAGCTCCTTACAGTCAGATCCTTCAAGATGGCATCAGACCCGTTCTCCGCTGTCGATTTGTTTGTCAAGTGAATTGAATTTGTTCAGCTTTGGGCTACGATGCAGATGAAGAGTAAAAAATACCACAACACATCAATGATTTTTGGCATATTGAACGTGCACTGCTTCAATGAGAAGTGAGAAGTAAATTGATTTTTTATTCAAATTTTCCCTTTAGCTTCTTTGTTGCTGTTTATGATTGATACACATATATATATATATATATATTTTCTTTTACAATCGATATTATATCTACAAAATGGCTCGACACACATGGCGGATGTTGAAACCGCGCACTTAAGCAAGCTAAGAGACGCGCTTTTATGGTGATTGATTGGTTTGGAGAAGGATGGAGGGTGCTGTTTAAATCTACAGCTTTATTGAAAAATACGCGCTGACAGGTTTTATGACAAAGCGTGTGGTATGCATAGACTTCAATGTGGCGCCACGAAGAAAAAAACTCTTCACCGCTTCCGCTGTTCAGGATATCCTAAGCTAAGAGCGTAAAACAAGAACAGAAAAAAATATTCCTGAAATCCCATAAGTGCAGGCAACAACAAAGTTAAAACAGCTGTGGCAAGCACACTGTGGCAATGTGGTAGTTTTAACGCCCACATCGGCACTTTCCGCATCACCACCGCTTCAACCTACACACATTATTAAGTGAAATGTTTAAGCCTTATGATTTATCGTTATAAAATTGATTATGTATTATGATTATATATATGCGATTGTGTCTAAGTTAAAGGTGTGCGATTATCGCTCACAACTTACCGTAAAGAGACAGCTGGCAACACAAATCGCCGCCCAGGAACCGACCCAGTAGCGCAGCACGGTGCGCTCGCGTTCCGGGAAAAACATGGCATGACAAGGTGCACCGCAGTCGCGCAAATCCTGCAAAAGACGATAAAAACCATATAAAGGATAATGTTAATTTCATTTTGTGTCATCAGACTAAGGCCGTAATTAATTTCGTTTGGGTTATTTTGAGTTGGAAATTTCGGCAGATTATATTAAGATAATTTAAGTAGTGTAAAGATAGGCTTTCTTAAGTGCCTAACAAATTTGTTAGAAATTTATGCAATTTCGAAAACAAACACCACAAAACGCTCAGAAAAGTGTTGATAAACTGACGGCAGCCACAATGAAACTAAGCGCAAAGAATAGGAGTGAAAGAGTATATTAAACAATGTGGCCTTTGCACGTCAGTCGAAGACTCCATTAAAATTCAATTTTGGCAAGCCAAAAATATGCAGAAGAAAAACGAAAAACACAACAAAACAAAGAATGTGCAAAAAAAAAAGAAATAAAAAACAGACAAACGGGGCTAGTTGAAAATCGCATTCGCACAGAAGGCATGTTAAAATGAAGGACGAAAGAAAGAACATACTACTCACACACGACGGCCTTCAAGTCTGTCCTTGGACTAAATCTAAAGACATTTAAGACTTACGCCGACATACATACTTCTTTCTCGGTACTGAGGCAAAAGACATTTTTTGAGGCCATAAAATCTAAAATTTAAAACAAAGTTAAGCTAAGCACACGAATGCGACTGAAGTCGAAGATGCGCCTCTTTAGTTAGTTTAGTTGATTCCTAAATGCCGATAGTATTGGAAAGCGATGGTAAATGTCGATTAGATTACGCATTATGGTAGGCATTTAATGGCAGTGTGTATCTTAAATTTTTAATGTGCGCACCACAACACATCAACTAAAACGCGACATGCGAAACTCATTTACCCTCGTAAACCGAGTGCAGGCAGACCCAATATGGTGCAGGCATTGACTGTCTGGCTGGTTGACTCGTTGGACTAACATCAAACTGCACCAATTTCCAGCGCGATGAATGACTTTATCCCAAGAGGAAGTCAGACAAGCGCATAACGCCAACTGAGTTTATGCGTCGTTTGTATGGCATTGAATGCTAAATGAGTCAAAGTCCACCGTCAATGCGTTGGAATGGAGTTTAGGCTACGGTGGAACGATGCGCCAGCGGACAACACAAGTCAGACAACAATACACAGTCTGGCACTCATCTCAACTCATCTCACTTACTAACAGACTCAACCTCTGTCTGTCTGTCTGTTTGACTGTCTCCCTGCCTATGCCCAAAATTTGTGTCTTATAGAATCTTCAAACTTGTTAAGGGTAGTTTTGCGTTGTTGCCGAATTTCACCTGCCTGAAGCACAGATGAATCGCGTGGGGTAGATATACGGTGAACGATGCAAGTGACAGGGTTGTTCAATACGAGCAATACGATTACACTGTCGGCATACCGTCAATTCAGCGTTGTTCAATTCAAGGTTACCTTTACCAAAAAGCAATAAGCAGGCGTGTGTTCCGTACTGGTAACGAGAGAACCGTTCCCAGTAAAAAGATATTTAGCTCACTACTCTTTGAATATTTCGTATGAAATTCTCAGAGTTTTTTCGGGTATGGATGTGTGCGTAAATAAGAATAAGTATCTGAGGATGCAAAATTAAAGTTAACAGCGTGAAGTCGATTGGATTATAAATGCTGTGGAAAATTTAACTTTAAGTGGAAAAAGAAAAACTTTTCATCAATTTAAGTGAAAAAGAAATTTTTAGCGCCTCTGCTAATGTATAAAAGCTCATTAAAAAGTAGACATACTTTAGTTCAATTACTATGATATAAATAAATAAATACCATTGGTCCGTACTTTTTCGAGATTGTGAATGGCCAGGCATTGACGGTCAATGCAGAGCGGTATCGAACGATGGTATACGATTTTTTTACCTAGTCTGGTCGGCCTCGATACGGAAAACATATTTTTTCAACAAGACGGTGCAACATGTTATCACACCAGTCACGAAACAATCGATATGTTGCACGAACACTTTCCAGAACTATTGGTCTCACTAAACCGCCGTGTCAATTGGCCATTCGACTTTTTTCTTTGTGGATATTTGAAGTCGCCCGTTTACGTCAATACGATGCAAGACCCTAAGAACAATGTTCGCGCCGAACTTCGGATTGTGACGCCCGAATTATGCGCCATAGTCATCCAAAATTGGAGGATGCGTATGAACAATGTCATATTCCATTGCTAATGGAATCAATTATACTTTCAGTTGATAATAAAATATTGTTAAAAATAAAAGCCGTTTGCGTTTTATTTTAAAAAGAAGTTGGGACACTCTTATTGAGAAAACCTATACTATGGAATAAACAAATAAGTAAATAAGGCAAGTAAAAATCAAACCAAAAAAAAAAATAACAACAGAATTTCCACAACTACATAACACAGCAACAAACTACGAGTAAAACCTGATACTGATCACCCAACGAACAAAGCCTAACAAACACCAAAGTCACATGCCGCTATTGTCATCTAAACCAAGTAGTAACAATTTCAGCACTTTGTTGGCCAAGAGAGTGCGACACCAGAAACACAAGAGATGAGTGTTAACTGCACAAGGCACGATGCGGCGTTGGGGAGACGGCGGTGAGCAATTGAAAGTTGTACAACAAATGCAGGCAAAAGATACGCTAACAATGGACAACAATGAAAATGAAAAAGACGAATCACTCGAAAGCAAACGAAGGGAAAAAAGCAATGGTAGGCATCCTCGGACTCAGCCACAGCCCAAACTCTCCTCATTGTTTTCGATTTTTATGAGGCATGTATAAATAATTGCGACCAAAGCCCGCAACATAAGTTTTCGTACCAGCAGAACTCTTTTAAAGAGGCGTATGAAAATGAAGAGGGAATGAAAAATAAATAAAATAAAAAGAGATACAAAGCTCCAGTATAATAAAATTTCAACTCAAATGAGTGCAGTGTCAGGCAATGTGCTTAAATGCGAGAAGGCTGGACCCCAAGTGAAAAAAGATGAACGAAATGAAAAAGCTGCAGGCGCATTATAAAATCAAAATGGGCAACCTCCACATCACTGACCCGCACTGAATTCAACCGCAGCACACCGCACCCAACCAATACCACGACAAATCAAGCTATGCCCAGACGAGCCGAGTCAACACAGCATTTAAGGAGATTTTTATTTATTATAGATAAATTTTACAGTCGCGCGAGTATGAAACGAAACTATGTCGACTCGGCGGTGCGCATCGACTTCGACGTTAAAGTCAACGTCAACGTCGTGAGGGTGGCACAGCCAAGTCAAATTCAACGTTCCAAAAGAGCCATTGACGCGTTCAAGTAGACAAAGTGTAAAAGCCGAAAATTATCAGCAGACCAAATTTAAGACGGTTTGAAAACTGCCTCTAATAGGGAGTCCTAAGGCAATAGGATGACATAATAGAGACGTGAGGTGAGGGTGGACTAAGAGCCGCAGTCTTCACAGTGAGTAAGATTTACGTAAAAATTTAAATTCTATTAATTTCCGAAGAAAACGCTTTCTTTAAAACTTTAACCAAGTGGGTTTCGGATGTTACCGGAAATCAAGCCGGCTTTGTCATAAAAATTATTACATACAAGAGTCATTTTTCGTCTTGAAAGGAGTCCAGCAATTTCATCTTCAATAGTCGGGTCCAGAAACTGAGAAGAGTGTGTGACGTAAGGTCGAATCCAACTAGCCTCACCCAGAATCCTCAGAAAGACTACCGTTAGATTGTATAGCACTAAGCGACGGAAGGCGACAGATTAGCGAGTAGGCTTTGAATACCCAACCTTTGATACCACAGCAGACTGCCCACGGGAAACCAACATAGAGTACACTGTCGAGGAAGTGCAATGTAAGATAGAGAAAGAGACATCGGAATTAGAGAGCTGAACCGGCCGGATACGAACACTAGTACCAGCAAACCAGCATTTATTAGAAACCCTTTATATTTTTTGTTGTTTGTTTATAATATGGAATTATTTAATAGAGACGCGGCACTATATATTTTTAAGTTTTTAAGGTTCTCACTAAAAGAGATCTTAACAGAGTCAGAATAGCTCTCTCTTTCTCTAAAGAAATGCAACTATTAAAGCTAAGGGTTTCCCTGCATAAACACGGAAAAACTCAAACAAGTGGTTAGAACAAAGACGATAGACAGTGCTAACGTCCAACGTCCTGAGAAAAAACCAAGCCTACGAAGCAATAAGTGGTCAAACCATTCGAGTGAAGAAATTTCGAAATTGAAATTCAATAACCGAGAAGTATGCCTGTTGCTGTGAACAAAAGGCAAAAGCTTCGACAGCCAATTTCTTACCACAAAACGCACATCGGCCGTCAACCATGTCCGACCATCCGTACCTGTCAAAGGTCAAACCTTTTCCATTTGGCTTAAAGTCGTCTCGGCGAGGAAAGCCACAAAGTGCAGAAATTTTACCACTCATACATATGTTACGGGTTGCCTTTGTTGTTGTTATCGTCGTAGTTGTTCTTTTCGTTGGTATTGTTAGCAGCTGAGAGCAAATTCGTGTTTATAAATAAAAAAATAAAAGGCAAAAATTTATTGATGCCGCATGATTCGAGCTGATTTTCAGTCATTCTGAGCTGTATGCCTTTGAGCGGACTCAAAAAATCCAAAAATTACACATGTCGACACTTTATTAAAACTTCGTCCTTTGCTGCTCTTCATTTAAAGCTGTCCCTCTCGAAATTGTTGCCATAATTCAAAGCCTTTTTCCCCAGTCTTAGTCTTACTTAAATTCGTTTGACTCGCTTTTATGCAAAAGAGGCGTTTCATAAAAAAAATAAAAATAAAAAAATGAACTGCGGCCAACTTGTAGTCCACTTTATTCATTCATTTTTGTTGTTTTTATTGGCCTGGGGTCTCGGCCATATTGGCCTTTCCATATGCGCCGAGCAAAGGGAAGCCAACAACTTTTATTAGCAATGTCTACGCCTGCTCGCTCTGCAAAAGATCAGCCTGTCTTGGCCTTGTTTTTCAACTTTATGTGAGGTGGGTTTCGCCTATAAATGAGTGCGTATGCTAAACGCACCGACCAACAGGGACGCCCTGTTAAACCCTAAGTGGCTGTATGAAATTGGCAATGGTGTCTGTCTACAGCGACAAAAATGCTGTTTATGTTGATGGACATGATATGAGATAAAAAAGGATTATGCAAAACAAAGGAAGAGTAAAAATTGGTCCATTAAATTTGCTTTTGAAATTGAAAGAGTTGAAAAAGTGCCTACTTTGATGTATCACTAGCCCCAAGTGTTGTGATAATTGCGTCCGTAATGTGAACATGTTGAGTGTCTTTAATTATGTGCGAATATGCTAAATGTACCAAACAGTTTTATTTAAATGAGATGAACAAAAATTATTGAAACGGACACACCCAAAAATTAAACTCTTTCTAAATTGGAGATGTTTGAATAAAAATAATTTACACAACAATAATAGAACCATCGTCATCGTCGTTATCGCAAGCATCATTATTTTTTGCTCAGAGTTCATGTCTTCGCATTCACCTTCGCCTGCCTTTTTCGAAACGAAATTCAATAGAAGCTTTCTCAACAATTCTTTGCCTTATGCCATCATGTTTTTAGATATGGCATTTTTGTTGTCTTCCTCAAGAAATGGATGCCATTCAGGTTTCGATTCCAAGAGAATCCGTTACTTTCACTCAGCTTTTTTTTATCAAACTGCTTCCTTTCCGCGACTGCTGCTGATATTGACAGACAGTCGTGATTATTCAAATGACAGATAATGACAACGATTACAACTCTCTTTGCAGAAGATTTTTTTATCAAGCGTTTAACCTGTTTATGATGCCTGAGTGTCAGTTGTGCCAACTACACGCGTCGACTTGGATAGTCTCATCCTTGCAACACGATTTCGCACATTGGTGTGAGGCTTTGCAACTGTTGTTGCCGCTGTTGTTGTTGTTGTTGTTGCCATTATTGCCGCATTTTATTGGCACCTGCCATCATAACTCGCTGTTTGTAATTATCATTGTATTCCATGGCAGGCGAATTTCGTTCTCGCTCGCTCAACCGTCGTCGTTTACTGTACAGTACTCCTAGTACTGTTTCGCCTCCTGAATATTGTCACGAGCAGCAACTGGCTTAAAGTAACTGTAACTTTTTAACATTGCGGTTGCTGCTCATCGAAGAGAATAACTTGACTGCGCATGCAACACCACACAACGTAACAAAATACAAGTCTCGGGAAGCGTTCACTTTGCACACGATTCGTATTGGCTGACCACGATGCAACTTACAGCAAGGCAGTTAGACAGCGCACAAACACATAAAGGCATTCAAAACGGTACAAACGTTTATTTAAATGTTGCTGCTACTTTCTTTTTTTTTATGAAACGCAAGTTGCAGAGACAAAAGTATCTACTACGTATATACAGCATAAACAAGTTTTTATAAGTAAATTTGACTTTAGTATTCCAAGTTTAGTACTATAATAATTTCATAAATTCTCAAAACTATATCAAAGCGCATGCAGTGAGAAAGCACAAAATCTGAAAACTCAAAACTAGCTCAGCGTCTGCATGATCATTATCGTCATCATATTTATCGAAAGTACCACCAACTGTGCGAGGCAACTGATTCAGTCTCAGTCTCCACAGTCTTAGATGCAGCTCAGCATCGCTACAATACTCGTAAAAAGTATCTGCAGGCTGCGTGTGGTAGTTGCGAGAAATGTTCGAGATACAGAAGACAAAGAGAATACTTTGTCGACAAGATAATTTATAGTTAGTTGTTTATAGTAGTTGAGCACACGGGGGCGTGCTTGAGATGAAAAATATAATCATCGGCTGTAAGAGGCATGATTAGAGAAAAAACTGAAGCCAAAATGTATTTTTCAGCGGTTATAGATTCGTGGAACGGTACGTATTGATTTATAATCTATCACCGACTTCACATTATCATACTAAATACAGGCGTTGTTGGATGTAAGCTCAGAAAATCACCCGAATATAATCATTTTCACAGTAAACTTCATTCTATTTTCCATACTTGCTTTGAGGTGTACACGACAAAATTCTAAATGCTCAAATTGTTTGATATTTATAAACAAGTTTTTTCATTCGCATTTCCTCCTTATTTTCAAATAAAATGTACCCTTTTTTTAAAAATCTTCTTGAGCGAGTTTTGAAATGTTTTTGCCTATCAATTTCGTACCGTAATTATCTACATTAAAAAAGAAAAACCAACTAAATTGGTTAAAGATTACGGGCAGCAGAGTGAAACAAACGTTTTTTGCCGCTTTGTTATATATATATATATACATATATATATAAATAGTTTGCATATCCGATATTAGTCTGTCGTTTAATTTAATAAATGAATGGTTATTTTGCTTTTATGATAATTTATAGTGAAGGATCAGGCAAGGCACGCAAGTATTGATGGTGTTGATACATAACCAACGGCTATGCGACATATGAACGTAAGTTGCCGTACATTGTACTAAGGTTCAACGGATCGATCATCTACAACAACCTCACGCTGACGCCCATTGACAATATACTACAGTGCTAGCTGGAGTCCACAGAGCCAATACACACTACAAGTCTGGATGAATATATTCATATGTTACACTTCAATATGTGCAGTACTATACTGCACACAAATTTTCTGAACTCTATCTCACTGTGCACTGTACACTAAAAAATAAAAGAGAAAGAGCATACGTTTTTGCTATGCACATGTAAAATAAATGCTATATGTGCTCTTTCTTTATGAAATGGAACGCCCTGAGTAGTGAACTATAATTTCTAACTAGACTCACGGAAATCTATAGTATGTATTTGTGTGCGTCGGCAACTAAGACTTAATTTAGTACATCGATTGGTAGGGCATTAATGGTGATAGCTGCTCATCATCATTCATGGTTTCTATGATCGCTACAACAGTTACACCGGTTCCTGAGTATACGATTGAGATACCATTGTCGCAGTGTCACCGACTACCTGACTGCGTTAACTTGATTTGTGTGTAGACAAACTTCCAAGATTAACGAAGATATTCTGTGCATCTTGTCTAGCGATACCAAGTCAAACCTAAAACGGTAATGGCAACCTGGTGCCCCACGACACTAATCTTTTGTTCGATATTACCTCCTTTCCATTCTGATATCGTTGCACGGGTTACCTTTATTCGTATTGCCAGGCACTTGAACTTGATACGTTGACTACTATTAAAACATTCCCATATTCAGAAATTCAAGATCAATAAGGACGTCAGTTGCACTCTCCAATAGATTCATTTCGAATACTGGTATTCCTGTATTAAAATAATATGTTAAATTAGCCGTATACTTTCTGCAGATAAGCGACATGCACACTCTTATTTACTTGCCGCGCCCCTCTTGAGTATCTAAAAGTCACATTTTCGAGTTGGATAAGCAATTACTAAATTGAAGCCTATTTTGGTTTTTCTTTTGCTGGTTTTGGGTAAAACGATATGACTAGCAAATACCAAGCGTTATTTTCTACATAGTGAAATAATATAGACGAGGGTTTTCAAAAAGCTTTTCCTCTGCTCTGCCGCATGGAAAACTCGTTTCTCCAAGTTGCAGCTAATATGATTTTTCATGACTAAATCTGACCTGGAGACCACAAACGGCGATTTGGATCGCTTTGACTCAACTCAACTCAACTTAACTCACTTCAAACTCACTATTTCTATACGTCATGATTTACAGTTTAGGCGTCGCTATTAATTTATACAGCAATTTGTTTAATGTTTTTCCAAACGATTTCTAACAGCATTCGTTTACCTACGAACCCGTTTTGACTCAATTTGGGTTAACATTTAATCTCGAAATTGCTGCCTGTTTCGGTTATTTAAAGTGTGAGCACGTCGTCTACGTGCTGCGCATCGCAAGACGCAGACGCAAGCCGTTCGAATTGCTAAGTTGCTGCGCCACTCTTCATTTCCAACTGCATCGAAGCGATATGTTCAACGATTTTCGACATTTCGCACTCAAAACAAATCGCTTATTGATTCTAAGCCTGGATAGGTTCCAATCAGGAAGAAATTATGTCATTTGTGGTTTGGCAAACTTGGCATGGTGGCATGCTGGCAGACCGCCTTAATCGCTAGCAGCTACGTTCCATTTAGAATTGTGTTATTTTAAATTGATTTATAAATTGATAAGATTATACTAAATGATTTTATCAAAGAGTTTAGCCTAATTTAAGTTTGTTGTATCTAAAAGCAAATAGAAAAAGCCAGAAATGGACGAATGCGTTTCAAAAATTCATAGGAACTACAGTAGTTCCCGCTTAATTGCTTCGCGCTTATTTGCAAAACCCGTTTAATTGCAGCAACATTTTTGCAACGAAATTTCTCCCTTTAGATGTGTAGAAATTTCTGCGTATAACTGACACTCGCTTATTTGATATCCCCTTTTAATTGAATCATATAGTAATCACTGACAAATAGTAAAAGTATGAAGAAATCCCCGCATATTTGTGATTGTCGAAAAATGGATTCACAGAAAAAAATTAATATTAAGTAGCAACATTTCATTTATATTTAGTATGACATTTAATGACGGTTCAGAAAAGTCCGAAATGTATACTGCGACGAAGTTATTAAAGCTGAGGTCTCTAACAGACATTAGTCAGAGTCTTCAGAAGATGAAATTACTACACCAGACCTATCCACCACGAAAATGATTTTGTCTGTAAATCTGTCAGTTTTCAAATGAACTGGGAAAAATGGAGGCTGCCGTTGTGAAGAGCAAGAACCGCGTACAGTCAAAAATAACACTGCAGCCACTTAAAGTCTACAGAAATATATATTGTTGAACAAAAATAAATTAGTGGTATACAAATACATAGTTTCGATAAAATAAAATAAAACACACGGTTAACTGCAACGATGTCTCAATTATCCGTATACTCGGATAATTGAATTCCCCTGTTAATTGCAATAGAGGCTCATATTTTCAATTAAGGGGGAATATTTTACTAAACCTCTGCTGTACATTTTACAAAATTGTTCTTACAGTACCTTAAAAACCCTCTATTCTATTTCAACTTTATTCCGAATTTGTATTACAAATATTTAAAACGTAACTGAATTAACATCCCTTATTATTGCCTATCTAATCTGAAGGTATAAAATGGCAACGAAGTCAAAAAAATCTACTTTGGCTAGCCATACTAACATCGACCTCTTAGAGAACCCCAAAAGACTCCGGTGTAGATAACATAGTAGTAATAAGTAGTAAGCTAATGAACTGGAAGGAAACATTTTGACATTGCGCTTGTAAGCTCCGAGTTTTTGTTTGGCTATACCAAATTAGACTTGACAACATAAAATCGCATGTTATTCATATAAAGCCAGCCTTAATATTCCATAAAAGAGAAGTTTGGAAGCAATCAATATGGTCAAAAACGATCTCAAGGGTTTTAGCGATGCCATTAGTCGCCACACCAAACGACTTCTTCAAACAAAGCCTGTTTACAGCGAACCTATTAAGAGACTGTGTCTATCGTAGTTGGAATAGCCAAATATCCAGTCGGGCTATATCAGTGCTACATAAGCACCAACTTAAGAATGCAGTAAATCAATAGTGACTAAGGAGGCAACACGGTATCATTATACATTTGCTATCTAACCACACTTCAAAGCACTTTCTGATTATTTGCTGTCCTTCAAAGACAATGTCCTTGCTCGACCATCCAAGAACTTTTACACCGGACTCGTAAAGTAAACAAAACTATTTAACTTACATTGTGTGAAAAAAGGTTTCCGGAATTTATCACAGTACCATGAGGAGTAAGTTGGCCACATTTTGTTCAGTTGAATTTTCTGCAAAAAGAACAACGAAACGCAGTTGCTGACATGATTTCAAGACCTTCTAGTAACTGTACCTTCACGAAATATATATAAATATGTGCATTGCCTACTTTGAATGCGACAAAATAAATGTTTATGATTAAATAAACAATTTGGGCTTTATTTCAAATTTCCGGGTACTTATTTTACAGAATGAATTGCTTCAACATTTTACATCCAAAAAAATAACTTTTTTTGTTTTTGGTGGATTCTTCACGGATTCATTAATTTTCAAGTGATGAGACCTGGCGAAACTGTAAATGCACGCATTATATTCAGCCGTCACTATCGGATTTCCATTACTTGCGCTCCGTACATAGTTGGATAAAAACCAGTTTATATTGGTAATTTTCACACTACATGTCAAAACATGTTTGTTGACGGGCTTGATTACATCAATGAATAATTAAATAAATAAAAACTTATTTAACTTACTTCTTTGAATATAATGTATGAACGCTACATTGCTTTCCTTTACTTGCCTTTGAAATTATTCTACTTTCATATGATAGTTCTTCCGAAAAAACTTCTTTGCATAAATTATTGATTGTAGCACTACAAAATGTGATTCGTAGAATTCAATTTTATTGACCAACAACAAAGCTGACAGTTGCTCTCTCCATCATCCGTTTCAATGTGGTTTTGTTACACTCCCGAAATTCATTTATTAACAGCTCAGCTCACAGTTTTTTGCAGAAAGCAACGCCTAAAGTCAAATAAAAAGTTCATTGCTGCATTACTTTTTGCCATCGATACTCGATACTCGTTGCTTTTTCAAGTTGCGCGTTAAAATTAATGAGACTTGAACGCTTTTGACGCAATTCATTGTGATAAAACATTCCGCAAATGATTTTTCTTCTCATTTCATTTTTCCTCCGATTTCATTTCCTTTGTTGCACTTCTCTCTTTTTTCAATAAATACAAAATCATTTATCAGCGACACTGACCGAATGCTTTTGTACATCGTTGAAGAAAAAATGTCTGAGGTTATCGCAAAGGAACAAAGAAAATTGCAATATTATTATAAGTAAAAGAAATAATAATAATGAAAACAAAAATAATAAGAATAATGATTTTTTTTTTTTTACAATTATCAGTTTTGAACTTTCGAACCATGCGCATCACGGAGCGGCGCACAAAGTTGAAACGCTCCAAGTATCTCGCATTTTTGCAAATGGAAATTAACAAAAAGTGAACAAAAAATGCTTGAAAATGAGGAAAAAACGTGCCAACTTCGAAATAAATACGAAATCATTTGTAAATTTCAGTTTTCTGTTGCAAGTTTGCTCCTTTGGCGTTTGCGTCGGCACACATTTATCGCTGTCTCTGAAGCGAGGCGATGGCAAAACCATCCGGCAGTTATTTTGTTTAGACTGCAAACTGTGAGATAAATTGTGGCTATATGCAAAAGTATATGTATCGCTCTATAGGTGTAAGTGCGTGTGTGTGTGTTGAAACTGCAAAATAGCCAACAAACAGACCGGCCAGATTCACGGATACTTGCCTCAACCCAATTTGCCGGCCCTCAGTCGACTCTGCTGGGCGCAGTACGTACAACTTGCCATCCCAACTGACCCTCTCCCCATCCGCCTGACTGTCTATGGTTGTCTGCCTGTCTGTCTGACTTGCTGTTGATTACAAACTTGCTACAGACACTCAGCAAAACAAAATCAAAATTAAAACAAAAAAATGTATTGCGACCAGCATAAAGAGTCAGCTTAAATGTAAACGAAATGTTGGCTAAACGATCGAAGAAAAGAAAGAAGAATTATTTAAAACAAATTCCAGTCTCTTCAAATGAATTATTGTGCGTTTGTATGGAAGCACTCAGCGCGAGAAAATTTGTCAGCCCAAATAAAGGAGTTGGTAAATTAAACGCAATTTTCAGATATACTCGTATTTTTACATGCTTCATATAAGCTTTACCTGTATGTTTGTAAACAAATCTTTGAACGAGATTTTCACCCACTTCACAACGATAGATTAAATTGAAACTTTGCACACGTATCATGTACCGATGACAATACAATAACTTGACAACTTTGTCCTTATGACCTAAGTAGTATCCTGAGGATTAAATAAAAATGGCTAATTTTACCAGCGCCATCTAATGGCTAGCGCAAATAATGGTGGTCACATTGTGCCTCTCAGCACAGCTTACAGCACTGCACATCCTACATGGCCAGTGCGACCAAGTTTAAGTTGGACGTCTTATCCGTGATAACTAATTTAGTTTTTATTCGGTTTGCTATTAAAGTGTGTTTTTTTTTTAGTTTTTGTAAACTATATATTGTGACAAAAACTTCGATTATTATAGATGCAGCTACATAGATATATTGATTAATAATTATTTCTACTATATGATGCGTAGTAGAAATGCATAGCCATCCAGAAGTAGTTATATGTTAGGAGCGCCTTATGCAATAATATGCATATACTAAGAGGAGATAGGCAATTAAATGAACAAAGGAGGCGATAAAAAAACGATGAGATCGTGATTTCATTAACAATTGAACTTCATCACAGCCTAAAAAGTGAAAAATATCCTAGGGAGACATACAATGAAACGAAATTATCTCGAACAGATCACTTCCCATTATTAAATAGACGAGTACAGTTCTGGGAAATGCTGAATGGATACATACACTCTTACCGTTACTAAAAAGCGTAGGGACCTCAAATCTGACCAGCCAAATATAACCCCCTTGTTTAGGATACTAAAAAGAGATCGCGATAAAAAGTAATACAGGGATTACTGGTTAAGTGCAGACCTGCTTAATTGCATTTTCGGCATAAATGACTAAGATATTGTGCATTTCTAATAAAAAAAGTCGTAGTGATAGCTTGCATAAATGCAAACATTTATCTACATTTTCGACTTGTCATTTATGCAATATCCACTGTACCACGACCCTGACCACAAAGCCTCCACATTTTTGTTTGCAATAAACGAGAAGTTGCAGGTTCCTTTACGGATATTTAAATGAAGAGCGATCACATACGGACACCACACATTAAGCAAAGAATAGTTCGCCAGTGCTACCCGGTTTGGAAGAGGCTGTTCCTTTCGAATAAATGCCACTCTTATATGACCAGAAGCGAAAATAAACCTTTACACAACAACCTCGATGATAGACTATACATATATATATGTTAGCTGCAAATGTAATAATCTGCATTGTTCTGGCTCCTTCAGTCAAAACACACAGTTTGGACATGTTCATGTAAAACAAGGTCTGTACCTATTACCAATTATCCATTTACTTCATTATAATAGTAACGTTTGAACAAGAACACATTTAAGTTCAAGTTGAAGGTGATCTCCTATTCAACTCAACATTGGAAGAGCCAAAACTTTACCCAAATCAAAAATTCAACCGCGCCAAGCCGGTGCTCCCATTCCGAATTAAATATGAAAAATAAACCCAACAAAACAAAATAAACCTAAATAGCAAAGCGTTAAAATACACACAATTTTCTAGTTTTAAGCATTCGAATCAGTTTACGGGCCACTTTTATTCTTTTTTCTCCATTTTTTACGCATATCCTCCCAGTTGGATTGTTGAGTCGTTGTTTTTAACAATTTTCCGCAAGTGTTAAGCGTCTGTGCATGTTTTTGAAAAATTATGACAGCTGCCTTTGATAAATTGTTGCAAATAGCTTTTTCTAAAATGTATCTGGCGAATTGCTTAGCTATCGCTCTCGTTCGTAGGGCGGCTTTCGAAGCTTGTGGTAGCGCTGGACTGTTGGGCTATTGGATAGTTGTATAGTTCAAAAAAATAATAGAAAAAAGATGTACTTTGGTTGTTGCTTTTGTTTTGTTATTATTTTCAACAGCCACAAGCACGTTTTAGTTAATATGCTGAGCGGATTACTGTAGAATCAACGACTGAGTTTGTTTTATGGAGCGCAGCGAAAAAATCACTGCATGAGTACACAAAATACATTTTAAGCCATTCATCATAAAGAGTGTAGTTTTTATTGGATCAACAGAAAATTTACCTGGGTTAAACAATAAGTACCCATATTTGAAGGCAAGAAATATGGCTATGATAAGTTGACCAATTAAATTTCAGACCGATTCATAGATTATTAAGAGCTGGCATGAATTCTGGTCATTTTTTATTGTAAGAAGGCATTTGTTGAGAAAAATTGGTACAATATGTATTATTCAACATATTTTCCATTACTTTCAACAACCCTTTCCCACTTGTTTGGCAACATGGCAGTACTGCCAGCGATGGTACTTCCTCAGTATTTCGTACCCGTGTATTAACCAAGCCCTTCTGCATGGATCCAAACGAGTGGTACTCGGAAAGCGCTGGGTGCGGCAGTACTTCCTATTCGAGCTCCACCAGTGTATCCTTCATAAGTCTTGCATGACTTGATAATGTTTAACAATTGACACTTCGGCTGACGAACACTCCTTTTCTGCTGCTGTTCACGTTTATTCTCTTTCAGTCCCAAAAGACGTTGCGACTCTTACAACTGCTGAAGACGACTACTGCTGCACACTTTTTACGCCTGCTTGTGTCACCGACAACTTACTCGCTGCTATTTAGGCTGGTGATCGATCAGCTGTTCCGTCGCAACCCGGGCTGGATCGTCAGCCATTACAGGGCTACTACTTGTTACATGTATATCCGTAATACTTATGATTCGCAATTCGCTTTTCATTTATGGATGGAAAAACATAGAAAAACAATTGAAGTCATCTAAGGCAACCGTGGAATATTGGTTCAAAGAATTTAAATATGGTTCTAAAACATTGTTAGCCAGATAAGAGGCTGCGATTGCTTATTGCGAATGCGACATTGATATAGATTCAAAGCAGTGTTTAGACAACTTTAACCAATGTTTGTGAGACCGGGATTAGTTATTATACGCCAAAGACCAAGTCAATACATTGGAATATTCCGGGTCGATCTACTTCTAAGAAGGAAATACAGTTCCATCGTCGTTGGATATTTGGGTTAACGCAATATTTGTAGACACAGTTTCTATTTCTAGCCACTCACGCTTACTTTTTTCTTATTAATCTTTAAAGCAAATATACCCTAGCTGTTGCCACTCAGTACTTTAGAGAGTAGCACACCTTTTCAAAGTAACTATCTAAACAGACATAAAACTCACGTGTACAAATAAAAAGCGACATCACCGAAAAAGCCGAATTGAAATGGCCAACAGAGGCATTTGATATTTATGACAAAAATTCGCTTCACTTGGTTCAGGCCGTGGCACAATAGCAATAAGAACTAAAATACTGATACCAACACGGACTACAATGACAATAAATACAGTCAAACTGAGCGTTGTTGCGAACCAAATTCAAACGGAACCGAACGCAGACAAAACTGACTAAAATAAAACTCGATGGCTCGAACATAAAAGCAAAAGAAAAACTCGACTCAACTCAGTGCGTTGTTGTTATTGTTGCTGTTGTTGTTCATGCCGCCTGGCTTTGGTCTTCCGTTCGGGGTTTTTAGTTTTCGACTATTTCAATGCACCCACGTTCCTTCAACTACTTTACGAGTGGGACCAAAAAGGCAAATGGGTTTTGTCCTTTTTTGCTTACTTTTACAATTCTTGTTGTTTTTATTGTTGTATGTAGAACAAATTAAGGTATCGGCCAAACAAATTTTTGTGTATTTCCATGTTTAGTCGCAGTATTGAAGTCGCTCAAAAAGTAGCACAGCTGGGTTGACACGCCGATTCATTGACAAGCAACACCTATTAATCGTCCCACAATCCCCGTTATTGGATTGGATGTGTCATTTCGAGTGGCATGCAAAGAAATAAGAACTTTGTTGAAAGTTTGTCAACTCGGTGTTGATGCCACTCACTCAAAATCGATGTTAATGGGATGTGCGCCAGCTTTGCATAGAACATTGATTGGATAGCAGAGCGTCAATCTGTACGTCTAACAATACCTTTTGACCGCCCACATTTCGCTGAGGTTGTCACTTGAAAACTTTTGTCTAAAGAGATAAATGCGTCAAGCACAGTTGAAGGTTTTACACAGAACAACAAACCATCTACAAAACCAAACACCGGCCCAACCGACCGCAGATCCAATCTACAGACCGCCTGTAATTTTAAATTTGGGTGCCTCGGTGTTTGTACCTTTGACGTAGTGCTATCTCTCTCGGCAAAGCCGCACTGATTCACATTTACTCGCTTTATAATGAAAGTTTGCGTTTAAAAAGTTTTTCGCTGCAAAATGTTGCTCGAGAGCTTTTGGCACCGCATACCAACAGCATTGACACACGCAGCTCGACATTTTTCGACAGCGTTTTCGAGTAGTTTTTCGCAAAAGTTTTGATTGCAAAATATTCTTGGTTGAAACGCGGTCGGAGGGGTGTGATATGCGTGTTATTAGTAAAATTTACTTGGTTGACCTTTTCCATTTCATTTTGTGTCTGGCTGCGGTTTAATTCACGCCAATTTTGTGGGCAGTTCTTGGGCTTGAATCTTTTTCGAGTTAAGCCATATTTGACTTGATGATATTTGCAAAGTAGAAACAAATTGGAATGACATAACTAGAGCTGACATTGAAAGTGCTAAGTCGAATTTATTACACTGACATCTTCCAATATGGAATGCCATTTGGAAACAATTTTCTCGACTTAAAAAAATTATTTCCATATAAAATTACATCCGTTTCAGAGACACATTATGAATGCATGAGATTATAGCAGAATGGCAAACAAGTCACCATACATGCATACATACATATTCTGTGGCGACACCTTCGAGTAAGTTCCGAGAAGTAGTCGGCCTAACACAAAAAAACTACAAATCATATTGTTACCAATTTTTCAACTTAATCTTAGCTGAAAAGGCTAAAAAATACCTATTCGAATAAACAGTGTTCAAACTTTAAGATGAAACAAGATCCATCTGATGTTATCCAAGACCTCAGCAGACTAAGATTTTTGTAAACTACGATTAATAAGGAACACCTCCTCTAAAAAATAAGGCGACAATAAATTTTTATTTTTATTTTGTTACGTTGGTACACATCTCACAAGTAGCCTTGTAGTTTAATTACTTAGTCGGCCATAATGTAACATTGGTTTTTAACCACTTCGTCAGGAGCGCTACCTCTTTGTAGGCAATAGTCACGCAATTCAGCAACATAGCGCAAGGCGTATTTAAAGCAATGTAATGATGAATATCCCAAACAACATCTTCATTGTCTCTACCAATGTAGATAGTACAGAGTGTGCCGAAGCAAGCATTTTATACGAAAATCTTCTGTGTAAGTTGTTGAACAACTCTTTTCTAAGCGCCTTTGTAATTCACACTTTCTGGAACCCTGAGCGAAACACAGCTGGAAACCGAGCTTACCCGAACTATTATAAGGCGTAGAATGAAGAGGTTACACCCGCAGAACAACCCCCAGTAGCGTTCTGAGTTATGTCTTAACTGCGCATCCGTTATCATCATATAGTCCAGTTTTCTTCCATGTATACTCGTTATTATTATATAATCATAATCGTTACACATGTGTCAAGAAACTCTCGTCCAATGATGTACACCCAATGCTTGCTTCGAACTCCTTTGTCTCTTGTACGAGTTTATGAGACATAAATGTTTTATTGTTTTCGGGCTTTGGGTAATCCCAAAATCTCGGGAAAAATGCCCTGAACTGTATACTGAGGAGCATACAATGTTTCAATAATTTTCAAAATCACTCTTTTAAAGACTACTTTTTTGTACCCAATTTATCGCCGCGATTTTCCTTATAGATCATGCAGCCCACATTGGTAAATGATTTACACAACTTAGCACAGAACTCAGTTGCAATTCATTTTATGACCGCAGAATAAAAGACGCTAAAAAATGTAATGCAATAACTTGGGTTATCTACATCCAATCTCTATAAACATGTAATAGAAAATGTGTGCTATCTTTCAACAAATTGCTTAAGCAGTACTCTCTCTTATTTCAAGGCTCCATTATTTCTGGGATACTGGTTATATTTATTATAGTATTACTAACGACTTCAACTCAACATTTGAGAGTCAGTTATGAGTCTGAGTTATTTAAATAACACAACTTGGTGCTTTTGTAACTTAAGCCACCAACAAATGGAATACTACGAAAACCAATTTCAAATCCAATGCAGAAAATGCCTAAAGTCAACTGCAACAAAAAGAACTCGTAAAAAGTGCAACAAGTTGCCATACTCATTAATAACTGTCAACGAGTTGGCATCCCTCAACTAATATTTTTGCCGGAGGGGAGATGGAGAAAAAAAAACACACAAATGTCGGAAATCACAAGAACAACAAAAGAACAGGCGAAAACGAAGCCAGCAATAGAAAAACTACAACGTTAAGTATGAAATACTCGCATAGCGAAAACTGGCGTCAGAAAGAAATCAAAATTATGGGCGCTGTCAATGGACGCACATTGCTATGCCACAAGATGCAACAACAAAATTGCACATTTCAAACGCAATTTCGCGTCTCCACGTTGAAGTTGTGAAGTTTTTTTTTTTTTGATTTTTTTCTTATTTCTTTTGCTTTTTTTTTTTGGTTGTGGAATTACTACTCACAGATGACAATGCGAAGCGAAGAAACAAAAAACCAACCATTTTTGTTGCATTTGGGTAATGACAATTGAGGTTAAAAAGCATGAAAGCCTAGCAAAAGTAGCTCCCAAAACAGAGGACTGTTCATGACTTGACTAAAGGCGTAGAACTGACAAAAGGCAGACTTCTAAATAAAAACGTTGTTTTATCTACGCTACTGTGGCAACACTGCTTCAATTGTGTTAAATATACTGCGCGTAATTCGCGCCTGCCATGGTAGTCGCCATTTGAATTTTTCTCTTTTTTTTCCTACGTAAAATGGTTAAACTGCCTTCGTTGCTCTTGCAATCTGGCTTGGGCAGCAGCAACACTATAGCAACAAGTTGCTGCATCATGTTGTCAGCTCTAAAATCGCCACTTGCGGTTCTGGGAGTTCGTATTTCGAATTCGCAATGCGAGTAAAAATAAGTAATTGGCGTAGAAATATTTTTGGTTTTCAAATACGAATTGCGTAAAATTGTTGCATGTCAACTCAATTAAATTTTTTTCTCTCCTTTTTGCCCTCTCAGCCATTTTGACTCCTTTTTTGGCGCAACTTGCTTGCAAACTTGTTGCTAACCGCATAAAATATGATATATTGAATTGCCAGAGGAGCTTTCGAATCGTTTTCTTTTCTAATACACTTTTTATAGTTATGAGCTAAGTGAGCAGCAATAATGCCAAAAAAGTGTGCTCAAGGCGTTGAATTCTGTTATTATTATTATTATTTTTGGCATTCAGTGAAGCGAATACATAAAAGTTTACAAAAAATAAGGTAAATAAATAAAGTAAAATAAAATAAACCTGGTCGAATATTATGTTATGTATAACACTTTTAACTTTTATTTCAGGCAGTAATTCACATTCACAGGTGCCATAGCCGAAAGCCATCGAGATGATTACTCATGACATTGCACAATCGTAAAACACTTACCTGAAAATAAGAAGAAAAATTCAAATTAACATTTCGATTTGATTATAGTAATATTTACTCTACAGTTTATATTTACTCTGAAATATTTTATTAAGTTGTGCTGTACTGTACTTTTTTAAGAAATGCAATACTCACTAAGTATTACTATCTATTTCGGGTATATAAAAAAGGATAGTGTAAGATAAGTGTAAGACCTAGTTGTAAGAATATATGCAATGGCCAATCTGGTAATACCCGAACAGACGCAAAAAAGCAAGAGGTTGACTGAAGATAATCGATGAAACATCGATATTTCCGATGTTTTTGTAAAATTACAGAATAGTTTAAAAAAATGAAACAGTTGTAGGTAAAGCGGTTATTATTTTACAGATCAAACATTTTCTTATTTTTGTTCAAAAGCAAAAGCTTATCCACTATATTAGATTTTAGTGTGCATGTGCGTTTTAAAATTATTTGCCCAGCTTTGCTGAACATTCTTTCCGATTCACACGACGATGCTGGGACGCAAAGAAACTTTTTTGCAATTGTTTTAAATGGCATCATGTCCTTTGTGCTCTCCACAGAGGACAACCACCTTTCAAACAAGCAGTGGCCGCTACAGATCTGCTTTGTTCCCTCTCGTCCTCCCTTTCATACTTTTCTGGTAAAATAAATATGTTTTTAAAGTAGAAAAAATAATCTAATGAGGAATTACTGAACATGATTTTGAGTTGCTTAGAGTTAAGCAAAAGGAAATGAAAATCAAGTCCAGGAATACCATATAAATTTTACTTACCTTTCGATAGTGGTGCGCCAAACATCGATGTTTTTTAAAAGTAGAAAAACATCGATGTATCGATGCAATCGATTCTTTTTCCAGCTCATCTTCAAGCGACGAGTCAGTTTCGGTGTGCCTTTCGATACAGGACGTTCAATAAAGAATTCAGAACACCAAATTTAGTTTTACCCTGACAATAGTTATGATTTCTGGATTCAAAACCCTAAGGCCCATGTTAAAACCACTTGGTATAACATTTTTTTTTAGAATAGGCATAAAAATGTGTGTGTATGAAATACTAATCGGTACAAATGCGAAAATCTTCAGTTATAACTTCGATGTAAAATTCAAGCTTCGAATTTCAATTTAAAATTTCGGTTTTTTATTTCAATAAAAGTTTATCCTTAATAGGCTTTCTATAATAAAATTCATCAAGTAAAAATTAGATGTTAATTTCATAGGCAAAATATAAATTTCGGAACTTAAATTTGCAACTTCTCGTCTACAAACTACGATTACATGTTTCCACCAAAAATTATTGCAGATGCTTTTTGCGCAAGTCGACAACTTGTTAAACAATTTTGCAAGTCATCGAGTTCATCACTCGAAAAATTAAATATCCGCCTGACGCCGCACAATTTACAATTCAACCGGCCAAAGCCGGAGGTTTTCACTTTTAATTTGATATCCCAACAAACGATGTATGCGGTTGTGGTTTCGCTATCATATTTCCCCACTTCGTGGGCACCGACCGACACCGGCATCGCTGCTGCCACTATTGCCGCAATGTGTGGTATTCATATATGCAGCGCCGCTTGCTTCGCCGACCTGCTTGTCACTTGAGTTGATAACAATAACAGGAACCTACCAAGCCCAGCGCCCCCGAGGTAGTGCGTGTCCTACTCACGTTCGTGCTGCTATATTACTGCCATTGGTGCTTCTGCCTCTGCTGCTGCTGTCGCTGTTGTAGATTGTCATTTAATCAGTCGCCTCGTACTCGAAACGTGTCAATTTACATAAAAATTATTTTCTCACATCAACTTCACGGCTTCCACACTTTCTTCGTCGTCATCAAGATGGTTGTTTTTCTTTCTTTTTTAGTTTTTGCTTTTTTGTTTTAAAGCCGCACCTCATCAATACATACTTCCCTGCTCGCTTGCCAGCCACTTCTTTGGCTTTGTTAACGCAGGTCGAGTGTTTTATTTAATTTCTTATTTTATTCTTTTTTTATTGTTGCACGCTCTTCACTGCAGTCTTGATGGACACCTTAATGCATCCTGTTTTGTGCTCTGACCCCCAGTTTTAGTTTAGTTTATGGTTTATTATGCTATTTAGCACAAATTACCAAAAGCTTTACATTATCATAAACATTTTTATGACTGTCATTAAGACTACTTATAATCTAACCCTTGTCTTTAATTGTGAGCTACTGGTGAGCTACTTCCGTGCTAGGATATAATTTTTACTACCAATCTTCAGGTAGCCTTCTAAAAGCTGATGAAGCCATTTATTATTTGATTAGATTACATGGCGCGTTTTAATGAGCAACAGCTTAGTTAAAATGCTGCCACTGATTGAAGAAATTCGACAGCATTTACGGCACGACATGAGAATTTAAATGAATACATCTGAAGGACATAAAATGCACAAAATCGCATCTGACGATTATCTAATGCATGATGAAGCAGTTTAAAAATGACTTTTTTCTCTTTCGCCACTTCATCACTTTTCCCCGCTTTCTTTTGCTATCGATGTTGTTTTATATTTTTGTTGTTGCTGTTACTGTCTTCTGTTATTTCAAAACCGTTCTCAATTTCAATTCAGACCATTCAACACAAACTCGCAACCCTACGTTTTCAAGTGTCGTGCCACTGTTTGCTTTATTTTACAAAATTCTCTACGGGTTTGAAGTTTGTATCTTCTTATCTGCATTTGTATATATGTGCATATATACGCATATGTTCATCTGTGTGTATGTGCGTTAGTGCTTTTTTAAACGCTTTTTAGTGTCATCAACAAAGCGGGAGCCCAACACTAATGAGATAGCACCAGGACGTCGGCTTTCGTCTAGTTTCGTTTCGAATCGAATCGCTTATGCCGTTTCCTCTTTTCTATTTTTTTAATTACGAAAATTGGATTTTTATGTACGCCACACGGAGTTGAATTGAAGTGCTGGCATGACGTGGAGTGGGGCAGCTCGCCAAAGCGGCACTTGACATGGTTTTTTTCTTCTTCTCCTCCTTTTTTCTCTCGCTGTTGGTGTAAATCTGGACAGTTCGAGCAGAACTCATCTGCTCGGGCTATTTCTTCATGTGTGCACGCCTTGATTTTATTTTCCTTGCATTTGAATGAGATCCTCTTTTTTCGTACTTTTTCACTTTGCGCTTAATTGAGTTCGTTACAAGGTAGTCAGTCGACAGTCAGGCAAGCCAACGGCCAACACTCAAGGAAATCTCTGAGCCCCAAGCGGGCATTCCTACTGTTGCTAATGAAATTAGGTTAAAGTGGCAGTTAACTAACAAGTGCTGGGGTTAACAACAGGGGTGGGGATGAAAGATAGAATCTGAGAACAGCTGCAAATTGAGTGATTCCTTGATTAAGTTGGAGTTGCAATTCGTCGAATATTACAAATACATGACTATTTTCATATGAATTAATGAATGAATCAATGCTTTATTCCCTATAGTAAGTTATAGGTTATACTTATCTACTGTACATTATTTATATATAAGTATTTGTTTAAATTTTGTTTCAAATATCTATTGGATATTAAGAAAAAATTGGAAAAACCTTAAAAAATTTTAACTAACCTGGGAAGGACTCAGTACTCAGTAAATTAAGTACTGAATAGCACCATCTTTGTGCAATATGACGTTAATGTTAAAATTAGTTAATGCACGTAATATTTGATCATGGATCATTTGAACGTTCATTTCAAGATGCAGTCTGGGTGTTGAATAATAGAATGGAACGTTGAGAATCACTTTGAGAAGTTTATTTTGAGCAATTTGTAGTTTGTTTTTGTGCTTCAGAACCGTATAAAATAATGAGGGCGAATATTGTTCTGTAAATCAAAAGCTTGCTTTTAATTGATAACTCGGAGCTGCGGTTAATGAAGGTAGGTTACAGGATACGGATAGTTTTATTAACTTTGACAATGGTTTTCCAATATGCACGTGGAAGCTTATTTTCAAATAATTTTATTATTTTCATTCGCAGAAGGAAAACGTTTTTATTTTTTTTTTTAATTTAAAAGCGTGGAAAATAACTAATGAATGATTTTTGTTGTAAACGATTTGCAGAACAATTGATTTTTCATTCGAAGAAGAACAATTCCTTTTGAATTCGTTAGAATATTATTTTTATTTTTCGAACTTAAGTTAGACATACATGTATACTAGAAAGCAAGCGAGAAAAAGACGTTCTTTTATTTCGTAAGAGTAAAAAATTAAAAATCCATGATATATTTTATTTTATTTCATTTTGTTGGTTTATTTATGTATATATTTATTTATTTTTTTTTGTTTAGAACATTTGGTTTTTATTCGAAGAGAGAGAGATATATATACTATCTTTACCATCAAACGTTGTTTTGCTTTCAAACGTTTGTGTATTTGGGGAATAATAGAACAACCTATTTCAATATGGTAAACAAAAAGGGGCGTACGTCACTTACAACTTGAATCACAAAATAGAATAGACGGCCGTTAGTTTGAAACAATTCATAACATCCTACTTTGTGTATGCATCAACGAACTTTTTATATATACCTAAATCTGAATAATAAAAATATCTCCACTGCATAGCCATCTAGCCGATCCAAATAAAAATAAACCCAGTAGACTTCGAACCCAACCCAAGGTAAAAATTCTAGCTCGATAGCATCTATCGATCCGATATATCGAAAGCACTAACAATTATATATATAAAGATATATATTTTGCATATGCACTTCTTCTTAGTAGATGAGTATGTCCGATTCCCAAAAAGAACGTCTATTTGGTTAATGGTACAGTTTAGGAATTACAATGAAACTGCTACGCTAAACAAAAAGAAAGAAGATATAAAAAAATATCACATATTTTTATTGAGAAGGGAGAATTTTTTTTCTAATTTAAGTGGGATTGTAGATTTTAATATCATAATTGTTGCAATTCTCTGTAATTGTATATACGTATAAGAGCAAACGTTCACTTTGTACTTTTGCGAATGTTTTATATTTTTCTTGAGAGTCTGTTTCAGAGTAAATTTGAGCAAAATGTTACACTATTAAATTTCCTACTTGAAATGTATCGAATTTCTTACTTGAGCTTAAGCATTTAAGAAGATTTTGCTTTCGAACACAAACCACATTTCGAGCATTTTTTCTCCGAATAAACAATGTGTTGGTATCAATAACAGATGCGAAAGATGTTTACAAAGATAAAATCCAAATGCATTCAATCGAATACACATTCGAATAGAGAAAATATAAAATATAAAATATATTTTTCCAAATGCCAATGAATGGCAATCAAGCGATAAGTGAAGCCAGGCCGCACAAATAGAGCTTTCACTTGATTTACGTTTCGCATCTCGAATTATGAGCGCCTCGTCCGGCATGCCAGTCATTTCCGAGTAGAGTGCAATAAATGCATAAATAAGTAATTGCAATTTATTAAATGCATTATTATGATTTCTTTACTGAATGTAGAAAAGCGAGTCATTAAGCGATTGTTGTACGACGATAACGAATGTCCGACTGCACGGCTACGTACAACGAACAGCACGTCAGTGTCAGTCAGTTAGTCAGTCCCATTGCCCGTCAGTCAGTCAAGCTGAGACTGCAACGGAGGCTGCAAGTTTTGCCTATAATTAGTGCAAGAAATTGAGCCGAGTGCTGAGTTAGGCAAACGCGCTACGCTGCATGATACCGACAAACCATTTTAGTTACTTGGCTAAAGTAATTTTCACTTGAGGCTTGCAGGCGAGCGAGCGTTTACTTCATAATGTTGCAAGCCTGTCGCTGTCCATTGACGCTGGTGACTGTTCGACATTTGCCGGAGGCTGCTGTCAATACGACATCGCACCATTGGCAACACTGGCTTTGGGCAGGCAGCATGTATATCAATTACACATAAGGCGTTGCCAATTTTCTGCGCTTCTTCATCGACGTAGCTGGTCTGCTCTTATTTATCTTCTTTTTCGACCACTTATTTTTCCTTTTGCTGTCACTACTTTCAAGTTGAGAGAGAATTTAGTTTGTGCATTTGCTAACATACGCAGCAGGTTGCCATATCAATTGAAATATAGTGCTACACATGTCCAACTCCTCTACTTCTCGTCGTCCTCTGCCACAATTACATCAACCTATTCTCTCTACAAGTGAGCGACCGCAGAACTCAACGCTACGCAACGCAAGTCAAACAACATCTACAACACCAGCTAGCCAATAGACACAAGGTGGGCAAAGGGCCGCACGCCCAAGTAGACGCAGTGCAGCGCAGAGTTGCAACGCTTGCATGAACGTGCAAAACGTGCAATCAGCGTTCTGCCTTCAGCTGCTGCCTTCTGCATTCCAAACCTTTTTCATGTTCGTCTTCCGTCGAATGTATCTGATGTTGGTTGTTGGACGTTGCCGGTGCTGATGTCACTCTTGCCGCCCTTCATCAATGTTTTCTCACCTGTACCTTTGTGTATTGAAGCTATGCGGGCTTCCTTTAGTCTGGTTTTAATTTTTTTCTTTTTTTTTTGGTTTTTTTTTTTGTGTATTTCTCCCCTACATTTTTTTATTCTGTCTTTCTTTCTGTTCTTCTTGCAAAAACATTTTTATGTAGCTTGTTACTTTTGCTCTCGAGTGGTTCTCATTTGACGATTGCTGGTCAGCACTTGAGTTATTTCATGTATCGCTGGTCGGACAGCTTGAGTCCGGCTTTGGTTCAGCACTCAATTCACTGCGGACACATGCAGAAATTTTAATTAAATTTAACTTTTTGTTAGACCGCTTTGTGTGTTCGCTCAAATTGCTCGCATGCAGAAAAATCTCAGATACGTGTTCGTTGGCATTTGTCGCCGTCGTCGACGTTCGCTTAGTCTTTGGTTGTCGTTGTCCGTTGTCTTGTGGAAACTTGCTCTTAAATTGAACCAGTAGATTGACAAATTTCTATCAAATCGAGCATGTGATTTTTTGAATATTTTTAAACAATTAAAGACAAACGGAAGTGTATACTTTGCCGTACTAAATCCCTTTGACAAAGATAGGTTAGATGATGTCAGGTTGGGTTCGGTTGAATTGAGTTACAACGGCTCTTGGCAGTGGCCAACAATAACATTTATGTATGTCATATGTTGGCAAATTTCGTATCGTAGGAGTACTACAAAATAAAATAAATAAATATGCCTCTAAAAAGAGCACTTCATATGCATTTGGAACCCCCAATCACGTCATCACTTTTTAAACGCTTTTTAATTTTTTTTTATATTAATATCGTTAGTAATTGAAATTTTACCTACTTCGTGTTGATCGACTCATCTGTATTTAGTACACATCTTTGGTTCTGATGACAATACACACAATAATTTATCAACTTTGTCCCATTGACCTCAGCAGGATCATCAGAATAAGCTAATGACAAATTTACACTAGCGCCATCTAGTTTATTTTAAGGTAATTTATATTATTATTATTATTTATATTTAGTTCTTAGAACTTTTACAAATCAAGCGGTTCTCGTCTTTCATCCTATGTCCAATTTCAGTTGTGCTGCTATGTGTTTGTTGACCTAAAAATAGATAGCACTTTGCTAGAAGCATAACCACACTTTCTTTCCTGGGCAGTTCCTCTCTTCCTTAACAGCGAAATACTTCCTTGTGAAATTACCTTGATATAAAAAGCACATAATTAAGCAACTTTATAGGTGCTTAATGTTTCCATTTGTAAAATATGTGCAATATGAACAAGCAATGATCCAGAAAACTGACACTCAACTGAAGATCTAGTTACACCGAGGGAAAGCCAAAATTAACTTCGCGCTTATAATCCAATTTTACAATAATTCCTTTAACCCACGATACTCATTACTCTGCTTGTTATTCTAGCCAAGTATCAAAATTAATCAAAGGTATTTAGCTTTGTCGCATAAGGCAACCTTAACTCCATTTTGGGATGGTAGCCTTAGCGTTGGTATTTTATATTACTGAGACTGAGCGAGCCTGAGCCTAGAGCTTCTGGCCCACCCAGCATTGTGATGTGTTTGCATCGGATCAATCAGCTTAGAATTTATGATTATGTTTGAAAACAAAAAAATATATTTCCTGATAATTTCGCGCAACATTTACAACGAAGAGAATAGAAAAAAGATATATTCCTATCAGCACTAATGAACTTACCCAAAGCGTCAGGCAACATAATCGTCAGCCATTAACTCAAGCCATAATAGTGCATTAAGTGGAAGAGAATCACAACTATTTGCGTTGATAAATGTCGCAATAAGCGTTAAGCGAAAATATAACGAACAAACAAAAAAATGTGCAAAGTAAAAGATGCGACTAATGACCAAACGAACGATGGATGAGCGAACGTATAAACGAACGAACAACAATCCAGATACATTTATGATTGAAGCGTTTATGATTGATGTGTGTACACTACACATAGACACAAATGCAGATACATACAAACACACACATATACATGCACTTTGGTATTGAAACAAGCACAAATTGGAGCAGTGCGCTCTGTGTTGTCCACGCCGATCATGATAATGCTAATGCCAATCCTGGTGTTGACCACATTGATGATGAAGACGATGATGAATGCGATGATGATCGTTATCGCCAACGGCGGCGCGTGGGTCTTGCAACATGATGAAACTTGCTGAACTTGCTGTATCGGAGTCTAAAGTCTAAACTTGTCGCCGTCGCAGTCACCGCCAACGCTCAGCACAGCGCAACTTTCGCCAGGCAAAACTGACGGCTTTAGTTGCTTGTATCTGTCACTGTCTCAGTCTCAGTCGCCGTTGCCTATTGCAGTTGCAGTTGACTGCTAGCTAGCAACAAATATTGATTGCAAAGTCATACTTTGTTTATCGAATGCCCCTCGGGATTACTTTGTTTTTCCGCAACAGCATTTGAATGTGATGGCGAGGAAAAGCGTTGTTGGGCGTTATCAATTGTCATAAAACAGTTGACGTTGCGGCACAACTTTGCACTATATGCCCACACACACACGTACGTTATGAAATTAGCTGCTTTTCATTGAATTTTGCGTTAATTACGCCCGATGGCAGTAGGACTTCACAACACCATTGAAACAAGTTTGGAACAAACCAGGGTTGACAGCAACATCGACAGCAACATCGAGGTGACGTGGTCTGCAATGGCAATTGGTGGCCGCTTTCGTTCCGCTGCTCTGACAAATGACAAATCACGCGATAACATGATTTGTAGCTACAACCCTCAAATACAAACGCACACACTGAAAATAAAAAAAACAGGCCATAGCTTTCAGCTTATAGTCATGGTTTTGGCCAACAATTCATCGTTCATCGTTCGTCGTTCATGGCTCATTGCTAGCCATTTTGCGCGCATATAAATTATGTTGGGCCAAAGTCAAATGTTGTCTAGCGATTTCAGCCAATAGGTAGCATGTATAGAGCAACGGCATTACGCAATTTTCTGCCCATTTTGACATCAATGAGGTATTTCCTTTCTGTGTGTGTTTGTAGGTCTAAGCATTTTCTCTACTCCTGCCACAAAAAGTTGGCATATATTTTACTAATGCTTCTTGTGTTTTGCTTTTGTTTCCTATCCATAGACGACTTGGGCGCTTTTTTGATGATTCTTCATTTGCGTGACTCGAAAATATAGTTTGGTATTTGATTTGAGTTGGTGGGTGTGGCTGAAGATTAGTCGCTCGACATCATTTATTATGAAGCAGTTGACGAACAAAACAAAATAAAATAACGACGAAAAAATTAATAGGATATGCTGTAAACGTGCTCGCTACTTCATCCCATTCAAAATCCTGTATTGCCTTGTAGTTATGCAAAGAAATATCGTATGGTTTAAGTTCATGGAGCTCTGTTCTGCTGATGTCCCACTGAGGCCATAGAAATAAATGATTCAAATCAGGCATTGAATGAAAGCAAATGACTTCCGAAGGTAGTTTAACAGTGGCTGAAAGGAAAATAGCTTGAATATTTTATTCTTCCGATCCAACAATCTATGCCGAATGAGATTAATGCCGAACGATACTAATCTATACAGTAATTGTAGAGTAGTCAAATTTTCAGAGTTTGTGTGTATGGACTTGATGAACGGACCGTCCAAATTTCGAGAGGGTATGAGAACAAAGCAAGTACCTCACAAGACTCTGAAAACTTTTCCAAACACAGCACAAAACGAAATTCCCTGAATGAGCCTTAGGCTATTGACCAAATAAATAGTAGCTTTTTGAACACACCTCGTACTAGTAAGATCCAGAATTTTAAGACTAACAATTTTAATCTGTCATTTATATGGGAGGTACTTGTATTTTTCCTGTTGGTTGGATCTGACTGCCTTCGTTGAATACACATGGAGTATGAACTCGTACTTCTATAAAGGATTCTAAAAATGTGTCAGTATGCTCACAACCTTTTCTAATAAATTCAAAATGCATTTTTAGTCGAACTTGCTTTATAATATTCTCTTTGTACTCGCTACTCACCCATCTATTGACATGTTACTTATGTCTAAGCCTACCCTAATGTTCTTCATTTAACACTTTGAAGCAGCTTTATTTTTCCTGCATTGCTTTTAGCACACCTACGTAAAATATCCTTGTGGCATTTTAGTCGATCCTTGGAGCACGAGAATGTTCGTAGTCTTTGCAGCTGTGAATTTTCTATGCTTTTTTGGTGTTGTTGCTTTTTTTGCACATTTATTGAAGATGTCCTTGTTGTAGTTATAATATTTTTTGTTGTTGCTGTCCTTCGATTGTTTTGCTTATCGCCACTCGTGCAGTACATGCTTGACTATCCTCATCTCTCCCCTTACATTCTGCGCTTGCCTGCTTCACTTCTGTCTTCGTTTGCTTCTCGTTCGATATAATTTTTATGGATTTACAAGGATTTAATGTGTCCCTAGACAGTGAATATTCTTGCATCCTGTAAATGTACACATTCCCGCTGGGTCTCGAAATTAATTGAGTTAAAGCTGCGCGCATTGTGCGCAAATACGAGTACACTAAGTAAATAATGGCCCTTTAATGGGTTGATCTGGGTTTGGTTGGGTCCGGTTTGTGGGGCCCGTATACACTTCACGATTCAAGCGTAAAAAATAAAGTGGATTGCCGATTTAAAACAAACAACAACTCAGCTAAGTACTCGAGTCTTTGTACGGATTGAAAAAGGAAAGAAACAAGTACAAATCAGATAAGAGAGAGAAAGAGATTATTGACTCTTGATTACCGAAATCGTTAAATAATTAGTAATTAAATCCATACCCTCGTTTCCCGCTCTAACTACATTGAAACACTTTTGTACTTCTGCGTAATCCTGACAGGATAGGAGTATGCCATAAAGCAACCTAAGTGGTTTGCTTTGAAGTACAAAGCTGCATTCATTCATGTGTCTTTTAGCATTGCATTTTGCAGATAAACCGCAGCAAAGGCACTCATATATGCGGCAAGCTAAGTAGATAGGTAACCCATTGTCCTGAAGCTGTGTTTGTTTTTTTCTACGCCATTTTGTATTGCGATGTTGTGCACACGCGTACATGCATAGATGCATGTATCTATGTCAGCGCAGACAGACGCTGATGAATTTATAATGCCCATTGTCTCAAGACAAAGCAACTGAGTCGCAACTCAACTCAACTCGACACGATGGAAGTCGACTCGACTCGACTCGACTCGACTCGACTCGACTTGACTTGAGGCGACTTGAGCGCCTTTCATCGCCCCCAACTGCACTTTTGTGCAACGAAACAAACAAAGAATGGCAATACTGGTGGCCCAAAAATGGCAACATCATCATCAAGAACGTCAGCAAAATAAAAGCAAACGAGACAAAATGACAAAAACCAAACAAAAGGAGAAACAGCGCAGGAAAGCAGAAAAAGTCGGAAACCAATGTTGGAAATAAAAACGATGAAGAAGCAGAAGAAGAAGAAGACGAAGCAAAACTTTGCTATAACTTTAAAAATCATTTGTGGCCTGTTTATGAGCATAAAAGCAGACAGCGCGACACGGGCACACACACAGATACATCGTCACTCGGATAACAGATACTACAAACAAACAACTACAAACACGGCTAACAGCGACCACAAACAGGACCCTTTGGCTTGCAACTGCAATTGGTACCGACAAGCAGGGCCGATACGCGGTGTGCGCTGTACGGGGGCGGTGCGCCAAGGCAGCAGGCAGTTTTTCTTACACATTTAGTAGGCCGCCAAGCAATAAACTTGCATATTTTATGTATGTCAATAAATAAAAGCAACAAAAAATTGAGTCAAACACGAACGTCGTCGAATCCTACCAGCCAACGAACCAGCCAGTGAGTGAAATTACTTTCAGGTAGGTAGGCAGGCGGGCTAACAACTTTGGCCAGGCGTTAAACCCGTTTTTCCATGGCTTACATGAAAAAAAATAAATAAATACTCAGTAAAACTGACACATTTTCATTAGGACTGATGGACTGAAATTGCAGCAGTCCATACTTGGCTACTACATACTACATGACTTTTGAGGAGCAAACTGAGTTTCGTAAGAATTTTTCAATAAAAGTCAGAAATAAATTAGGCTAGGTTTCTCTGAGCTATTGTAATACAGTCACATTGAATAACGTTGAATCATTTTTCTCCTGCTCCTAGAACCCCTTTGATTTTACATACATTTACACACTTTCTCACATTACATGTCATATTCATCGTGATCGTGCAAGCCAGTATTGAAAGATGTCAATTGTACATGAAAATAGTATGGAGCACTTCTGGATTAAACAAAACAGTGCACCACCAGAGACAGATCGTGCCACAAACGACTTATTGTATCCATAGTTGCCCGGTCGCTTGATATAAAAAAAATTGAGATTTTGACTAGCCTCCGCGGTGGCTTGATTTCTGACCGCCGTGCTTTTTCCTCTGGGGCTTGCAGTCGAAGGTTTACATCAACAAGGCAAGGACCCTAGATGCACTTAAGGCCAACGTCCACCAGGAAATAACATAGCTGCCATATTGCCCAAAACAGAGGTACCAAAACAGATACTCGTACCATTTGCGCTATATCATATTCAAAAAGTTATGTAATCAAATCTGCTTGAACCAAATTAAATTATATCTCACTTATAGAGCAAAAAATAGTGTACGTTTCATGCCTTATTTTTTAAATAAATGGGTCCACCCTTACTCGTATAGTCATAGTCGACTCCTCAATTAGTCATTTCTAACACCTAGATGAGGGTGATCTATTCAATTGTACATATACGTCATGGAAGCAGTTATATCTTTTTGGAAAAAATGTACCTTGCGGTTTTGCCATACAAACTCCCCCCCCCCTCCTTTTATTTGACTTGTCATACATTTGAGTTGCCCCTGGCGTACAAACACCTGCTATGACAACCGAGCTTGCTATTGGACTTAAACAATGTCAGGTTAAGCGACTTCATTATGGTCTGCTATTAAAGTTGCTATTTGAAAGATTGCTACCACCATTGAATAACTTTGCTGATGGATAAGATTTCAGCCTGAATACGCTGCATAGAAAAGTTGACAACGGCAACCTTCTCATCGAGTTAGTAACCTTCCATCTAAAGTTTACGAGATAGAAAACGTATATTTTTTCAGTAGCTTTAAAATGATAAAACAAACCTACATTTATTAGAAGGAATTTTCAAAAATTTGTGTTTGAATCATAAACATACTTAACAAGCTTCCCAATGTATTCATATGTTCCGAGTGCAACGAAACTGCCTTCAAAGGTATAATGCTAGCAATAAAATGTAGCACATAAAACGAAGTGTTAACATTTTGTTTAACACGACTGAAACGAAGAAATAACTCGCTCAAATCTCATAACGAAATGATGACTTAATAAAAAAACACGCTTTAATAGTAAACCGAACTATAAACTAAATTGGTTATCACTAAAATGACGTCCCACTTAAACTTGGTCGAACTGGCTGGCGACATGTTGCACGTGTAGTGCTGTGCAAGCGAGAGAGGCACAATGAAGCCACCACCAAAGTGCGCTTATCGCAATTAGAGACATTAGAAAACGCTACTAAAAATAGCCATTTTTATTCATAAAGTTGTCAAAATTATTATTATATTATTATTGTCATCGGTCTTTGATACATGTGCAAAGTTGCACTTTAATCTGACGTTTTGAATGGGTGAAAATCTGGTTCAAAAATTTGGTTACGAACATACAGGTGAAGCTTATACAAAGCATTTTAAAAAGAAATAGACGGTTGCCTTCGATTACCCCAAAAGGATTTAACCAAGTGTTTGTATGGAAAAGGCGTGATACAGCAATGTTAATAGTTCTATATAATATAATTATATGTCCAACACATTTTTTGTTTTACAGTTCCTGCTTATACGCCTGAACCGATTTTAATAAAATACCAATTGAAAAGCATTCCTCGCTAGATGTGCACATTTTTTATCAAAATCGCGCCAGTGGCTTGGGTTAGAAAATATGTTAAACCTAACCGCGTAACAGCGACAATAACAACACACAGTCGTTGCTGTTGTAAGCACAGTATAATGGGTGAATTGAGATATTTGTGTGCCTCTCTCTTCGGTTCTATCGTTTTTGCTTCAGTTTCGTTTCATAAACAACTTGGGGTTCTCTTTGCTATAATTAATGTATTAGTGATGGGTTTCTCATAAGTGTTTAATAATTCATCTAATAGCTTGCCGATACGATTGAAAAATCCTAGGCTCCTGAAACTTCCAGAATTTGTGTGAATGGAGCTGATTAGGTGAGTCCAAATTTCAGCAATAGGTACAATAAATAATAACAGAGGTATTACCGCTAGTACTTTTGGTATGTTCTGACATATACTTACAACTACGTGAACAATTTTAGATCTCTAATCATAAATTGAGGAAATACATACATATACGTACACTATTTTTTCGCACCAAACTTAGCCATAAATATTCTCCAAGATGACATTCATATATGTTCCAATTTTCATGGTGCTCGGTCAAACGGTGTCGGATTCCATAGGGATCGAACAAACAAACAGACAGACAGACGAACAAACTTACTTTTATATATATATAGATACAGACAGACGGGCAAGGCTGATAAAAATAAATATATTTTTGGGGTCTAATTTTGTATACACGTCATTATTTCTAATTCGTCCAATGCGTTATGCAGGTTAATGCGATCAATTTTATTCTTTAAATATCAAAACAAAAAAACAAAAGAAACTCCATGACAAAGTTATAAGAAGGCGTGAAGATTATAAAAGCAAATCAGGCAAGGAAAATGAAGAAAATACTTCTAATAAAATACTTTTTGTGGGCGAAAAAGAAAAAAATATATATATTCAAACTGTGTGCAGCAAATTAACTTGTGGCAATGTCTTAACTTGTTTTTTTTTTAAGCCACTTCTTTAAACTGTCAAAAGTGTCGCGACAAAAATCAAAAAGTCAAATAAAAAATGAGTCGCCTAAGCTGTCCGAAGTGAAAAGACAAAGTACGGCACTTTTTCTCTTTTTAAAGATTAAAATCTAAAATACTAAGTGACAGATATAGTGAGAGTGTGACCGACTGACTAACTGAGTGACTGAGTGACTGAGACTACAGTTTGACAAAATGTAGCTATGAGTGGCAGGTAAGTCTCTCTGATTCGCCCCATCAGAACGCAACATTTTTTGGGAAACTCAACGCGACGGATGACGGAAATTTCAACCGCGCGGTGAAAAGCTGCTTATCAAATGTGATGGTTGGTTAGAAAAAATTTATATATAAATACATAGTATACACATACATAAGTATATATAAATAAATCAAGTAAAATTAAGGTGATTTTTTATTATTTGTTTTGGTTTGCTCTTTTATTAACAAAGTAACACGGAGTTTATTTCTGACGTGTGGGCGCGCTTACAGTAACGAATACAAATAAGAATATCTTGCGTGGTGCAAGCGCATAAAAAAATAAAATGAAAAATAAATCACACTGACTTTTTGCACTTGCAGCTGTAAAATATTTAATTACCCGTAGCTTATGTCAGTATAGTTGCTCGAAACCACAAATTTTAATTCGTAATTTGTATGGTATGTTTGGCTTTTTAAACTTTTTTATTTATTTATACATTATTTTAATTTGTGATTTTTTTTTGTTGTATTTATTTACTAATATTATTTTATTAAATATATTTCCTTTCTTTTTTTTTTCTTTTTTTTTTGACAAATTTGAGTTGGCTTATAAACCCGAACCGCACCTCGAATTAATTTTGATAACATGCAAAGCTGCTGAAGTTTGTTGTCAAAACTTATTTTTTATTTCTTAATTCTTTTCGAGACAGTAGCAAAATTATCGTTTTTATTTTTTATTCATAATCAACGCATTGAAATTAATCAAAATATTTGCTTTCTTGTCGAAAAAAAGACTTAGAGCTACTGTAAACATTCCGACAAAGCATACTTAAGAGCCATTTTTAATCTTAATTTCATTTATATTTACTCAAAGTTATACAAAGCTACTATTACATACGAATAAAGTACAGTCTACATCGATTGTGCCAAATTAATTAGCAGAAAGTAGCTGAGTCTACGACAGCGTTAGAAATGTGCTTCACACAAGACAACGTATTTAGAGTTGTAGATGAGCAGCCTACACAATGAAGTCTCCAAGCCTTAATGTACCTGAGTACTGCGATTTAGATACAGTTACCCTTAGAGCTATTAAGGTCCTCTCTGAAAGAGGAGTCTTGTTCATTATAACGCTATGATACTATTATAGCACTTGCTCATACGAGAAGTATGTAGAAAACATTTTATTTCGAAACATTGCAAGTCGACATATTTTGTCGAGTACGGTAAGTTCCCTTCCTCTACAATATTCAAAATTTATTTATTAATTTTATTTATTCATTTATTTTATATTAAACAAACAGAAAATCATACCAAATCACAAGCATCGCTATAAGCTTTCGAAGATAAGCTTTCGATTTCTGTCTTCACACTTTATCCATGGTATTCTCCACTAAACTAGGTTATTTCGTCCAACTGATTAATTCAAGGTGTTGAGCAGTACTTTTTTTCGAGCCAGTGTAAGAAATGTGTTTAACCAAAGCCCCCCAAATCCTACGCCGACTACACATGTTGATACACATGTAGACATGATAAACTAATACTTTTCTGACGCGAATAACAATAACCACATATTTCAGCATTTAGTTGTACTATTTGGAATGGTCTTGACATCTACCGACGGGATTTAGAAACAGTGAATTGAAGAATTGGGGAATCATCAACTTGCAATACAAAACTCTCCGTCATACTCCTGGGTCGCATTAGTTAGTGCAAAACTAGAGAATATTCCGAGCTATTCGTTATCAAGCATGAAATTGGGAAAATTAAGAACAGAAGATACAATGGTAGACAGACTCAGTCATTATTGAATATAGAAAACTGCGTCACTGGCTGTTAAACGTTCTCGTCGACATCTCAAGAGCTATTATCCTAACGGCTTTTCGAAAAAGTATAGAGCATGCAATTAATGTTTGGATATAAGCCTAATGTTAAAAAAGAGAATTTATACTTAAATATATAAATAGGTCAAGATATTCTCTATCGCGACACTTTACGGCTAAACTATATAACCGATTTTGACAAAAAAAAACAATAATAATTAGGTTGTGGGCTTAAAAACGGTTAGAAGTTGTCACACAAACAATTACAATTAAATCTCACACACACGCTTCGAATGACACTCGTTTGCATATAGTTACTATTACCTTAACGCATGTACTAACTAAGTGTAGAATGACATACTACAAATCAATATTATGACGATAGTGGTTGAATTTCAAGCGCTGGGCGGAGTACTAATTTTAATTAGCAAAAAAATACCTTTGGAAGCTGTGTATTGGCATATTTCGTTGTGGCATGTGTAAAGAGACACTCGACAATAACCATATTAAAAATGCAAAGCCTAAACCTTTTTAAGGTTTCAGCTGGGAGAAATTAACTAACAAATTGAATTACATAGTTTCGGTCAAAAATTTCTGCACAGCTTGCGGACCTTAGGAGTATGATGAACGTTAAAGGCTTTAGGCTTCTAACGAAGTCTTTAAGGGATTTAATTTTATAATAGCTGAATAAGCCAGCCTAACGTAGCCACCCAAAGGCAGTACTGAATACAAATTGAAGCTTACGACATCAAAACCCTGCCAAATCGACACACAAAAGCCGAGCGTTTAAGCACGAGTAAAATGGGATTTTAACCTTCGATTAGAAACCACAAATGCATCAATGAAGCGGCGACAGACTTCAAATTCGATTGGATCATTACAAGTATTCTGTGAATATCCGAATAGCGGCTGTTTAAATAACACACAAAGCCAAAGCGTATCAATTTAGAGTGACAGAAACATATACAGATACAAATACAAAGCTCGTGGATTACAAATCGTAGGCTACATATAGAATTTTCTTTTGATAAATTTCTGTACGACTAACTGTATTACTGTCGAGTTTGTAATACAAAACGTTTCAGATACAAATATACAGAAGTATCTTTTAAGGCAAAGCTCGTGCAAAGGGAAAAATAGGAAAAACGTTGCGGGTGTGTGATACGCATTGCAAGTTTTCGCACGCTTGGAAAATGATTTTTCTTTACATTCATACTTTGTTTGTGGCTAATGCGTTTTGATTTGAATGTGAGGAGTAAAGCGCAGAGTCGGAGATACAAAGCAACAGAACGAAGAAAATGTATCTGCAGCAAAGCACTTAATGCGCTTTACTAAAATGGCTTCGTGGCAATGTACAGCTAAGAAATATTATTGCTACAAAAATAAAAGTAAAACCGTAGCTAAGCTAATATTTAAACAGAGATCATTAGTCATAAGCGAGCTTGCGGGGTGCCAGCCAACGAGCGATTGCCAACAACTGCAGATAGTTTTCAACCACTGAAGGAAGGCAATAATAATGGCGATGATGATGACGATTATGATGAGCTATAACGTGGTAATGCGAGAAAATTGTACTAAAAACAACAGACAATTATTAATTACATAAGCAAGGATGAAGTGAAATGCGAACAGTGAAGAAACGACCCGGTAGAAAATCTCAGATAAAATTCAACTAAGCCATACTGGTGTACAATGCAGCCATAAACCAGACAAAAGTAGACCACTTTCCCAACACTTTTAACAATGAAGTCATTTAAACAAAACTGAAAACCCGATCACCTTACAGGTTTAATGGTCTTGGGCTTATGAAGATCCCAAAAATATAAACAAACAAAGAGTATTCTCTTTGCATTCTTTCTTTCTCTGAAGCAGAATTTCAATTATTCGTTTAAACTCGCAACTCTCAAAAGGAGAAAAATATTCCACTCGAGACGTAGCTGTCAAAAAAAGGAGCCAAGCCACACCAGACTTGAATGACTGGACTGAAAGACATGTCTCAGAATTTGTGGCATGAGGAAACCGAATTATTTAGGTACTGAGGCCTAACCGTCTCAAAAACAGGCAAAGTGATCTGATGAAGCAGACAAGCCGTCGGGCCTGACAAGACGACAGGAAGACATGAGTCTTGTCCGACCACTGACTGAGTAGGTACATAAAGAGAAAGAATACAGATACACACGTAATTGCATCTTTTTAGGTTGGTTTTGTTGTTGTGGCTATCCTAAGTATATACATAGTTCAACCCCCGACTGTCGACAGTTTCGGTCTGTCGACTTTTTTACTCGAGGATGGAAGCATTTTAAGGTATTTGCGCGTGTACTCACCTTTCCGCCAACTTTCAATTCGTAGCCCATGCCTTGTGGTGTCTTTAGTTGTACGGGGCAAACGAAGCCAATGTTCCGATGTGGACCGTCCATGCCGGCGTAGTGTTTGCGCGTGGTCACCTTCGGTGCGATGCGCGTCGGTGCCACGGTCGAAACTGAGGACGACGAGGACGTGGTATTCTCGGCAACACATAACTCCTCGCCACCGTGAACCGGAAACTTGCTGCACTCGAGATTTTCGGGCCAATTAAAGTTATAGGTCTTCATGAGTGTTTCACAGACGCGCGCGGACTCGCACAACGAACGACACGGTGGAATCGGTTGCTCGAGTATCGTGCAGACGGGCACGTACAGTGAGCAAAGGAACAACTGCAGATCAGCACTGCAACCGATCTTGACGAGCGGCGCGAATTGATGCACTTCGAGGCCGGCTTCTTCTTGCTTCGTGTGCCCGATTAGATTCGGCATAATCGTCATGTTGTACGGTATATTCTTGCATATCGATATGGTGATCGGCTCGCAACGATTGTGATGCGGAAAGATGCCGGAGGCGGTCGCGCTTAAGTCGCCGTCATCGCTGCCGACACCGCCGACGGTAGCTGACAACGGCGTTTGCTCGTATCGTTGTACGGCGTGACAAAAAGCGAACGCGTGGAGCACGAGAAGCACGAACAGACGTGAACGCGACATTTCCTTCAGTGACACAATCCAATTGAATTTGATGGATGGGATTTTAAACATTTTTTGCAGGAATTTTTTGTGTTTTGTGTTTTTTTTTTTTGGATATTTAATTCACTTCAAACTGAACGCACGCTCATTTTGCACAATCTTTTGCTGATTTGTTATTTTTTTATTTGTATTTGTATTATTTTATTGTATGTATGTATTTATTTAATGATTATTTTAGTTAGTTTTTGTTTTATTTATTTATTCCAATCTTTTTGTTGGGTTGCAACGGCAATATTTTTTTTGCTTCACTCACTCACATAAAGAAACAATAAACTCTTTCAATTTTATTCTTTTTTAATTTCAATTTCAATACTGCTTTTTTAAAAAGAATTTCCTTGATTTCTGCTTTCTTCACTGCGCGTTTTTTTCCCGTTTGTTTTCTATTTCTAATTCTTTTCTTGTTTTACACAAAAAGCGGTGACAACGGCGGCGTCAAAAGTACCGCAATAATGTGGCCACAAAAGTCGCGCGAAGAACGCTGTCACGGTAAACTCGTAATTTCGTCTTTGGCTAAGCACGCAAAAAATCTTCATCCGTCAACACAACCAAAACGCGCAACATTTTAGAGAGAAATGTGGCCAAATGCGGCTTAACATGCAACAGCAGAGTAAAGCATACAACAACTGCTACGACAGAGGCGTGCACGAAACATACGAACTACGTTGAAACAATATGCGCAAACATTGTAGCCTCTCCAAAATTTTCTGACAACGCCGCTGTTAGTAGTACCTTACGAGAGCGTAAACTGACAACAGCAACAATGACGACGACACTTGTTTGCTTGTTGTGTTCGAAGGCGTCACTCTCGCTCTCTCTCATGCTTTTGCTGAATACGTGCGCTCTTCTGTTATTTTTGGTGTCTCTTTGATGTAATATTTACTCTCTTCATTTACAGACTATTCAGCTATGCACGTTTATGGCGACCTTGAATCTGGTTATGTTTCTTGTACTTTGTAGTTGTTGTTGTTTCTTTGAAGTTAATGCATTTAGTATGGTTGTCGCACTTTTTTTAAAATTTCTGCAATGGTGTTCATAAGACATTTATTAAAGTGAATTTAAATATTATAAATTGGCTAAAAAAAGTTACGTTTGTATTATAATAATATATGTGTGAAAACCAAGTACCCGGCATGTTTTGCAATGCGAATGAAATGAAGAAAGTGTTTGTTTGCCCTCAACCACCGAACGTATACAAACTGACGACACTTATCTGTTGAAACAATAACACAGGCCCAGTTTTATTTGCCTAAGTGGTTCTTCCTCTTATCTTTTCCCATTGTACTACAGCAAAGAACTTCCTATTGATCGTCTTCTTAAAACGAACGAGCCTGAGTAGTACATACTCGATCGGTCTCCAATCTTCTGAAGGCCTTGATTAATTTTTAGTTTTTGTTTGAAGTGTAGTAATTGGTACTTTCCGCTTGGGTTTCATAGTTTAGGGCGAAAGTAATACTCGATTGTGACTATACATCCCCACTGCAATAGCAAAGAAGATTTGCCACCCGTACTGAAATATTTTCCATGGTAAATGATAGTTATGAACAGAGAAACAAACATAAGAACATTGCGTAAACGCAAAATGCACACAGCAAAAGTAGAAACACAATTTGCTTTTCTTTGTTACATTCAAAATTCACCCAAAAACATAAAAGCGAAACGAATAACCAACCAAAAACAAATATTGTTACATGCCGCTCTCTTAAAAGTAGCACTCATAAGAGAAACACCACTTTTGGTAAACAAAAGTGCGGACAGCAGAATTTCTTTTACCGGCTAAACCGGTATCACTTGTTTGCAACAACAACAAGACGTGTGAGAGCGAGTGTGCCAAGAAGTGCCAAAGAGCACACACTGAACTTGATAAGCGGTTCAACAAAAATAACGTAATCGGCGTCGACAACACAATAACAATAACAATAACAACAATGCAGGAAATGCGTTTTTGGCGGGCTCTATTCTTCTTTAATTAGAATTGTCGGCTTTCACACAATGCTTGGCGGCCTGTGTACTCCTGCAATTTATTCTTTCGCTTGTGTTCGAAAACTTATATCATCGGTTAATACACCACGCTGATTGCCACAACCACTTTTTGTGACACCAACACTTCTTAATATCATTAATGCTCATTCTTGCACGTCCAAATATCTGTTGTAACCCCGCTGCATCTTTAAGCCGCCCTCCTACATACATATGTATGTATAACTATATTTGGTTACTTAATTTTGCTAATAAATAAAAATCCGAGGGGTGAAAAATGTTCAACCTGACCCAGAAATGAGACAAACAGGGCTCCTGTTGTCTTGTTCAGCTATGTTAATAATCATATGGTATGCATATTGTACGTACTCGTGCATCTATATGGATGGCGTAGCATCACTTCAAATTAAACAAGAAGTACCTTCAACACTGAAACAATCGACCGCATTCTAGAAAAACATTTGGTTTGAAGTGAACACTTCTTTGGCGCCGGTATTCGATTTACGATTATAAAATATTACTTAAATTTGATAAAGATTAGGCTAATAATTAATTAGAAAAAAACATTTTTTTTGCCAAGCCAAACAGTTTTACCCCATTTTCGCATTAAAATATTTTTTAAATTCAACTGAGAAATTTTTATATACTACTAGCTGGAACCCGCGACTTCGTCTGCATTGAATTAGTACTTCGAGTAGCCGATTTTTGTGTCGAAACTAATCAATCTCCATACTATCTCCATACTAATTAAATAAATGAAAAAACTTCAGTGGTTTTCTCGTGATAAGTTAATATCTAAGTATCAAAATTTATGTATATAGATCGATGAATAAGAGTTAATTTTTTAAAGCTACAATAACTTAATTTAAAAAATATTTGTAAACTTTGTATTTTTTGTTTTTTCAGGTCTCATATTTTCACCCGTTGCATAATCTATGTTTTTACTACAAACGGTAGCCTATATTCTTTCCCAAGATCCCATTTATCTCTATACCAAAATTCATAAAAATTGGATACGCAGTTTCGGCGTGAAAAGGTAACAGACAGATAGACTTACTTTCGCATTAGTAATATTAGTAAGGATTTTTAAACAACAATATTTTATATATATTATATATTTTTACTTCTTTTTTAAAATTATAAAATCATTTGTGGTCCTAAAGAATAGTAATAATTTTAGACGTGAAAAATTGGCTTATAGCCATGATGGATCACAGCGACGGTGCGATGTGCGTTCTTCTTCTTGGGAAATTTCCGTGTGGGTCTGAAGTAACCACAGAAGTTGTTGTCCTTCGTGCACTTGCGCTTCTTCTTTTCGCTGTTATTCCCTGACGAGGATTTCTCAGTGGTACTCGTAGCAGTTGGGCACGATGTCGTAGAAGTTGTACAGGGCTTTCTAGTAGTAGAGCTAGTACAAGAGGAGGATGAATTCGATGATTGTCCCTCCGAGAGTGCGACAAATGTGGCCAAAATGGCGAAAGTTAAAACAATGAAGTATCTCATTTTGTGGTAGATTGAATTGATTGATTAGCTGAATTGTTAGCTGCAGACTATAGCTCTTATCAAATGCACAGACTTATTTATACCGAATTTAGTTCTATCTGATCTTGTGAACTTCATGAAACAATGAAACAATACATTAAATATAAGCCATTCTTTATGTAGTTCCGCTTTAACTTCACAACTGAAAAATGTATTATTCGGAAGTGTTTTGTTTAAGCAAACAATGCTAGACAAACATAGTTTTTCTATATGCTTCCGGCCTGCAGTATTGATCCACTGTCTTACTTACTAAATTCAATGAGTTGAGTACAAATATTGAACCAACTGTTTATGTTGAGCCAATAAACCCGTATTAATACATGTGAAATCAAAATGATATAAAAATCAGACAAATATCGAATTTAATCACAGTAACAAGCTAAGGCATTTGCAATCACTTCAAAATGAGATACATCATTATTTTAACTTTCGCCATTTTGGCCACATTTGTCGTACTCTCGGAGGGACAATCATCGAATTCATCCTCCTCTTGTACTAGCTCTACTACTAGAAAGCCCTGTACAACTTCCACAACATCGTGCCCAACTGCTACGAGTACCACTGAGAAATCCTCGTCAGGGAATAACAGCGAAAAGAAGAAGCGCAAGTGCACGAAGGACAACAACTTTTGTGGTTTCTTCAGACCCACACGAAAATTCCCCAAGAAGAAGAACGCGCATCGCACCGTCGCTGTGATCCATCATGGCTATAAGCCGATTTTGCACATCTAAAATTGTTACTATTCTTCAAAAAGAATTATCTAATTAAATTAAATTTAAATAATATTTTACAGTTCGCTCATACTTAAATTTGGTGTATGGAATTTGTTGGTTAATATGGGGCTTATCAATAAGATAATCTTTTTTTATTATAAAAAATCAAATGAAAAACACTAGAGCTGGCAACTCTGGACATCTGGTGTGATAACACAACATCCCGTGCAGTGTGCTAGTGCGTTCAGAATTAAGGCTCTTTGTAAATTCGCTTAGCGCATTCACAAATAAACGATTTTTCGAGGAAATAAGAATAGGGATTTGATTCCAGTTTTGTAAATATAGTAATAAATACTGAATAGTAGCTAAAAAATAAATAAAAAAGCCTGAAGAATTTTTGGAGTTCGATGAAATTTGTTTACTAATTGTATTCATGGACTTGACGGAAGCACCCTTTTTTGCAAATGCGATTTTAGACTATACTGGAAAGTAAATATTTCTGCTCTTTTCCGCGCGTTTTCGATAAATGTTCTGAATATGCTCATTCTTAAAAGAACACATCGTACAAATTTCAGCGCTCTAGCTCAAAAACTGAGGGACTGTTTTGCATACGTACAATCAGACGGACAGAAGGGCAGATGAGATGGCTTAATTACCTCGCCTGGCTTATTTCTCATTCAATGCGTTACAAACATCATGGCAAAGTTATAAATAATGAAGTGTAAAGAGTATAAAAATAAGTTTGTGACCGGACTCAATCAACTTTTAATTTCTTTCTTTCTTTTCCTTTTTAATTTTGATTTGTCATTTTAAGAAGAAAAACAAGTGAAATTTTTACCAAAACTTTTTTAATAGACAATGTGGAGATTGAAAAGTTTTTGCGAACTTACCAACGACGCCAGATATTACAAATGGGGACGAGGAGGTCTTCGAGAGGAAAATAAAATGAAACAAAAAGCCAATCAACCGTTCTATTTTCAAACGATTTCCCATTGACAGATGACTTCTCAAGGGCAAATTTTATTAAGCGTGTTTTTTTCCGTAGCGTTTTGGGTATGTCCTCCTCTCTTAGATGTCCTATTCTCCTAGATGATTATTTCAGAAGAATGCACGTATTTTAGTGGGTGCAGTTGTATTCATGATTTTTATGAGACTCACGTTTTCAACCTCGCAACTACTGTTGGTGCGACTTTATGTCATACTAAATACGAATATTGTCATCGTAAAAGTGTCATATATATTTTTATGTAGTAAAATAGTTTTTATTGGTAAGTCAAATGCAAGTGATGTGTACGTTAGTGTCAAGTTCACACAAATTATATTTCAACGCTCGGTTGTTACTTTGGATTAGTTATTCTCTCCAATTTTCGAGAATTGCGTGAAAACGACGATGAGAAAAGTGCTTAGCATACTTTCAGGCAAATTAAATGCGTTACTAAAACCAATATCAGACACGAGAAAGACAAAGAGAGAAAACGTTTCAATATGGGAAGTGAAAGTGTGCAGTCTTTTCCCAGCAGAACGTTTTAACCGTCTGCAACGGCCGACAAATTAAATATGGCGTCTGGCGAAAATACGCAGAAAAAAAGGACGGAAATGTGCAAACGAAAACGAAAACAAGAAAATCAAGCAGTTTTCGAGCATTGTCGGACATCTAACGGTGTTAGACACAAAGTTAAACATTTTCTCGCACTATGGGGACGCAGTTGTAACTCGAGCATCCCCAAACGTGTCCAGACTGTGGAATTAACGCATGCGATTTTTGTTTTTTTTTCTTTTTTTTTGTTTTTGTTATAACCTAACCTTCCCGTTTAAATACAGGAAGTCAAGTCCGATGGCAGGAAGTCAAATAAAAACAGCTTACTCCACGCAGTTTGACCCTCCGAGCCGAGCAGAAGGATTGTTAGGTTGGTCTACTGCGCGCCTACAACATCAAAGCGCACCCTTGAAATACAAACACAAACAGAAGCACAAAAATAGCAACACACAAAAAGCTCGAAATGTTCAAAAAAAAAAGAAAAAAGAGAGTAACCCTACCCTCATTGTCTGCGCAAAAGTCTGGCAACTTTGCCGACAGCCGTTACGCAAGAGAAAGGCGGAAGTAGAAGTGCAAGCAACTTCTGAAACACGTGAAAAATATGTGTGTGTGTTAATGTACGGAGGTGTGTTTCATAAAATGGCTAAACTCAAGCAAATACCGTTAAATGAAATAACAACCAAAGCACAAACACATACAGACACACACCGACTGCATTGATTTACGTAAAGTTGTGCTCATGTGTCGGTATTTTTTAGATCGCCTTATAAGCGTTGCATACTTTATGGCTGTACTTACACAAAGCACGTAATGGATTGCGAATATTTAGTTGTATGTGTTTTCTTCCTTCTTTCAACCCCGTCCTGTTATTATGCTTATGTCCACTTTCCGTGCTTTTCATAATTAAAACACAAAAGCGCAGCTCAGCTGACAGGTTTGGCTTCATGCTTCCTGATAGCATACTCTGTGGCGCTGTGGGCGTTTCTCATTCGAAGCAGAAAATTAAATAAATTTGCATGTCAAATGCGCATTACACAACGCAACAAGAGAACGGAGCGTTGAGAAGAAGCAGAATAAATAGAAGGGTTTCGCCGTAAAGAAAAAAAAAATACAAAAAATTAAATAAACAAAAAAACAACAAAGGAAATCCAAAGCATGAAAATCCACAAGACATTTTTTTCCATTCTTATTGGTTTATCTGTTAGTGATTTTCTTTTTTTGGTTTCTTTTGCCGTTTTGGGAATAGAAAAGCAGGACGGCTAACCAAGACGAGGAAATTAAACGGAAATGCTACGACAACATCTTACGATTTCTTGCAGCTTCATTGTCGTTAGACATTGGGTCGTAAAAATGAATGGCAGCAGACAACTGAGAGAAGGCTATGACTTAATTTAAAGTGCAGGAATTATAATGCCAACGAAACTAGCAAAGTCAGCCAAAGGAATCCATTCACGAAACCTTAACAATGATTCTGACGAAAACAAAAAAAGGAAGGAAAGGTAGCTAGACATCTTTATAATTGCATTCATAGAATAAAACAAATTCCTTATTGTCAGTCTTAGTCTATTGAGGAAAGACACTACTTAACCTCTGTTGCCATGCTGGATAACAGCAACGGTAAGATGTGCGTTGTTATTGCAGAACTTTCGGCTAAGTTCAAAGTGACCACAAAAGAATTTCAACTTTCAACTCTTGTACATCTTCCCGACCGATTCTGAAAGTGACTTTGATGTCGTGCTGTTGCTGGCGGTTATAGCGATGGTGGTATTTTGAAGGGCTCAGCATAATAAAATTGGTCAGAACCTAAAATGAATAAACCACAAATCGCCTCATCTTACTTGCTGACTTAATTCTGTGATGCATAGGAATTTTTTTTATGTTGATTTCACTTTAAATCGTGTGTTTGATATAAAAACATTCATTAAAAAAAATAAATAAATAAATAAACACAAACCAGAAAACAAAAAACAAACAAAATTTGTTTTGACTTCCCACTTGAGTTGATTTCTCTGAGGCTATTTAAACAGCTGGATATGCTGTTTTTAACTTCTTTTGCTACGTTTTGTGGCTCTAGAAGTGCGTAGGCTCTACGGCCTTAATATGATGACTCGCACGATACCCAAAAACCGCATTACCCTCCAAAAGGGGATGAGCCTCAAATATAACATTCACAACAAAGTTACGCTAAAACTACAATGTATCGCAGAAATAAAAGAAATCAATTATTTTCTACGAGGCTATAAATGGGCAACGAGAGAAGAAATTCGTGCACAAGTTTTGTATCAAATGACAACATGAAAGAGAATTGTGCACGTTTCTGCAACTAACTTCCAGCGGAATTGTGCACAACGTAGACGTAAAAGTTTATGTGAAAATACACGAGGATGCAATGAGCCTCAGGACCATTTTCTTTGGCTGACGCGGCTGTGCAGGCGGGAATTTTGAGTAGCTGACAAGCAACTCCAACTTGGTGTGCCTTGAGGAAAAACAAATTCATGTCGTTGTAGTCGAAACAAGTTATAAAATAGAACAAAATGTTTACTCTACGCACGTGACAATTGACAACTGAGGCTAAAGTAGTAAAGAGTGTAGACTGCGACCGTGGCTGAGACACAAATCGCATAAATGTTAGTCTCAGATATATTTACACTGAATGATGTGTAAACATCCTAATCGCACACATCTGATATGATTTCGAACGCAAAACAAAAGTGACATTGCACTGTTTAGTTGTTAAGACAACACAAGTTTAAAGTTCTCCTACGACGCTACGCCATCGCGCATACGCCCAGGTGCCACAGCTGCTTGTGAAGCCTCAATGATGCTGAATGTTTGCCGCTTTAGCTATTTGAACAATATGTTCTACTTTTATCGCAAATTGGTTGACTTTTTCAACTCCCCCCCACACACACACACACACACAGTTGCGACAAGTTTCTGTTGCTTCCAGAGCCAATTTGTTTTCCTGTTTTTTCCAGCTTGTCTCCTTTTACAAAAGTTGACTGACAGTTTGGGGAGAACGACTTCACATTCGGCTGTAAAGTGTAAGCAAGGCAGATAAATATGCTTATTGGCAGTTTCAACATTTTTTGTGTTCTCGCTCCCACGCTTCTGCTCCCTAGTCAATCATTTCGTTATTTTTCTTTACTCGTATTTTGCCACTACGACAGCACGTATTTGTATCTACTAGACTAGAAATTTTCCCTATGGCAGTTTAGGTGTGTCTTCTGTCGCTGCAGCCTTTGAGTATCACATTTGATTATAAAGAAATAAATAAACAAGCAGCCCTTGCGCTACTACGATGATAAGAATCACATAAGCAAAATTGATGGCGCATTAAATTGCTACAACTTAAATGCACAGGGTTTCTTCGAGTGTAAGTGTATCTAAAACTCACATTTCAGTTAACAGTTTATAGGCTTTCACGCTTTGTATTTATTGGTCGAGTATAATGCCAAACAGTAAGGAAGGGTAACGGCCAGTAGTTATTGAGCTGTTGTTTGTGCTTTCTCAAAAGGGGCAGCCCTCATGCCTCAAGCACATACGATAGTCACAGTCAACATTATTTTTGTTGACGACTAACTTTTATTTCATTGGCAAACGAGTTTATACGACAAAAGTAAAAAAATCTTTATAGAGCAATTCATTTCTCCTCGTAAATATACAACTTGGCATTTGACTATATTCTTCTTTTTTTATGGTCGAATCCTGAAGAGTATGCTTAAGAAGATCTACTCGAAAAATTATTGCGAAATCAGTCTAAAAGTGATAAATTTTTCAGAGCGATTCGATTCTTACCAAACATGTTGAATTAGCTTAAATTATGATCACGTTTGGCCAAAAGCTTCAAAGCCATAAATTTAGCTTATGGGTAAAATCTGCATAGCCTTCACGCAGTTCGAATGTAGCGTTCAACTAAGCCTCACACCACTAACAGCCGTTCATTTGAGTTTGATATTTATTAGAAAATGTTCTATCTTTCGATAGCGATTTATAAAAATCTACTGCAAGCACACAACTGCAGTACCTACAGTTATACACACACACGCACACACACACACACATGCACGCACACACACATGTGCACATGCAGAAATGTGTCAGCATATGTTCAATATTGATCGTAGTGTAATAAATTTAGGATTTACAATATCACAGACATAACGACGGGAAGGCGAGTGTGACGACTCGACAACAACGCCAACAAGTACTAGTATCTTGACCACTTACAAGTCCTCAGCGCCCATAGTATACTCGTAGAATAGTGCGAATATGTTTTGTGCAACAACATCATAAAAGATTTCACACATCTGGCCATAAGATATCGAAAGCTGACTGTTGCTTACGTATAATGAAGATTTATTGACTTGCAGTAAGAAAATTCATATAAAAAACAACACTTTTAAGCAGAATGAAACTATAAAAGTGAAATAATAAAAAGCTCCAAAAACAAAAAAATAGAAAAATAAAAAAATTAAAATAAAAGACAAAGTTTGTGCGAGCGTGCCACTAACGCCGCCTTAAATCTTCATAAATGTTGCAGTGAAAATGTTGTTCATGCCAATTTCAACTCGACCGCAACAAAGTACCCCCCAAAAATGAGTTTAAAAAAAAACCAAAGTCCGAAAAAGAGAAAATGATAACTTGTAGTACGGAAAATCGTTTTCCAATCACGTAAGCACAGCTGGATTTTTATTGCTGCTTGTTTTATTGAGAAAAAAATGCAGCACTGAAAAGCAGTGGCATAAATAAATGAAATATAAAAACACCACACTAAAAAGAAAAGAATTAATATTAATAACATTTTTTCGAAAGTGAATTTCTACCCGGCTGCCCTTTGCTGCTGCCCTTTCGAGTGCATTGCCAAGGCGCGCGCTTATAAATCAAGCGAATTCACGCTTATTTTGCTGCAAGTTTGTGGTTGGCTGTGCAAACATCCAGCAAGATAAGCATGTCATTACCATAAAGCGCAGACCGTAAAAGATACACTAAGATTCAGAAGTTGATGTTGAACTTTAACACTATTGGGGAGAACTAACAAAACGTTAAAAGGTTGAAGGTTGAAATGGAATATAATTTTAATAAGCCCATAAACCCATAGAGTGCATAGACAATCTCTAAGAGATTCAGGTGGTGAATTCTCTTGCCATTTTGAGCATGGCTTAAGGTTTCCCTTTTATACCGCTTTATCACTGATTCGTACAAAAGGTCAAACTCTTTGAATGAGATCTAGTGATATCAGCTTCATTTTTGGTAGATCCTATATCTTTCTGGGTATATAGAAAGTATTGAGAACTCCAAAAGTACTAAAATTTCAAGTTAACATAAACAGCTTAGTGCACATGAAAACATCACTCGTTTTGAAAACAATATATTATATTTGATTAATTCAACCAGTTATGTACCGCTAGCTAGCTATACAATTTTCCCATTTTTCTGGTAATTTGTAGATGATACGACAAGACTCTGCCTATTCTTTAAACAAAAACCATACAAGGCCCAATTTCCAATTTCCTGGCAAATGGTTCTCAGAAGGAGCATGGTACAGTAAATAAGCCGTTAGGTATTTCACCACACTTCAGAAGCACCAGGCTTCAAAGTAAACCATAACTTCCCATGAAACACAGATCATTTTGTTCTTTCTGAAACAATTGCATTCTCCAATCTTTATGTATTGTAAAACAAAATAAAAATCCTAATAAAATCCAGGATTTTTTAAATCAAAATTAAAATCAATTATCAACTTTTCATCATGGAAAAATTACTTCCTTTTCAACGCCCAATAGGGTGAAGTTTTTTCTTTCTTTGTTTTTTTTTTTGCTTTTCCATTTATCTTTTAGCCAGTTCATGTGGTACACATTCATTTACTTTTTAAACTTGTCCATAGCATGCTTATGCTATGTCATTTAGGATCTTATTTCTCCTTGTTCTATCAAATTACTATATGAATTTGAAGTTCTCTTAGGAATTTATCATAAGTGCATCCCTCAACGTCGATGGTGTTCCTTTAATGAGTTGAAACATGTTCCATCTCTCGTGGGATGGTCATGTATTTGTGTCCGAATACAGTGAACTTTTTAACGGTATGCTTCATACTTTTCGCATAGCTTAACATCATACCTTTTGATGTCAACACAACCAGAACTTATGTTTCTTTATCCTTATAGTCCTCTGTACAACAATGGTCGAAAAGGCGCATCACTGAACTGTATTGTTATTACGAATCCCTTTTCGCTTTACCATTCCCTTTCGGTGACGCCATGGCGAAACATCTGCTGCCGCCTTTAACTTAAGGAAATGTTTGCATAGTTCAGCATCAGAAGTGCATCCGACTTTGTTTTTCTTCGCTTGCAACGCTTCCTGCGCGTAAATGTTGCGCTTTTTGGCGTATTTATTTTTATATATTTGCATTTATATTTCGCATTTTTGTGCACCAGCCCAGAGGAGCAACGGTGCGTGTGATGTGCGGATATGCAGAAAAAATGCCATGATCTATATAAAAATATTGCGATTTATTTGTTTCTTTACTTACGGTGTTCCTTTCTCTTTCTACCTCGCCCTTTTTTTTATTATGTAGCCATCGGAGTGTCTGTGAAAAACTTGCACAAAGCGCAAAACGAAATATGAAACATGAAAAACGGAAATGAAAATGGGAAACATCCTTGGTCGCATTTCATTTTGCTTACAGCACATCGAGAAACTTGTGGCCGAAGTAGAAAAACTTCAACGACAAAAATGCGAGCAAAATAAAAATTGTATTTGCTAAATTGAAAAATATTCTTCGTCCTTCGTCCTTCTATCGATGAGAAGGGTTCCTCCGTAAGTAATCGTTTGCCATAAATTATTTCGCATAACTTGTCAGAGTACGACGCATTGCGCGTTTTTAGGCGCTTGAGTGCTTTCTGCTGCAGCCAGTAAAAGCGAAAGTGCACCCTGTACTTATATGAAGTGGCATTGGCATAGATTTCCAATTTCCATATGCGAGTGCATATAGCCAATACAGATAAAGAGTTTCTGAACAAATCAAGGTTAAGATTTCGCTTTCGTAAGTTGATAGTAAATACAAGCACACCGAGAGCAGGAAAAGGTAAGGAAAACCTTCAAAAATTTCAGCAGAATTTTATTTTTTCCCCTTCTTTTTTGATATTTAACGAATGACATTTATAGCAGTAAACTACATATTTGTAGCCAGAATTTAGTACAGCAAATTAAAAGACAACTTCATATTTGATGGTCTTTAATGCAGTGTTACCCAATTTGGGCAACCATAATCTGCGTAGAAAGGAATTACTGCGCTACATAGACAATAATCTGATATCTGGTGTTGCATTGTAGTTAGTAGTAAGGATATAATGATTCCCTATTAATCGTGGAACCCCAGGCTGTCACCAACTCGGATTCGAATCATTCTGGTTGATGACTCCGAGATTTTAGTTATTTCTTTATACTTTTTTTTCGACCGAACCGAAGTTTTAAGCAAACGAACTCAAGCTTAGGGTCAAGCATATTTCGCTATTGGCTGTTACCTTGGATTACGTAAATGTTGTGCAGATAGATTTCTAATACAACATACAATATATGAAAACTATGTCAAGTTGTCTGCCTGCTCGGGAATGGAAATACACTAAATTGATTTTATCATTTTAAATGCACCAAAAGTAGGACCACCAATAATGCAACAAACTTTCGGCTTGCATTAAACTTGTTATCACTTTTTTTGACAGACTTTCGATTTCTAATTTGACATACATATCAACGGCAAAGTGATAAAGCAATATTGATTTCAAAGAACTAAGGTAAGGTAGCTTTTAAATTGGTTGAACATTTTAATTTTCTTTTTGTTGACGTTTTCTTTTCCATTATGTTTTACTTAAACTTGGCATTTTTAGCCTCTTTACATATCGAGAAAAAAAAATTTGTCAAGAAGTCGTCTGTAACACGGTAAAGGAGAACTCGGAGACTCGTATATATTTTGGTAGGCCAAACAAGTTTATATAGCTGGCTACCCCTGGCTTTCACTCTTTATGTATGCAAACTTGGCAATATGCAGTACACTTGAGGATACTAGACGGATTCGACCTCTAGAAGCTGTACCTCATATACCACCCACAGGTAAAAATTCAAGTTTTTATTATATGTATATATATTTATTTATATATATATATTTATTTTTATATATATATAACAACTATGTTATTTGTGAACCTATTGGTTTGTGGGTTCCATCCATACATACCTTAGCTTTTACCGGGTTGTCCCCATTTATTAATTTACAATACGAGTACATAACCAATATTCGAAATGCTCAAGGGAATAACGCGAAATGACAAAGCCAACTTGTAGCTGTAAACCAATAACAAAGCAAAGTCATTTTAAGCCTTGGGAGGCTTGTTACTCTCGTGTGTTGATAGTATTAATTAATATTAATTTTTAATTGTGTTAGTAGTAGACTGAATGAATTGAACTCTTCTCAACCTAAGTTGAATAACTTCAATAGCAATGTGAGACACCCTCTATTATTTTCATAAACCCTCGATAGCTAACTATAAGTTGCCCAACCAACATACACCACATGCCACTAGGGTTTGCTTAATAAAGTGCATACTAATTATTAAATGAATCACATTTCATATTCAAACATGGGATAATGCAGATAAAAGTTTGTGTATTTTTGTGTTTGTCTGTGATGTAACACCCTCTAGCCAAAAATGTGGCAACTTCGTATCATCATCACAGCAAATGCACTGAACACGTTACAGACACACTCAACTGATTCGCACCGCGCAGTGGTGCCCGCATTCATACAATGTCACTAAGCAGCTTTAGTAAAGTTGACTGTCACTGTCATATTTCTGAAGCTTACAACAATTTTCAGAAACTTTGAAGTGATAAGATTAAAAAACAAAAAAGGAAGTTGAACAAATTAAGTTCGTCGTCATCGTCGTCGTTTCATAATTAAGTAATCCAAGAAGCAACGGTTTTCACCTCAGCTAGTGGATATCAACAAAGTGGAGGGGGTTGGCCTATGGGTAATCTTGCGCTTCGAAAGGTTCAAGCAGCTGCCGGGCGGCGACGTGAGGCGAAATTCGCCAAATCAACAAACCGGTTCCAACACTAGCGAAAAGTTCTGTCGATCGGAGCGTGGCGCAGAACGCCAGAAAATGTTGCTGCAACACGTTTCGAGGATGTGAGTGAGGTCAACCGTGGCGCAACCAGTTTCAGGCTTCAATCGCGGGTATTACTTCAAACAAGTGCTTACATTGCTTTCATTTTGCTGTCGACTGTGACACATGTTTGGAAATTTGAATAGTTGCACCTTCGCAAGGAGGTTTTAATTAGTATATAATTTAATGGCATTGGCAAACTGTTAAATGGAGACATTGACTTAATTACAAACGAGTATGAAATTTATGATTATAAGCAGTGGATCCGAAGGGCACTGGAGCAATACGTTAAAATGTTTAATCCCATCTGGCAAAGTTGCAATAATTGATTCGTTTAAGAGCAGTTTCCTTCACATCCTGTGTGACATTTCTCCACCAGTTCTGTGGTTACCTGCTATAACTCAGTGGTTAATGTGACAATGTGGTAGTGAGTAATTTCGTCCAAGAAACTCTATGTTTCTATGCCACTCGTCGACCATACGCATGATCCTCATACTCTATAAATGCTCTACGGTAAAGCACCAAAGGCAAAAGTTGGCGAATGTTTATACTCAATAAAATTCACAATCTAATTGTGAACGTCAACTTTGCTGCTAATTAAATTTAATTGCTATTATAGCAACCCGTAGGCGCACGCACGATAAAGCAAATTACAACAAACAACAACAAAAAATCGAAAAACAACAAACACAAAGAAGACTGACGAAAATGAGATTTCAGCAATTTGTTTAAGAAGCCAAACAAATTTCCTCATTAAAATTTTATGATTATTATGATATTCAGTGCAGTTATGCTTTATATGTAGTCGCAATGCTACTCTTCCATGGTGCTTGTAAGACACACAGCCGTTAGTTAATTAGAGGAGCACAAGCCTCATGGCAGCTTGTGGCAGCAACGGCGGCTGCAACGACTACAGCACCAGGCTCTGTTGATGTCGGTGCTCATGGTGAAAGAGATCGTAACGGAATAAGGCTCGATTCATTATGCAGGCAAGTCGCGAATATGGGCGACTTTTTCTAATACGCTACACCAACACACACTTTGTTATGGTAAAAAGTATATGCATTTTACTGTTCGCTTTGTTACATATAGTCGAATAAAAATACTCAATACTCTGGCACAAGGACAAATCGAAGCTAATCGGTAGTTGGAGCTAGGATTTTCAACGACTTCTTGTCGTCGGCCAGAAGAGTGTGGCTAATGACGATACCAACTTTGAGCGCTCTGTCAACATGTTCTCCTAGAAATGAATTCACAAAAATGTACCGCAAGTGCCAATCAAAAGATTGGAAATTAAACTATTGTAATATACATATGTGTAGGACAGAACACAGACTTATACTATTTATATAGATAGATATATATATACAGGTTTTAGATATATAGATTTTCTGGACTAGACGGACTACTTTAAATAAAAGCAGATACCAGGACTAGAGAAAACAGCAATCAATGAAATAAATGAAATGAAAAATAGTTACTGGCAAAAGATTTCTAAATGGGCGCTTGACCTGGGCACGTGATTTGAGCACTTCTTTGAACTCTAAAGGAACTTTCAGAATGTGTGCAAGAAAAAGTTTGGTCTCTTAAACACCGACTTGTGTGTATGTGCCGGTTTATGATATAGAAAACATCTTACCGGATTATGTGTATACATATCAAGCTGAAAGCCAAGATGCACTGCCATGCACTGTCCCTCATTTGCTGGGCTCTGGCTCTATCATGTATCGATTTTGGCAGATTCAAAGAAGACTTTTGCATGAACAGGTCAAAGTTCATTACTTCAGCAAAAACGAAATTCGAAGATATTTTTGACCTCAAAGTAGAGGCTATAGAAGGATCATCTCAACTGAAGTTTTTCGGTGTGTCTGCGTGTGCGTGTGTGTGTGTGTGTTTTTTTTTTTCTGCTCGTTTGCCAACGCTTTGCACCAACTGACGCAGTTCAGCATGTGTGTGTTTAAATGTGTAGGTGAACACACATAAGGATACCACTGATAACGTTTCCTCTTCAATAAGCACAGATGCACACACACACACACACGCACAGAGAGACTCAAAAGTGTTTTCCTCGTAAACCTGTGCCACGTACAAACACACCCGCGGGTGTCGTTAATTGAAATTATTATACTTGTCTGTGGTATCATAAATGCGACTTCTCGTTGTACTTCGCACATGTGTGTATAACACATTTGCATGTCCCGTCTTCCTACACCTGACTAGAGCACGGGTGGATGTGCGGGTGCGTGTATGCGTTGCTATGTGTTTGGCTTTAGTGTGTCAAGCTTTTTATTCGCCCATGTTGACTACTTTGATTTTATTTGCAAATTTTCTTGTTGTTGCACAAATTTTGCTTTTCGTTCGCTTCCCACCACGCCCGTCCACTTGTTCCACTGATTTGCATCGATCCCATGTTAAATTCATGCGAAAATTGTCTAACAAATATGGCGCAACACGGCGAATGTACTCGTGTTTGATTAATGGCTACAACGGATGTGGGCGAGAGTGTGGCTCATAAAACGAAATTTGTGCTAATTTCACGCAATGAGCCATGCCACAAAAATGGCTGTGTGGTTGTCTGACTGACTGGCTGACTGAGTGGTAGAGAAAAGAGCAAATGTTTTATTGAAGTGCCAATGCATACTTCACAGATACAAGTACTCATAAAGATACTCATCTACACATCGTTTTTCGAGTGCAAATAGATATCTGGCATTGATGGTTTTCACCATGTACGACTAACAAGACAGGCAAAGCCAATAAGAGAAAATGATTGTTTAAATTATCTAATGTAAGCAATAAAGACCTCAAATAACCCAAAGCAGCTGGTTCTTCTCATTTATTGTTTTATTATTATTTTTATTTTCTTGTGTACACAAATAACTTCCGCTTAAATTGAATTTTTTGTGTTCTTCTGTCAATTTGACAGTGCGGAAATACGCTTGCCGTTATTATCCAAAGTAGTATGAAAACCATATATAAACTACTCAATTGTGAAATCAACTTAACCAATACAAAATGAGATACTTCATTGTTTTAGCTTTAGCCATCTTGACCACCTTTGTCGCACTCTCGGCGGGCCAATCATCCAATTCATCGAACGATAACTCTACAACCACCACTAGTACCACCTCCACTACCAGCTCTATTAGCAGCTCTACTACTAGCTCTACTACTAGCAAGCCCAGTACAACTTCCACAACATCGTGCCCAACAACTACAAGTACCACTGAGAAGTCTTCATCAGACAATACGAGCGGCAATCAGAAGCGAAAGTGCACGAAGGACAACAACTTCTGTGGTTTCTTCAGACCCACACGGAAATTCCCCAAGAAGAAGAACGCACATCGCACCGTCGCTGTGATACATCACGACTATAAACCGATTTTGCACGTCTAAAATTGTTGCTATACTTTATAAGTAGAAAGGTTGATTTCAAATGATTTTAATTAATGCTAAATTTGTAGTTTTAATTGTTGTAAAATTAATAAAATAATAATGTCGTAAGCAATTTTGCTTTTCGTCGATATTCGATATTCGAATTTCAAAGCAAAGCAGATTACTGAATTTAATAATAAACGACGTTCTCGAAAGTATCTATAAGTATCTGAAGTAATGTGTACTTCAAAATAAACTAAAGCGAGCTACTTGGAAAATAACAAATTTATTATGCAAACTCTTAACTAGCAGCTGAAGATGAGGAAGAGAAAACCCGGCAAAATAACTTTGAACAAGTGTAACAAGCAATCAGTGGGTCCGGGCGCTCAGTGAGACCATTAACTGCAAACAGTAGCCCCCATTAAGAAAGGAAAAAATAAAATAAAAATAAAACGGCGATTCGCTCGACTGACTCGACTCAAGTCGCAATCACCAACAAAAGTCCAGAAAGAAAAGCTGATTATGTTGCCGACCAAGTTTTTCTCGAGCGTACTCGTACTCGTATAAAAATGTCTTAGTCAATAATTTTCATAACTGGGCACTTAATTGAGACATTAGGGATAATTGGCTGTAAGTGGTCAGACGGTGCGCTTGGCGTGGCTTAAACGAGCGAAATTGGCGCCAAAAGCGAGCTCAGCTGCTCATTTCAAGGCGTTAAAAATGTTGTTAGCCGCTCTGTGCATCCATCCCCCTTCCTACAATCGCCATTGACTACAAAAATAGACATGATGTTTTCAAAGCGCTTTCTTGGCATTCCGTGATTTTAGTCAAGCGAGCTACATAGAAGAAAAATGGTTTGACATATGTCGGTGAACGACCCGAAAAAGGGCGCCCAACAGAAGAGCAGAGTTGGATGCAAGAGAGGCGGCATGTTAAACAGGCGTGAGTCTGGAAAGAAAAGTAAATGGGGTTTGAAGCTCTTTCAAACAAAGCAAACGAAACAAACAGAAATAAAAAATTCTAACGCAATCAAAGGACAAAGTCGACGTGTGCAGTTGTGCGTGAAATTGTGAGCGACCGAAGGAATTTCAGACCGCCTATCGTCTAACTTGCCCGCATGGCTGGGTACCGCCAAAAGTGAACCCAGAAGCGACGAAAGTAAATATGTGCCAATAAATTATTTTTAGTTTAGGTTAGTCAACTGCCTCTCCAGCGTCCGTAGCTCAGGTGCTAAATTGTCTTTTCGAACCGCATACCGCTTCATTGGGTTGGGTCTCGGAATTGGGGTTGAGGTTGGTTGGCGTTTAGGGTGCGCGTGACTCATGTCAGCACGTGTTGCATGTCACATGCGTAAATAAGCGCGAAATTGCCTTTTAAGTGGGGTTCGGTGTGTGTATGCCGTGGATGCGATTGCGAGTCTAGGGAACAACTCGAACGAATGAAGTGTAGCCTGACCGACAGAGCGTAAAAAGAGAATAAATGGCCAAAGAAATGACCTCAACGTATTTGGTAGAATATGCAATATATATGTGTGCGGATGTGTGTGTTTGTTTGAATGCAATGAAGCATACAGTTCATCATGTCGGTGTTGGAGATACACTCACAAAAAGGAAGAAGAAAAATTTAAATTAAGCTTTGCAACCACACAAGGCGTATGCGTGATTTATGGGCTTGAATTTGAGGGTCCGTGTTGAAAATGGTTTCGTTTTGATTGAAAGTGCAAACAATATGAAAAATAAAAAACGCTTTAATCTATCCCATTTGAGCTTTGGGTTCGAAAAGGGACATGGAAAATTAGCTTGGAAAGCACTCAATTTAAAGGGAAAATAATTTAGTTTGAAGTGAGTTTGCTTCCAAACGCGTCAGTAAGTTTGGGCAGTTCTGACTGTTGAGAAAGCACATAAAGTCTTAAGCTGTCCTAGTTGTGGAGTCCAATATACATATTGACATTTTTGGAAATCGTTGTGATATGGCACTAACCAGACCTAGTGCCTGTTCCACGTTATATGGACAATTTGCACACAGTAGAATTTACGGCAAGAAAGTTATAAGTTAAAGGGGCCTAATTTATAGATTCGTAACATTAAAATTAAACTGCATTAATAACAAGAATTTAAGAGAAACTATAGTCTAAGTTTAGTAAGGTAGATAGCTGAAAGAGAATAATAGTTAGTGTGAAATGATTATCATAATACATGCAACATGGATCGTACGGTAAGTAATTAATTCGACACATGCCCAGCCTGATTGGAGCAAAATGCTAATATGACTGTATATAAATATTAATGTTGACCTTACCAAGCCAATGTGGATGTGGAATTTGTAGTTAATTAAGGGGAGATTAATCAACTCTAAGCAGGCGAACGTTTGAACTAGTTCGATATAGGCAATCTATATTTCATATTCCGAATGGCATAAACATGTTGCTTATCTAATGATAAGCCTTTGGATTATCGCCATTGGGATTGCTTATAGCGAATAGTCATTGCAGAGTCTCAAAATAGTCATTTACAGCGCACTCCAGCTCCAAATTTGTTACCTAATCTCTTCCCACCAAACCATTTCTTCAGGTTTGTGAACAGAAAATAGTCAGAGGGGGCTAAATCCAACCGCCTCACTGAGCAGTTTTTGTTCAATTCAGCACCCACCTTGCCCAGAGCGTTTTCATATAAAATCTTCAGCCAATATCTGCTATCTGCGCCAACTTTATTCAGCGGTTATCCACTACAATTGTATGAACTTTTCTCACCATTTCCGGCGTAATTACTGCTGTGGCCAACTTTAAATTCGGCCACCCAATATTTTATAGTTAAAAACGAAGGGGCAGACTCTACGAGAGGGGAATCCAATTCAGCTTTATTCATTGCACTTTTAAAATTGAAATTAAATAAATTAAAATTAAATTTAAAAAAAAACTAAAGCTTTTAAAACTTCATTCTCAATACTGGAACTGAAGAATTAACTAAAAAGAGTATGCATCTGTGTTAGGACTACAAAAAAACATATAAACCTTTGAAAATGAAATCCAACATTGACGAAATAAAAATCATTTTTAACTGAATTGAATTTGACAATCTAAGCATGATTTGTGCCATCGAACTAATAGAGCAAGAAGCGAAAGCAGTGCATGCGTGGATATCATTGGACTATGAGAAGGACTTTATTGAGTGTAGGTAGTTGAGCATTATCCAGTTAAGAAATAGGTTTTGTAAGACTACAAAATAAATTAAGTCTTTTGGATGAAATCAATGAAAAGTTTCGAAATCCAAACACTTTTGCCACAAATCTATAGATTTAAGTCCGAATTTTTGGGCCACTATTAATTTCATTTGCACGTATCCAAACAAGTCTTTTATTGAGCCTTAAAGAGAAAATGATTCGTTTATTCCATACTCCATTTGCTTAAAATTCAATTGACTAGCAGCCTAACAATTTAGTTGAAATTGAAAAATCTTTTAAGCGTTTAATCAGTTGAACAAAGCTTTCAACTTTACTTAATCCCCAACCGGCAATAAACGCTCCTTCAAAAAAAAACTAGAGAATTGAACACATATGTACGTAAAACCAAATGCAACAAGTTGGCAGCCAAAGCACTGAAATTTGCCAAAAAAGCCGGGCAAACGAAGCTCCGTTACGTTTTTTTTTGTTTCTTTTTTTGTTTTGTTTTTTTTTTTTGGTTCAACGAGACGGAAACAGTTAACAATTTAAAATCAATTTACTTGCAACATGTGCCCGAGCCCAAGATGGCTGACTGCTATAATTATAAATTCGCCTCTGAGAGTTTACTTTTAACCCCAGAAGCAGCCTTAGCCTCAGCTACAGCCACAGACTCAGCGTGGCATTGCTTGGCAAGTAGCATCGAAGAAAAGTATGTGTAAACTGTTAAAAGTTTACATGAAAATTGCTCTGTGATTATGTGTCAATTAAAAAGGAATCAATCAATGTTAAAACTATGCACGAACGAACATACTTGGCACGACACAATCCATGGCGTGCACAGAAGTTGCGAGCTGGAAAGTGTTTTCGGTGAAGATAGTCAGATTAAATATATATCAATTTTCATGTCGTCTGTGTGAAAAGTTCTATTTCAGTTTGATTGTAGTTGGAAGTTAGAGTAACAATAGGAAGCGGAACTCAGCTCTTTTTCAATTGGACTGTGAGGAGCTTCTAACTTGGATTACTATTAAATAGTTTGTACTTGTTAATTTTGTCTTTTCGGACACGCAAGTTTTCTTTTTTAATTGATTGTGGCAGTTGTTCTTCTGTGTGAACTAATTTCGCACACGAACCAGTAAATATCGCACTTACATTTGTTAGTACATCGAGAAAACGAATTTCTCATTCGGATAACATTTTTTTAATTCGAACATTTACTACTAAAAACCCCTCATCTGAACAAGCCTTTTTTGTCCACTTGTACAAGCGAATTTTTCTCACAACGATTTGTTATTCGAACAAGCGAATTTATTATTCGAACAAGCACATTTGTCATTCCAATAAGTGACTACCTAACTCGCGCAAGTGAACTTGTCATTCTATAAGCATATTTATCATTCGAAGAAGCAAATTTCTCACTCGCACAAGCACATTTTTCATTCGAACAAGCGAATTTTTCATTCGAATAAGCGATTTTTTTATTCGGTCAAGCATTGCTATTAAATATAATGACACGAAATCAGTTCTCGCATGTAGTCAAACGAACAGGCCTAATGACGTTCAACTACCGTTCAAATTGCTAATCATTTTACCGTAATTAAGCAAGTAAAAATGCCTAACAAAAAGCAATATCAATTTCAGCGACAAGTTATTATGACAGCTAAAGCTGATCAATTCATGAAAGATGATTGCAAATTGATTAAAATCCATTAACATGTTCTTTATCACTCGACACATACGATGTAGTACCACCACTAAGCAATTATATCTTTGTATATACTTTCGCATACTGTTTTAAAAATGCAAACGAGTCCAGTAAGACCAGACTGGCTCAACCCACTGACAACATGATGGTGCATAAATTGACAAAGGTACTGGGTATGCCAGCTGACAGAAGAAATTACTAAATTATAAATGCATAAAAAAGCCTAGAAAGTTCATTGATTATAGAGAGCGAGAGGAACGTTTTTTTCCAACTTCATATCAATTAGAGCTTCCTGCCAGGGCACACAATGCTCTGCACACAGTTGCTGCGTTGCAGCGCTACCTTGTCAGCTCATATGACGTTTTAATAAGTCACATAATTCATGTCTTCTTGTACCAGTCAATGTCAGCCAGTTCCGTGGTCTTCGATGACACTGCAGCGTCCCCCAATCTGGCACGTATGTAACTTTACAGCTTTAGCGCTTCAGGGTTCTGGCATTCTCACAAGGAGATGTCAGCTCCTCATTTGTCAATGTAATTGATTTTATGCGCCAGCGCACCGTTTCGACATGTCCTCCACGGCAGGTTGCCCGGCATCAGCAGCTATCTGAACATGAACCTCGACAAAACTGTGCAGCGCTGATGAATTATTCGATTACAGTTAGACGTAAATCAAGTGGAAGTGGAAGCATGTTGATGTAGCCATCAAGGTAAAACTTATTGTACGACATGGGTTCATGCGTCATAGTTGTGAAGTCTGTGCATGCGGTTCGCTGGGAATGACTCTCTATGGTATTGTGCAATCAAGTGGAAAATGTCAAAAATGTCGAATATTTCAAATTTTCGCTTGCTTGGAGAAGCTTGTCTGATAGTGTTGTGGGTAACCTTTTAAAGTTGGTCACGTCTAAAATGATTTCATGTAGTTTGCAGTCGTATAATGTGTGCACTGTTATGAAACGCTCTACTCGTTCTGACTTTGATGCAGTACCTTACAAATTCAAATAAAATTCAGTATATTTGAGGTATAGTGAATAGTTATGGTGAACTAGAAACACAGGCAGCGACGTTTTATTTACGGCACCAAGTGAGAAATGTGGAAAAGGAAAAGACATTGGGCCAGCGACTATTGGATTGCTGAATTGCATTAATTAAATTAAATTTTGTATGAGAAGGTTTGTTTTTTAATTTCTGACACAACCAACAACCTTTTTTTCTAGACATCTTCCTCGAAACCTACTGGATCATAAAAACATTTATAGAAACCTAAAAATACAAAAGACGCAAATTAAGTAAACGACCAACCAAACTTCTACACTAGAAACCGAGCATCCGCATTTCCACAACTCCCAACCAACGAATAGATGTCCATAATTTACGAGGGAGGTATCCATGTAATTTTCTTTAAAGAATTGCATCAAAGCACTTTGTATAATTTAATGTTATTTCGTAGTCCTAATTGAATTTTCACAACAACGCAAGTCAAACGATGCCATACCACAAACAGAACAGTTGCTCATTTTGAGCATAATTTTCAAATCGAAAATTCGCATGGCTGCCTTCCATTACAGCCGCAAGCTCACAGAGGCTCCAAATCAATATTACGTACAGCATTGCTATTGACAACGGTCCAGTTCATCGATGCGACCCGCTGGCGGTGTGGCCTAGCATGGCGTGGTGCGATGATAGTCCATTTTGCTGACGATGCTTGTTGACTTTACACCCAGCTGGCTCAGCACTCATCATATCAACACTATCATTCATGGACATTTATAGCATTTTTCAATGCTGAACTCATCCAATGTTATAGCTTGTAATTATTATGCTGCGCAAGCGCATAATATTTGAATAATAATTGAATAATTCCACAGAGCAAATGCTTCGTCCTCTGTGTTGTGCGATGTTGCCTTATTACAAGTTGTTTATTGTTTGGAATACAGTCTTTTAATGCAATACACCAGAAAACTGAGACTCTCGACAGATGCATTATACATGATAGTTTGGTGACCGGAGGAAAACGAGTCTTTTTCGGAATACAGTGAAACCTGTTTAAGTTGCAAACTCTTAGGCAGTTAACAGAATGTGAACAGACAATGGACTTGAAATATATATTAATCAATGATCATGATTATTATTAATTGCATACACATTAAAGGTTTATACAATTTTTTTTACCTACAAGTAATTCTTGTTAAAAATCTTGATGCATGAAATTATTTTCAAATTGGGCTAATACAGTCCACCTACACTCCATGGGAGTGGGACATGGATGCTACAAAGCGTACTTCCAACCGACTCGGACACGATGACTACCCTTACTGGTACCTTCTGTACCAGGAGGATGATATTTTCATATATTTTTTGTCTGTCTAAAGACGGGAGCTGCCATCCTTCTAGGCAGTGTTACCGATACCAACTTCAATGGTAGACAACATATTTGGCTAGGAAGAGCACTGGTCCTTCGACGGAAATATGGTACCACATAAATTCGAGCGCCAAACACAAAGGCTACATAGAAATTTGTGAGGCAGTATTGCCTAAGGAGCATTCACAAATGGAAAGTGGACTGTGGTGGGTTTTTAACGGGTGTACCTAAAACCAAGCCTCGCATTTCGACTTGTAATGCATTGTGTCTTCTTAACAAAAAATTTACAAAAATATATAAATAAAAATAGAAACCTTAATACTGCAACGTATAATTTACACAAATATGTTCCCTATCAATCACATCATTATATATTTTTTTAGTTTTGTTGCAATAAGAAATTTAGTTTATATACATCATTAGAGTCTACTGTAAGTCTCACTAGTCTTGTTTTGTATGTTAAACTCAAGTCATAAAAAGTGAGCAACTGGTAAGCACATTAATAGATAATTAAAAAAGTTAAAGAAACTGTGGAGAATAAGCAATTTTCCACTTGGTTTGCCTATTAACACAACCGGTGACCTCTGTGTTGATTATACACCACGCTGTTATCTACCGGCGTACCACTTTATCAACATAAATCTACTCAAGAATGTCGATTATTGCTTTAATTGACTACGAAAAAGATATTCTCCTTTGGCGGCACCACAAAAAAATACATAGACATTTTTCAATTTAATTGGGACATTTTTCACGTTTCGCCGAATCATTTACACCGTATTTGCGAATGCGGACGGAGACTTCTTAGAGAAACTATAATGTCCAAACTTCATAAATATGAATCTTAATTTATTAGCACACGCGTCGCCATCGATGCTGATTTATGAAAGCAACGCATCAGCCACCAGTAATCCAAAATGCTCTCCCTGGCATGCCGGATTGGAGTACAAATGTGAACAAGAAGCACAACTTAATCGCATTTTGCACGCAATTAGAAAAAGGCGTTAATTGCATTTCCTCTAGAGCACTTCAGCTGAGAGATATAAAAAGAAAACAGAAAACACAAACAGAGAAAACAAAGAAAACAAAGAAAACAGAGAAAACAGTGAAAAAAGTACTGCAACATCTATAGAATCGGTCTTGTCGTGGTGCGTCCCACAATTCACGCATTTAGGCGACGAACCGAAAAACCAGAAGTAAAATTTGATAAACTGCAAACGTTTAACGGCGCTTTTCACAGTGGCCGGCCGGGGCAACTGGGTGCGCATGCGTGCTCGACATGAACCGCAAGCCGCAAGCTGCAAGCCGCAAGCGGCAGCTGCGGGTTGCCACTTTGCGGTAGAGAGCAACAAAAAAAGGAAAACTTGATTGGAGTGGGCAATGAAAATAGACGGATGGCTAGAAAATAGCAATGCAATCTCGGCATGAGTGTGTGCAAGCGAAACTAAGTCAAACATTTGCGATGCGCGCAGGCGGAAGCCCCAATTGAAAACTGCAAACTGCAAATGTAAAATTTATTACAGCATTTATCAGAGGCAGAGGCAACAGCAGGCGCACCAACAAGCCTGGCCATTTACGATGGCCAAGCTGCATGAACGAGCGAACGCGCGTTAAAGAATCCAGGCACGTACGACCATGAGCAGGAGCGGCAGCAGCAGCAGCAGCAGCATCAGCAGATAAGACAAACAATCTTTTTTTCACTGCTGGATTTGTGCTTCCTTCACTTTTGCAATGCAAAGCATTTATTTTTGTTTTTATTTTTTTGTTTTTTTTTTTTTTTTGTTGCAACGAAAAGTTTAACAATTTTGCAAAAGTTTTGAGTGTGTGGCACGCATTTTTCATGACGCGCGCAACGCTGCCATTAGTGGTGATCGGGTGCGTCAGCGCCACAAGACAAAGAACCGAAAACTCGCCGACGCCGTTGCATATTCATAAGTTGTTTTTAATGGCGTTTTTAGTGGATTTCCACAACGGCCAAAGTCTGTGTTGTCCATCCTTCGGCTATGCGAGTGTGCCTTACTCGTGTCCATGTCTCAGCTGCCACGCCGCGCAGAGGCGTTGTTTATCGCTTGAAATGTCTGCGTTGCTTTTTCATTTCATTGCTTTTCGTTACTTTGTTGGTTTTTTCCGTTCGAATCGCTGATAAGAAATTGAATTAGCGGCAAATTGGCGACCAACGCATCGAAAACAAGTCCAAATCGCAGCTGTGCCTACTCATACCATTTTACCCTCACTATTTTTCAACTTGGCGCGCGTGTGGAAATCTGTGCCAAATTTACTGGCAAATCAATATGATTTTTTCCTGTGCCTCTAGCCAAGTTCTGTATAATAAGACATTCTGACGTATGGCATAAAATTGCTTCTCACATTTGTTCAATTGGGTGTTAGGATTATTGAAGAAAAACACAAATTGTGGCGTTTCGTTCACATCAGCTTTTTGCAAGTTCACATTGAATTGCGGAAAAGTATCTAAATTCCAACCTATACAATTGCCACTTGTCTGGCCTTTGGACAACGTACAATTGATCTTACTCAACCAAATTATACGAGTAAGAGCAACTCTGTGGAGTAAGAGTCCAAAATTAAATCTAATGGCGTCGTTATCCCTGGCTTAGGACGTAAGATTTTAAAAGCACGTATTACACCAACATAAAGAGTTTCCACAAATGTCTTACAAATTCCAACGATTTCTTTGCCAGCAAATATGTTAATAAGCATTTGCTTTAAATTTTACTCAAATCAATTGAGTAATTTAATGCGAACGCAGCGCATCAAAACAATTCACGACAAGTCACGCTTTGCCACGCATTCATTCAACTTGTTGGACTTGTCTTGGACTCGTCCCTGCTGGCCTGTCTCAGCTGTCATTAAAAGCCGAATGAGGTCCACTTAAGCCCCACGCCTGTGTCTTCTGTAGACCGAACGTTTGTGAGAGTTGAGGCAGATGCAGATTTCATGGCTGACAGCGACTTTTTCTTCTTCTAGTTTTCTTGTGGAAAAGCATAAAGAAAAACGAAGCAAACAAAAGACAACTACAAAGAATATTTTATAATATAAAGTGTATTAACTTTGATGGCAAATGACCGCGAGGTAAATGCTTAAATGAGCGCAAATTTAATTCAGCGTTGTCCCGGTCCCGTGTACTGGCAAGCGAACTACTTAAGTTGCCTCGCCTCCTCCATTGCCGTTGCACCCGTAACAAATCGCGTTGAGCCAAGCCATGTCGACTTGAGTCGAACCGCGGGAATATGAACACATGTTTCTGTTAATGACAGTGGGCTGTTGTGAAGTGCGAGTAGAGTGTGGGCATGGCTGCCACATGACAACCGTTTAAAAAGGTTTTATTTACAACGACCGACCGTGCAAGCGACCAAGTCGACGATTACAGCCAACCAAATCAGCTGAGACCCAGTGGCAGCCAGTGAGTTGACCGCTACCGCAACGGGAGGCAGAGGCAAAATTCACGCAAAGAGGCTGACAAGGCCTGAGCACCGCTAAACAAAGTTTGAGCTCCCTACAATCTTGGCTTCTGTTGTTGAGTGGCATTTTAAGCTTCCTCTTCTTTTAAACCACCACTGCTGTGATAAGTCATCCGATCGCTAGCTCACTCGCTCGCTTGCTGGCTCCCTAGCCCCTAGCTGGCTGACTCGTTCGCCCGTCGTCCAAGCAACTTTGTGCAATTAAGTTGCCAACAACTTTGAAATTATGCAATTATGGTATGAGAAATTGCCTGGAAATTACGCTGGGGACTTGACGAACCGCAAAAAGGCGCTGAACACTATCGAAGCCTGATGTGCGCCTATCAAAGGCAGCAACAACAGCTACAGCAACAGCAGTGGCAGCAGTGTTAGCAGTCGCAGCAGTGGCAGTCAAACAGTCACAACAACAATTTCAACAACAAGAACAATAACGGCCAAAGTCAACGCGAGTCAGGCTACTTGATTATTTATTAAAATGAAAGTCAAACATCGAAAGGAAGCAATTTTAATATAATGTGCCTACAATGCAGCAACGTCGCGCTTACATTCTGCTCTACTCATAATCAAAATGTGTTTTACGCGAACCGCATTGCCTCCTCCATAGATGAGCAGCGTTCCGTGCTCCGAAAAGAACCACCCTGAGCCGAGTGGAGCACTCTAAAAATCGGGTTATTCAAAGACGCCTGCAGTCGCGTAATTGCCATATTTAAAGTGTGATTAATTTGTAATCATTGAGCGTGCACACACAGAGAAACATATTAGAAAGTTTACAAAGCGACTTGGAAAAATAGCTGCCGGGAATACGTGCTAAGAGCCTATGAAATATTGAACTAAATTTACTTTTATGTGGGTCTAACACCGTTTTAATTCCTCTTGTTACGAGCTCTCCAAAGAGTCATTTGATTAAGAAAATGAAAAATGTGATGTTAAGCCCAGAAAATCGTGACTTTGGCAATGTGGAAGTTGTAATGCTCCTCACATTCATGCCACAGAAAACATCAACCTTTGGCTGGGTGTTTGAACAACCAACGTAATTCAGTTGATTTGACTAAGTTATGGAGAACTTCAGTTCAACAATGTTCAACAATGTATGAGCGCTATACAATACACTTATGCGAGAACTTTTCAATGTGTTTACACTTCGTCTAAGATTTACCTAATTTTTACCAAACCATCAATCAATCAAATCAATCAATCAATCAAATCATAATGATCGAAGTCCACAAAACAAGTATTTATTGCACATCATTGCTGTAGTTAAATATATGTATTTCCGCGGAGGCATTTTTTTAGATGTAAAAACAGGAAATTGTCATTGAAGGCGACTATGTGTATATGGACCCCTGCTTTATCTGCGCATGAGTATTTTATTCAAGTTAACATATAAGCTGCCAAAATAAAATATATTTTATACTCTCTTAATTAGTTTTCGATTTTCAAGATAATTAAAGGAGATAAACTTTAGCCACGACCTTATTATGACCGCATATGCCCAGTACTTCAACTAGCAGCTTGATCTCTTCCGTATTATGATGGATCCATATTACGTACATAGAACTCATGCGATTTGAAGCTGATTAAGGCAAGAACGGCATAAATCATGGCAAAAAAATAATCTCTATGATCTCAAAAATCTCGAGCACAGGAAATCTTCGATCTCTAAATGTTTTGAATGTAATGATCCCATTTGGCAGCTCTCGTATTTGTATAGTTACAACCCTAAAAAAAAATTTCAAATATTAAATGGGTAGTATGTTTCTCTATATGTTTGTATGTCTGTCCGTTATAGACACTGAAACCGCTGGACCGATTTTGATAAAAATTTCAGAGAATCTCTATAATAGCCTTAAGAAGGTAACTGTAAGTTTGATTGAATCGTCGAATTCGCTAAATATTAAGACCAACTCAATTTCAGATGCTTCTCAAACTGTACAGATGCAAATAAACACAAAAACAAACCAGCATCTGAGGATTGAGGTGGGCGGCAGTGCTACTCAGACTGTACAAAGTCGAAATGTTCAAATATTCGAATGAAAAAAAAACAAAAAAATGACGTGACGTGAAGACGTGACTATCAAATTTATCAAATAGAAGGCGTATTAATCGACAAATTAAATACAAAAAACTGCAAAATGACGCCACCAAAAAAAGCATCATTTGGAAGAAAAACAGCCGAAGCAACGCGAAAAAGCAGAAATGGAGCACTCGAAACAGAAGAACAACGTGAATCTCGACTTGAACAAGACCGCAACAGAGCATCAGTATCAAGAGCTGCAGGCACAGAAGAACAACGAGAATCTCGACAAAGTCAGACACTGGAAGATCGACGAGAAAATCGCAGTAGTGGACAGAGCGCAGAACTGCCGAAACATCCAAAGAGTGCAGGCGTGTCAGAGCAAGGCTCTCAGGCGATTTACGGGCGCCCCTTGGTACGTCCGCAACTCCACGCTGCATAGGGATCTTGCCGTGCCAACTGTTATGGAGGTGATTAATTCTCACAGCTGCCGCTATCACTACAGACTTTTGTCGCATCCAAATCCGCTAGCTTCCTCCCTCACCCGTATCTCAACAAGGCGTAGACTGAAGAGGCTACACCCGCATGATCTCCCCCTAAGAAGGATACAGCCTTCTATATCCTTCATCTCTCTCACAATGATAACTCATATCACACCTTTCACTATTAAATCATGTGAATGGCTGAACATGCTGGAACATTGGAATAAGAGCGAATGAAAAATAGCATGAGGCGCAGAAATATTTAATGTACATATGTTTGTGTGTTTATAATTATAATGCATTATAATTGAATTATAATGCATTAATTAATGCATCGATCTTCATATTAATTTCATTCTCTTAACAACTGTTTCCACCTGTTCGTTAAAAAGTCGTTGTGGTTTCGTGGTTTGCATGATCTGTGTTCTATACAAATGTTAGACATTTAAGTATCATAAATAGTTTAAATTTAAATGTTCTGTATTGTCACTAGAATAGTTTAACTTAAACCTCAGGGCGAGCGAGCACTACTATCAAGAAATACCGCAAAATATATTCGAAAAGTGTTTGCGAAAGGGATTTTATTGGTTCTTTCTATTTGACAAAGACAAAATAAAACTTTTGAAGGGTGTGTCCAGACGTTGTTACTTCAATTCATTGCATCTGGTGATATTTTGATTGTTTTTCCCAACTCATTGAATCGCTTACATATCGCCCAGATAGCATTTAAACTTGGTTTCATCTTGGCATTCGGAGTCAGAGACTTGACGGAAAACTATAAGAAAATAACAGTTAACACTTAGTTGAGTCCACAAAAGCAAAAGCAAATCATGTCAGCGCTTACTCTTCATGGTGTTCAAGCAGTTCCACTTGCTGAGTTCGCATTGGCTGCTAAATTGGTGCACGCAGTTTCCATTGCTGGAGCACACACTCAGATCTTGGGCCGGACATTGAAAATCGCACTTGCGCGGACGCTGCTCCAAGTGCTGGTCAACGACTTGTGGCATATGCTCGTGTACCTGTTGCACAATTTGCTGCACATTTTGCGGAACATTCAACGCAGCACGTGCAGTCTTTTTGTGCACAGTCAGAGGCGTAGAAGTAATAATCTGCGACTCAGGGTCCTGATGTGGAACGTGCAGCTGTCCTTTGTTTACTTGCTGGTGCTGGTCTTCCTTAACCGATTGATCCTTATTATGCTGCTCTTGTGGCTGCTTCTCTATTTGCTGCTGCTCCATTTGTTTCTGCTCCTTTTGCTGCTGCTCTTTTTGTTCGTGCTCTTTCAACTGCTGCTTCATGGCAATTTGCTGATTGATCACTTGTGGAATATGTGTTTGTGCCTGTTGCATAACCTGCTGCACATGCTCTTGCAGTTTGTTCACCTTCTCGGATAAATCTAGGAGCGCGTTTCCTGGCAACGATATGTGCACACTGGGCATGTGCATCACGGGACGATCGCTGGCCTGATCAGGCGCTTTTGTCACCAAGTGCTGGTTAACAACTTGCGGTACAGGTTGCTGCACTGCATTTTGCCCTGATTGTGTCATTTGGGCAGGCGGCATACCTTTGCGGGCGACAGCAATACCAATGGCCTGATGGTCAAACACTTGTGGAATGTGACTTTGCGTTTGTTGCACCATCTGCTGAACATTGTGTGGAACGTGTTGCTGTCCGCCAGTGGGAACTGGTACGTTAGCATTTGGGACATGTGCAACAATATCGTTTCCTTCACGATGCCCAACATGCGGCGGTACTGTTCCGTGCAAAACCGTCACTTGTTCGTGAGCATGGTGCTGCTGGGTCTGACCATTTCCCGGCAATTGCTGCTCCGGCTTCAACGCCGGCACCGTTAGCAGCATATTAGGCACTTCCACGGCGCTGGCCACGGTCAGCGTAACCAAAACGAGAAATACTTTCATAGCAACTTCTTTTTTACCTTCTCAAAGCTGAACAGTTATTCAGACCAAAGTCCTGATGAGTTCTGTGCTGCGCTCTGTGTTAGTCCGACGTTTTTATACCAGAAGGCAAATACAAGTTAATTTTGGCGCAGCTGCTCCCCTTCTCGAATTACAGAAATTCCGTTAATGCCGATGAGTTTATTATGCAAATATTGTTGGTATTTTGGTTGCATTTGCGACTTTATTAACTTTAGGTTTATTAATAACATCGCATAAAAAGTGCACAAAACCAGTTTTAACTTCCTCAAACAAGATACTCAAGTGGTAATCTCCTATTTTTAGATATTTAAATTAACCAACAGGTTGGTCTGGGTGCTAATTTTATGCGTAAGATGTGACTTTGACAACGAACCCAGGCAGCACGTGTGTGTGCCTTAGCAGCCATCCCTTGTGCTCACTTGGAATTTGGAGCACAAACCCACTGTGTAGGCTTCTATAGCATAGCTTTGGGGTGTTTCGCTTGTAACTCGCTGCATGCTTTTGGGCTTTACAATTTTTATTACAAATTCGCGCCAAACTCGACAGTCTTTCCACACAGACTTAAAAATAGCACGAAGTCTTACCCAAAATGACTTCAAACACGACAAAGTTTTATTTTTAAGCACACTTTACATTACCAAGCGATTACATAAATGATTAAGCGATGCAACAGAGGATTCCGTGAAAATTTAAAAAGCATTCAATGGGCGTGGCTCATCTTGACTTTATCAAATGTTTTGGGTATAAATAAGGTCCTAGCACAAACCGAAACCCACCAGTTGCCAAGGACAAACCAAACACTCAACATAACTTATTCCTCAAAGTAAGACCCACCAAAAAAACAAACACATAAAATGAAATATTTCGCCGCCTTTGTGTTCTTGGGTAAGCCGCTGCTCAGTAGTTCTTGTTAAGGTTTAGATAAAAATCAAAATTGTTTCAGCCTGCATTTCCATGGCCAAGTTTATGCCAATGCAAGATTTTTTGTGGGGACAGGTTCTGCCCTCTAGGTGCGATTACCAGTGCCCCAAAATAGATGTGCCCGTCTGCGCCAAGAATGGTCAATGCATGCAACAGTTTGCCAGCGAATGCGATTTGGCCGCCTACAATTGCCGCCACCCACAGAAGCCCTTCGAGATCATCGAGGATTATCGCTGCGAACAGCGTGGCGCACCACTGTGTAACTTCGAGGACAAATGGGAATTGGACTTGTGAATACGTCATTAGATCAGAACATGTAATTCTTTGGGGAAGTTGGTTGTGTTCTATCGATAGACTTTACTACATTAATTATACAATTTTGTAAAAAAATAAATTAAATAAAAAAGCTAACACTGACTCTAAGAAGAAGCCTCTAAGTTCCCATTTAGGGAACAAGAAATCTTCTGTAGATCCAGTTCAATATCCTCCTAAAATTTTAGCTTTATGACAAGAAAACATACTTTCTTTAAGTTCGGAGAAGCAGAAATTGAAGCAGAGAGCTGAACTTCAGAGCGAAAGAGATAAATAACTTAAATTTTATCAATGTGTCCTACGAGTTCTTGTATATATCCTAATAGCTCTAAGATTTCGAATATTGCATACTTTGTGTTTATGGTTCTAAGATGATCACTACATAAGCTCCATAAAGGTGGCCATAACCTTGTCAATAGCGTCATACACGAAGATGACCACAAACAAGAGCGAATCGAACGAGTATGTTCGTTGTGTATGGTCAGCTTCTTTATACAAGAACTGTATAGCTACCCCTCCTAGTTATGGGATCTGGAGTCATTCGACAAATATTCTAGCAAAAAAAAAAAATATGTTCAGCTCCTTAACTCAAAAACTTAGAGACACAGACATATAGACGGATAGTCAAACGAACTTGAACTCATGTCATCGAAGTGATAAAATATTACACACACAGAATGTCTTCTTTACTATAGTATGCTACACGCCTCACAAAGACAATAAGTATACAGTGTGGTTCCACATAGAGAGTATAACTCGAACATCGAAAAGTTACTGGAATAAAAGGTATATCAAGTTTTAAAATTCTATATGGACGTAGTGTTCTTTAATAAGTGAATACTCGTAACCTCACATATTTAAATAGGTCCTCTGTTCACATGGAAATTGCAAAAAAAAGGGCACGCAAACTACACTGAAGACAGCATCGCGTTGTCGGCTAATTTGGAATATTAAAAAAATCTGAACAGACCAATCGCAATTCTGGAAGAATAAGTAGAGCCTGAATAACCGAAAATAATTCTTATAGTAATATAACTGTAAACGTTCTTGAAAAAGCTATACGAGTATATAGTATATTATACGAGTGGTAGTATGCCTTTTATCCCGCTGCTTTCACAAAAAAAAAAAAAAAAACGACTTATTTAGCTCCTGGATTTTAAGAAATAGTTCTATGGTCAGTGATAAATTACTCCTCTTTATCCAGACTCCGCTCATTAACAATGAAAAGTTGTCAATAAGCAAACTACGACATTAATAAGAAATACTGCGCTCACCTCGAAAAAAACGTTAAACACTCCGTTTTGGATCAATGTTTTTAGCGATGGCGTCTCTTTCGACCATTCTTCGTGAAAGAGTTACACACACAAACTTCGCCTTAAACGGTCCGTCCAAATTTGTTTCCTCATTTTTTCTGCACATTTGGGATATCATAAAACTTTAGTACTAAACTATATTTTTAGACATAATAAAATCATTTGACTTCCATTTACAAAACAAAAATTTATTTTAAATTACCAATTTTTTTTTTCGCTAACACCCACGCCCACAAACTTTGCACAAATCGACAACAAAGAAATTACAAAGCCTCCTGAGTTTCTTCTCAGAAGAACAACGAGAAAGTACAAAAGCGATAACGTAATGTTTTCCATTGACAATAAGTAACCTTTTTAAAATTTATTGTACACAAATCAGTAACTTTCTTTTCAGACTGCATATTTATATAATATGTTTTCGCTTAAACATAGGATGAACTACCCAAAAATTATTGTTTATTTTACACAAGAATTTACTCCGCACGCATTGAAGGCGGCAAACAGCAGAGCATCGCTTGTTGTGAAGCTGTTCAAAGCGACAAAAGCGAAGCGGCTGAAAGTCTGTTGTGAATAAACAGTTTAGGAAGCACAAGCAGAGCGACGGTTTTGAAGGCTTGGTTTTGTCTATGAAAAAGTTGCAAAGCGAAAATGCAACAAGTTTGCATTTCTAATAAAAAAATTAAATTCTTTCAATTTAAATTGTGTTGATTATTTAGAGTTTTAATTTATGCTTAAATTTAAAACTTTATATCCTGTTCAGTGCATCGTCGAATTTTATGGCTGCCAGATAGGCACATCTTCTCAAGCACAGTCTTAAAGGACAAGTCACGATGTTTGCAGTTGAAGGTGTCCATCACACACTGGTTGGGGAACTCGTGCATGCAAATGCCGTTCGTGGCGCAGATCGGGATGAATTCGAATTTGGTGCAGAGCAAATCGCAATCCTCCTCAACTGCCAATGTGGACATCATAGTTGACTTTGCCACCATTTCTGGAGCTTTGGTAGTGGGAACTTGTGGCATCACTGGCTCTTTTGGTGGTGGTGCAACAACGGCGAAAAGCTCTGTAGCTGCGGCAGGCTGTGGAACTCCAAGATTCGGCAGGCCAACGTTGACAACACCGTTGTTGGGTTGGCCAGCATTCGGGGTGTCCTTGTTGAGCAGACTTGTGTTTGAAATGCCTTTGTTTGGCCACCCGTTTACTTCCGGAGTAGTAATAGAACGCGTCTTTCGCATTACTACACCTTGATTGGAGTTGCCTATGTTGAGAAGAATACGATTGGAGATAACTTTGTTCGGCAGTACAGAATTCGGAATACCTTTGTTATGAAGTCCAGGATTGGAAATGCCTTTGTTAGGGAGTCCGGAATTCTGGATGCCCTCATTAGGTAGACCATGATTGGAAATACCTTTGTTTGGCCATCCGCTGACCTCCGAAGATGTTATAGCGCGCATCTTTCTCACAACTACAGGCTGCTTTTCGGGGGTATCTTTATTTGACACAACAACATTGGGTACACCCTTGTTGGCGGATCCAGGTTTGGAAATATCTTTGTTCGGGATTCCAGGATTAGGACTACCTGGGTTGGGTAAGCCATGACTCGGGATACCTTCGTTCGGTAGTCCAGGGTTGGGTATACCAGAATTTGGCATTCCTTTGTTTGGCATTCCAGGATTGGGCATACCCTTATTGGAAAGTTCAGGATTAGGAATACCAGGGTTGGGTAGGCCAGAATTCTGGATACCTTTGTTTGGCCAACCGCTAACTTCAATTGTCCTAACAGAGCGCAACCTTCGCGATTTCGATACTGTTGTTATACCGCGATTGGGTAGTCCTGAGTTCAGTAATCCTCTGTTAGGGATACCTTTGTGAGGCCAACTAACTTCTGGTCTCACAGAACGCGTCTTACGCGCTACAACAGGTACCTTCTCGGTCACTACCACTGGAGCAGTCGTCGTTGAAACACCCTCCAAAGGATGCTGCACACGTGGTGGCGGTGTTGTCAACTCAACCACTTTTGCTACCACTTCTGGTGTCATTGTAGTCGTCGTACGTATTTCCACTCCAGGTTGCGGCAACGGCGCAGTAACTGTCACTTTGCCGATTTCAGTATTGGGCACCACCTGCGCTGTGACCGCACACAGCAGCACTACAAATAGATAAGTGCAGCAAATAAGAACGCTACTCAACAGCCTTGAACCTAGTGGTAATGCTCACCTGTAGTCCATATCATTAGATGTTTCATGTTCTTTACACTTTGATGCACGTTTTGGATTTGTTGTCCTTCATCTTTCGGTTGCGTCTTTTTATACAAATTCACATTGCATTTCGGCAAACCGGTTCTGGTACACCGGCCGGCCAACAGCTGATTTGCAATCACCAAAACCTGTGTCGTAATGCTACCGGAAACCGGTAAGAATTGTGACACTCCTCTTGCAAATGCATAATGTTATCATTTAATTTAATTTATGCTAATTAGTAGAACCATAAAATGCACGCCTGTAAAATTCTTAAAAGCGGAAAGTATTTTTAACACCTCTTTCAGCTCAGCAGAGCTCACTAAATACACTCATGTATTAAGTTATGATAAAGAAGGAATTCAGTCTTCCCATTAAATTGTATACGAAAATAAAAAATTTTATGTACAGTACTTTTTACAAAAAATTATTTTATTTCATTAATTCTTGCCTTGTACTTAAAATAATATGTTAATGTGGATCCTCTTTAACTTTTATCGAACTAAAAAACTAATTTTTTATACATAAATAAGCAAATTTGTTAATATCTTTCATAACTCCATTTTTTCAGTTATTTTCCAAGTTCACTTTAAACTCCGCCCTAACTACTTCAATAAAAGCATTTGTAACAATAAATCTTTTAACAGTTTCCATGGTTATTAAAAATATTTTAAGGGTATTTTGTTTATAAAAAAGTTTTTATAAACTTTACAAATTCCGTTTGATTAGTTTGAGTCGTTCACACTTTCTTAGTTCTAAGTTAGACTCCTTTTTTCACATTTCGTTTTAAGTAGTTTTTTTTTATCCGTTAAATTGATCAGTTAAGTTATGGTTTTTGGTAGTTCAATTTGAAATAATTTTCTTTTTTAAGAATAAAAGCTTATCTAAATAAAAATCTCTGGGATTGTCCATTCTGGCAACGCAAATTTTTTCAGTGACTACTTTTCGTGACAATGCCAACTCTTTTGGCTACTTTTTGAAGTGCTCAACTTTAAAAATATTACATTACAACAAAAATAAATATGTCTTTTAAAAATTTTACAGATCAAGGTCAATATCATTCAAAAGCATTTAAACGCAGTAATGCATACTTTTAGTTAACAAAAATATTTTTTAATACTAATTTTATTGGAGTTGAAGTGTTTATCGTATAAAATAATTAATATTTACTGCTAGTTTTTAGTTCTTTATAAATATATTATCAGTTTTTAGTTTCCGAATTAGACATACACTTTGCTTTCAATTACACAAAGACACGCTTAAATAAATATAATAACTAATACACTAACTATGATTTAGACGCAGCGACTTCTTGAATGTCGCCGTTCAACCTGTTCCGGATCACTTCCTTTCGATGGGCTTCACCTCAAGCAGTTGCGGATAATTTTCGACAATGTTCAGAAGTATTGTGTCGATGTAATGCTTTAGGCGGGTGTTTTCATCTTCCTTTTCCTGGAAGGCTTGCTGTAGCTGTAAAGAACGAGCAAGTTTATTAATTACGCCAGTGTTTCACAACAAGAATTATTACAATTGTATTAGTAAAGGAAATTTGGCGAGGTTTTTACAACAAACAAAATCAAGTCTTAAAAAAAGAAGACCCCATCAACCACATTTCGATTCATGTTAGCGCCTTTCACCAGGTGATTGATTACAGATGAAATGATGATTGAGGTGAGTATCTTTGAGAAATTCAATATTGTTAACTAAGATGTCTGTAATGGTGAAAAGAGACTACTTCTAAATATTTACTTCACTTATACGACGCTTTAACTCTTCTTAACTCGAATCGAATCGAAAACAAGGAGACATCGGAGTCCCAATAAAGCATATTCTTAATCACCTCGCATTGAGAAGTTGATTTAGTCAGTTTTTTAAAGTTGAAATTTCGCACGAGGTGCCTTTTTTTACACGCTCTAAAAGCAGTCGGAGCTTCATACATATAACCTATGGATCAACTTCAAGTGTGAATGTATGTCTTGTATTATGTCTATGAATAGTTCAATATCCCAGAATTAGAATAGATTGTCGAATAGATTCCACCTTTGAGCATAAGTAATATTTAGTAAAAATACATTACCAAAGCTGAGTTACACTGAAACAACTTCTGAACAGAGTGTTTATATATAGATGTCGTTTATAGAAGCAACGAAGTGCCACGGTAGTTCAGTATAAGTTAGTCTGCCTAGAGGTTGTGGGTTCTCACCCCAGTGCAGGAATGGACACAGCTTTCCAAATTTCCCGAAGTCCTAATTTCTTGTTTTTTAATAATTAAAAAAAAAAACTCTTAAATGGCATTGGTGCTCGTAGTTATATATATATATATATATATATATATATATATATATGCATGTATGTACACGGTTTGAGTAATTAAGGATTAAAGCGACGTATAAAAAAGTAATTGTTTAAGTTAATTAATTCTAACAATAATCATCTATCCATTACCAAAAAATTGTTTTGTAGAAATTATCAAAAATTATTTATCAGTAAAATCATTCGATCTTATTATTGTATTAATAGAATTATTTGAATTTGGACATTAGTTTAAAGTAATATAAAATCGTCAAACATGGATGCTACAACCAACTACGACAGGAACCGAATAATAGCAAAACTAGATAGTAACCACGCCAAACCAAAATCACAATTCTTGTTTCCCTTTTTTTTCCATTTTGTTTGTGTTATATGCGGGTATTACCTGACTCAAGGATGCTAATGTGGCTGAATCCACAGAATCCTGTAATACAATATGTAATAAATAGAAATAATTAAAAATCGAGTTACTTAAAAGGCATTTGTTTTTTTTTTTGGGGTTAAATTTCGTTGGCATTACAAAGTGCGAGCGGATAACCAGAAAAAGCAATTGGTGTTCAGCAAAGCTAAATTTCGAACGCTACAAGTGTACAGTTGGGTGTGGCACTGTAACTTAAGCTTAAAGCGCGGCTTGAACTTGGCTGGGTGTGGGAAGTAAATATTATGTGTTTTGGTGTGTGTGAGATGTGTAAGGGCAAAATTTTGTGGCATTTGGTAATGTCGCGTGAAGCAAGCCAAAGCAAGAAAAATGCGCAGATACACAAGACAAACTAGCTTAGATTGGCTTAGCTCAAATTTAAATTGACGACGCCCTAAACGCACCTGTGCTTGTGACATTTCCTCGAGCTCCTGCGCCAAACTGTTGAGCGTGCCATTAAGCAAATGACGACCCTCTTCGACGCCGCGAGTCAACACAGCCGCTTGTAATTCCTCGTTTTGCTCCTCCAAAGCTGTAAGAACATAAAACGATAATTGGTAAAAATGTTTCACATGCCGCCAAGCCATTAAGCCAAGAAGCCACCTTTGTTCTTGCGCCGCATCTCCTCCAGCTCCTGATGCAGCTCCTCCAGTCTTATGCTCTCCGGCGATGTCGTTGGCATGGCACGAGCGCCGTTCTCTTCGCGCATGCGCTGCAACTCGTTGCTCAGCTCGAGCATCAACTCCTCCGTAGACTTTTTCTCGTGTTCGTACTTGCGCTGTTGTTGTTGCGCTTCGTCGAGTTCCTGTTGCATGGACGCAATTTGATCTCGTGCCAGCTCCAACTTCTCTTCGGTGCGATGCAAATCATTTGCCTGTTTATCGCACAAAACACGCAAGCGTTGCGCCTCATCGCGCAGGGTGTTCGCTTCGATTTCGGTGGCGCGTATTTTTATTTGGCAATTTTCATTTTGCAAATCGGCTTCACGTTCGACGCGCGACAGAATCTCGCGGTGGCGTTTCTGCTCCTCCGCTAGGCGCTCTTCGGCACGCAACTCGGACTGAAGTTGGGAAGTTGGGAAGAAAACATCATTATCTATAAATGGCATACATACGAGTAAGCTTCAAGCACTCACCTCTCTGTACTGCTCTTCGAGCATGTGATAACGTGCCTGCAGTACAGCATACTCTGTTTTTGTGCGCGTTGTGCGATCCTCGGCGATGTTCTGGGTGTCCGATAAATCGTCCACTTTGCGCTGCAATAATTCCAACTAAACGAGAGAATTGAGAAGAGAGAGAAAATATAGCACAAAATGAGTAATCAAGTTTCCACTGATAAGCGGCGATAAAATTCAATTATAGAAATTAAACAACACAGAAATTAGAGCACTTTTAGACAACCAGTTCAAATGTCATTTCAATTCCATAAAATTTTCTCTCCTCATTACTAACACAGTCGTTTTTGATATTACGCAAATCGCCGAGCAAATCGTTCACGAACATCACATCCGCCATTGCATTTTTCAAATACATCTGTCGATTGTATGAGCTTTCTTCCGTTTATAGATACGACGACTTTAATGTTAAATATATTTAACAATACATATGTATATCCCGCTAAATATTTGTATGTATATTCTTCTGAAAACACTTTTCTTTTTACGAGTGATGAATATTTCTTGTCAGCCACAGCGCTACCATGTAAATTGACTGGTGCGTCTTTTCGCGATTGCTGGCCGGCGTTGACTGAACGCACTCGGAGTAGTTTTGTACACCGGGCGTGCGGCGAGACGTGGCTACAAGCCGCCTGCACACTCGCAACGCCAACAAGATTTTTATTATTTTTCTCCAATTTTTAAAGCTTCAAGTATGCAAAAACAAATATTTATATATAAGTTTTTGATATTCTTTTATGTTATTATTATTTAAAGATAAAGTGCATCAGTCATGTTGGCGTTGAAGCGATAGTGCAGGTCTTAGCACAATAATACAGGGTATGCTATTAAGCTATATAGAGGAAACATCGAAATATGCATAAGAAAACGTGCTGACTATGAGCTGAAAACAAAGATGAGATACATTTGAAAAGTATTCGAATTTGGGTCGCAAAAATACTTCGTCTGAATCCCCCACCTTGTAATAGGCACTACCTTGTAGTTCTCACAATGCATACCTTCGGTACTAACACTCTTCGAATTTTGAGTTGATGTCTCACCAAAATATAAGGCATATTTCAGAAAGTCCAAGTGGCTGATCATTTCATTTCACAATACTGCATTAAGCACCCTGTATTACTTGCAACTGCCTAGTTATCGCTGCAACAACATATACATGATAATTAGATGGGCAACTGCTGCAGTAGCTGCTAAAAGCAGTGTACCGGACGAACTAACAGCCTCAGACCAACTTGACTGATTGTTTACTCTGAGTCTTGAGCGCAGTGTTAATTAATACTTGCAGCAATGCTGCGCAAGACTTTTTAAGCAACCGAAGGAGCAGACTAGGTGTCTGAGAGTTTTTCTCATATTGGCTGTGTGGCGGGAATAAATTAAGCATTACTAAAGTTCAATTGCTTAAAGAGATGCTAACTGGACGTTGTGTGTGTTTTTAAGTGCACCTAATTAAACGTCGGCAGCAGCTTATCTATTCAATATTAGTATACCACAGTCGAAAACACCCTACGCAATGACGTCACAGCACTTGGAATTGATCACGCGACAAAAAAGTCGTCAAAATCTATAGTTTAAATAAATATCGAAAATAAAATCGCGCCTCGAGACTCGGAACTTCAACAGTGGCCAAGCCAACGACGGCCTCAGATACTTTTCAACAACTAAACTGAAAAAATTCTTGGCCCCAACAAAAAACTAATGGCAACGCAAACAGCGCAGCGCAAGTTCGCGAGCCGCTTTAAGCAGAGTCAACTCAACTTATACGAGTATATAAAGGCCTAGAAAGGAATTTCTGTTGAAGCATGTTGTAGATACAATGAACTGTGCCAAAAAGTCTGAAATACAAATATCAAGCAGTAAACAACAACAAGAACAACACAAAGAACAAGTAACAATAATAAATGATGAATGTAATAAACTTAATGTAATATTTAGTTGAAGAAAGAAGAATGGCATAAACCAACAACAACAAAAAAATGGACACAATTCTAACGAACGACCAAAACTGGGAAGCCGGCGGTGTTTGTTTCGGGTGCCGTTGTGGCTAAGCAATTAGAAATGTGTGAATGAAACAGAGAAATGTGTCTGGCATAAGAAAATAAATAAAAGAAAGAAAACACCGAACAGCAAACTACTCAACAACAAAGAAGAATATTGAATTTGGCTATGCCAAAGTTGTAATACTCTTCACACTAAATGAGCTTAACCAGGCATTTGTATGGAATGCATAGGAACCAGAAATTTACAGTTTGCTAAAATTTAGTTAATAAGGATTAAAAAATCCAACGTTCAGGGTTGTAAGAATATAAAAATTAAGCCAAAAAGTGGCTCGATCACTGCAAAAGCGTTAAATGTATGTATTACCACCATGAGAGGACCACTTTCTAGGCGACGAAATAAATTTTTATGATGAATCAAATATTTTATCATCAATCAAACAACTACCGTAGTCCGCAAGATCTTGTTCTGCACTTTCCGGTATTAACGAAGGTATTAACGAACGAAAAATTCAATAGAAGTACAAAAATAGTATTTTAATGGCGTATCAGTAAGAAATTTTGCTTTATTGAAGATATGTATTTTGCTGCATGCATTTATTCTCTGTAGTGAAGCACATTGTGATATACGACGTTTTTTCTTTTCGTTATCAGGCGCAAGAACAAATAAAGCGGTTTGTGAGTTAAACTTATTTATTATTTTTCTTTGACAGCCTTTCGATTTCGAATTTAACACCTTTCAACGGCAAGCTGGTGAAGCAATATTGATTTCATACAAATAATCCAATTTTTTTATGTATTTAGTTTTCCCGACTTTGGCGCTATACTAACCACCAAACTTCACATAATTACTCGACAGGCTATTTATTCTAGAGTTTCCCTGACAATTTTATCAAAAAATATAGCGGAAACTTATTTCCGGAAACTTACTCAGGAATATACCAACCAAGGGTATTGAAAGGATTTTAAATTTGCCGGAATGGATCTAAAAGTTAGTACAAAATTTCAGCTCGCTAGGTCAACGTCAACAAACAGAAGAATTCTTCTAAGAACTTGAATTTGAATCTGCAGTTTCTATGACAGGCCCCACATCTAGTGGTCCATTTCGGCCGGTTTCCACAAATGTACAGCATGTGGTACAATAAAAAGAAAATTTTACAACATTTCAGCTCTCAAACCCAAAAACTTAGGATCCTAGTTTGCAGACGCACAGACGCTCGGACGGTTATGACTAAATCGACTCAAATCGACATTCAAAACTATCACTCACTGCTTTACAAACTTCATGACTAAGTTATAAAACTATTCACAATGTGAAGGGTATAAATGACACATTTAAAAAAGTGTGACTATACACACCACTCGCCGAAGGGGGTTTCGGGCGGGCCAAAAAGCAGACGATTTCCGCTTTGCCACAAAGTGTTGTGTAACAAGTGTGGAGAGGCAGTGAAGAATAAAAAAATAGCCCAAGAAAGGTGTAAAAGTCAAAAATACATTAACGAGCAGCTACCGCAAAATTATAGATACATACTTCTTTACCGTACTTCAACTTCAAAATTACAAAAAGAAGCAACAACAAAAATAAAAGGAACCACGAAGATTCCCACAGGTCTGCGGCACTTGGCTAGTTTCTGCGGCTTTATAGCATGTCTTTTCATATGTCGTAAGAACATTTTTTGTACTTATTGGATCTGCCGATATGTCTGTCTGTCATAAGACATGCGCTTGTTTGGTGCTTCTGGTTTAAATGCGTTGTGATTATCATCAACAGCCCACATCAACTTCATCGTCAGCAGGTTCATTGCACGTTGCGGAAGCGGAAGAAAGTGACGTTGTTTGTGACAGCACTTTTGTATGGTTGGGTGAGGGATGGAGTAAGGAGTGAAAATAGTAGCACGCATTGGCACACGTTGCTGAAATGGGTGCCTCTCCTCTCTCCAAACTTAAAAAAAAGCAGGCAATAATTTTCTATCTACAGACATTTTCTTTTTTTTTTGTTTGGTGAACTTTCTACCATGACTGCTTTATTGCAAGTCAATTATTGTTCGATCGATGAGGGTTGTTGTTTTTTTAGACCTCTGGTGATTAATATAACGTTCAACCAAGAGCGGTAATATTTTTGTACCACAAATGTACGGCTAAGAGACATGAACTTCAAAGCGTTGTTAAATTGTTCGGTCCAGCAGTATTAAAATTTAGTTTTTTGATAAACTGTACGTGCAAAAGGTTTTTATTGTTTCAAACTTCCATTCTCCAGATAAAAATACACTCTAACACGTCGCAGTCCTGCTGAAGGCATTGGTCTTTGTTTGGTCTATAAAAACCAAGCACTTAAAAGCTACAACAACAAATTGTACAACGAGTACGGCTCAACTTAACAAATATAAAATGCACAGCACTTGTTCGCTTTAGCACAGTTACTTTCGAATTCAAACGAACGTCGGTTTACGAGTAGATTTAGGTTTTTTGACTCAACCGAAGCAGTAACAGCCGTAGAAGAAAGCAAATTAATTGGAAAACGGAAATGCACTCACACAAAGAAGCTTATTATCTGTCATAGTCTTGCAGGCCACTTGCAGGCCGCAACGAACCTTTATTAACTGACGCAATCGGATTAGCGGTCTGATAAATTAGTTTTGCGGGCTGACGAATTGAATGCGTTCGTTTGCACGGTCGTCATCGACCTACGTTGTCAATTATATTGTTTTGTTACTTTCATTGGAACTGTTCTTTTTTACTATTATTGTAGATATAATTTTTTATATATTTATTTTATTTTTTGTATCTGCTTAAGAAAGTGCTCATTCCTAATTTTTCATTAATTGTGAATGCAAAATACTGCTTGGGTGCAGCAAAAAAAAAAAAAAACCTGACTACAATAAAAATGAATATGAGTCTCACTATATATTTTTTACTATATTTCTCTGCTGATCTCATTTTTTCGAAATATGTTGATTTTACTCATCAAAATTAGTTTATTTTTGTCTATTTCTACTATCTGTATAGAGCATTAAAAGCATGTGTGAAAATCGTTCGCATTTTCGATGATTTGTTTTGGCTAAAGTTGCCAAGATTTTTGTTTTCTTTGGCTAAATCAATTTGACTTTTAAAATGAAATACTCGTGTAATTGAGAAAAAGAACACCGTTAAAATTGAATCATTTTCCAACTAAATGGTATTCGCGCCCAATGTGTTCACAATGAATATCTAAAAAATAAAACTTATATGTATGTATCATAAATCAGAGAAAATGAGGAATTAACTCATAAAAGTTGTTCCCTAGCATCAAACGTATGCTTTAAAATGAATCTATACAAAAGGAAATGATCTCAAAATTTGCATCTTTATTAAAATAAAACAAAATCGTTTAAAACTTTTCATACATGCATCTGAGACATACGCGAAGCCTAATTAATTTCAGGACTTGAAATTTTCACATAACACGCCTATGGTTTTGACGTCAGTTATTAATTATAACCAGAAGTTTTTTTTTCAATCTCCATACGATTCCTTTAAAATACAATGACTGTTGGCGATTAGCCCATTTCATTACAAAGAATAAACACCACTGCCAAAATAGTTACCATTCGTTAGCAGATGGTTAAATATCTATCGTGTGGAAGTAAAATGATCTCAAGTAAAACTTGCAATATCCGCTGCTCAGTACTGCCATAGAAGAACACAAACCTCGCCCTCTTCCGCGATTGTGATAAATGCAATGCATTATCTCACACGCCTTCGCACAATCTGCGTCACTTCGACAGACGTTAAATAATGAGTACAGCCGCAAGTTTTCATAAAAATTATGTATGGAAAATGTTGCAATATCGTGAGGACTTAAAACAAATCAAAATAAAAATAAATTAAAAATTACACATTCTTGTCTTAAAAGCATTTTGATTCTTCTGCGTTATGGAATTTTTTACGAGCTGTCAAAGCGATTATATACTTCGAGTGCCAAAGGCTATATACTCAATTGAACTTTGTTTGCGCAGTTCGATCGAAGCAAAAGTCGCATTTTCCCAAGGCTGAAAACCTTAGAACTCACATCATCATTTTCCAACATATTATTTATTTTGTATTATTGAATTTTTATCACACAAAAATTTCCACTCTTCGGAATACGAAATGAATTTGCTCGCCGAAACTTGACTGAGTTCAATTTGACTTGAATGAGGAACACAAATGACTGAAAAACTGAATTCGTCAATTGTGCTGCTTTATATAGCAGCGTGGCATGAAAATGTTAGTCGTGTACAACAGTAAATTATTGACATTTTATACTACATGCGCGACTATAGCCGAGGAAACTACCGACCAACAACTGACCGGGCGGCCCATTGAGGCGTCAATGGGCTATGTAAATTACGAAGTGCATGTGTAGTTGTGCCACTAGTAAATATCTGCTCAATTAAAGCATGTTAAACCCCAGCGAAAGTATATATTTTCTACACACCCAAGTGGGCCGGGCCAGGTAGTGGGGTCTTGACAAGTGCAATTTTCGTTGATTAAATGCAATTGCATTAATTATTAAGCATTTGTTTGAGTTGGGCGTATATAAAAACAAAACAAAAAAGTCCAATACTCCCACAATACGAGTGTTGTGGACCCAAAGAAGAAACTTACTTGCTCATTGAGATTATCGCAGATCTCGGCACTTAAACCGTTCATTTTGTTGACGTTGCTATTCTCACTTGCGCCACTGCCACCGCCGCCGCCGATTGACAAGTCTTCGAAATCGCAGAGTAGTTTGTTCTTGAAATTCTTCAAGTTCTCCAATTTGAAACTATTTGTATTCGTGTTTATCGTTTTGTTATTGCTGAATTTGCTTGTCAACGTTTCGAGATTGAAAATTTTACTGTTGTTATTGTTGTTGTTATTGTTGTTATTGTTATTCGCTTCGATATGATTATTATTGATGCTATTGTCCGCACTCAACTTGTTCTCAATGAAGACGAGTGAGTTTGGTTCCGATGATGATGGCACGATGTCCTCAAAATCAGCTGGATTCAAGCTAAGAAATGTCTCCTGATCAATGAGTATTGGCTGTTTGGCGAAGTCGTAGTCATAAGCGGAAGCATTCACGCCTCCACCACCGAGCGTGTAGGCGCTGCCGATATGATTGCTAAGTGAATTTTGCGTCGCTGTCGTATTGAAATTCAAATTCAAATCTTCCAAACTATCGTTGGAGCGTTTGTGACTAGCGGTTTTATCGCCGAACTTCAAATTGTTAGGCGTTTTTGTACTACTGTTATTGTTGTTGTTGTTGTTATTAGTCTTACTTTGCGCAGTCGGTCCGACAAATTCAAACTGACCTGCCCACATGTCATAGGCCAGGTCAATACTATCGGGCTGACTTGTTGGCTGACTGCTTGTCATGTTATTTTATTTTATTTTGTAGTGTTTGTCAAGGGTTTTGAAATGGTTGCTCAACACCGGCACTGGTTATAAATTTTTGTTGTTTACTTTTTATAGGAAGACACACTTTTTTCCCGTTTTGTAGTAGTTAAATTCACATTTTAAAGGCACATACGTTTATTACTTGTTTGTTTTTATATTTCGTTTTTGTTATAAATTAATCAAAAGTATTTCAACATTTAAAGCTGTTGAGATATTGAAAAAATAGATTGTATTTCTTTACACCAAACTTTTCGACTTTAAGTGCGATTCGACCTTCGACCAAGGATTTACGGCGATTATCTTTTTCATAAATTTCAACCGTCATTAAACAAAGTTAATTAGTATAAACAATTAAACACTGATTTAAAAAAATATCAACTAAACTGCTAGGAGCATCCCACATATTCTAGTTTGCTCCCGCTATAAAGGCAACAATTCTCACTCCAGCAGTGGAAAAAGCAACACTAGTGCTTCGAATAGAGCATCGCTCCCCGATTGTACGCGTTCGTTTTCTCCTGTTCTATTGCGAATTCCTATTGGCACGAATTCCTCCTCAAGTCTAAATACAACATAAACAGGGATGCACTCTCCTGTTCAGGTGCCTCTCAGCTATGATAGAGAAACAAACAGTTTACTTAACGTGCCCTGGACTGCAAAGTGCGCTAACGAAACGGTGCTGCTCTCCGCATCACGAGCAACAGCTACAACAGCAACTACACCACAGCTAACAGTTTATTGCACTCTCACAACCAAAACAACAATGAACGGTCATCAAGCGAGTAACGGTCAACGCTAAAGTGAAACAAAAAAATTAAATCGTTCGGTCGTACAGACAGGAATTGTTCGCTACTCTACCTCCAAGTAAAGCGTAAGCTTAGTCCACAAACACTGAAATATGCGAACAAATCAAAAATCCAAAATACTGAGAATTGAAAAAATTGAAAGCCGGTAATACAAAGCCTCCAACAAGCTATAATGCTGTGGTTGGGAAACTGACAGAGCTTATCGGAAAAGATAACTTCTTTGTGGTGCCCTTAACGAAAGATCTCGCATTCCTACCTCAGCAAAGGAACATTTTAGGTGTGGCACAACGTATTCGCAGCCGGCAAAACTCAGATCGCAGCAGAAGTGCCTCAAGATAGTGTCTTTGGTCCGATATTGTACGTTCTGTACACTGCAGACATACCGACAGAGCACCGGCTTACGATGTGAACATTATTACTGATGACACAGCCATCAGTCACCTTGCATGGCCCAGGCACATGAATATCAATAAAATTAAAAGCTAACGAAGGAAAGCTAAAGGTGATCTGTGATATTGAATTTTCCAGTCTCTAGTCTTGTAAAAATGTCAGCATGGTTGGCAAATAAAATTTATCTTCTATCGCCTATGCGTTTATGTAGGATCTATAAGTTACATTTCAGGAATCAAAAAAATATATAGTTAACCTCGATAGGTGAATAAACAAAAATAAATTTTTATAACAATTTTAAGTGGTCCCATGAGTTTAAATCTGACAAGTACCCAAAAATTTAAATTTGAAATAGATACCCTGCCTAGTAGTCTGATCTTTGGTTCCGACAACGGTACAGTATACGATAAAATAAACGGACCTCTTAGTGCAAAATTTTAACACTCTAGTTCATCGAGCTGATGGTGTCTCCAAAAATTTTCAAAATGTACGTACATATATGTTACACGTGCAGCAGTACGTGTTTACATAAGAACAAAGGCGATAAAAAAATTGTTTGTTTAGGAAAATCAAAGAGAGGTGTCCTACTATTACAGGGGTTCGAGTAGTAGTTGTGTCACTGCACAAGCAACATAAAACTTTCAGCTCGTTGGAAACAATTGCAAAAAGAACTGGAAGTCTTAAAATTCGAAACTGACTCTACTGAACGAGCAGAAAGATTAAGCTATCTACTTTAAAAGTCTGCTAAACGGCGAAGCTAATCGCCAATTTTAATTATCAAATCGACTTGATAGCGACACATTAAATCAGCGCATGGCTCGCCGTTATCGAAAGGCAACAAATAAATGCGTGCGGACATGAACGAACAAAACGAAAGCAAATAAATGTCAAACACTTTCAAAAACTGGTAATAGCGCATGCGCATTTATTCAACTATTTTACACATCTTTTTCCAATAGTTTTCGAAAGGAAAAGCCGCGATTTTTGTTTTGTTTTTCTTCACTGTGCAGTTGAGTTAAGAAGACGCGCAGCTCGATTGAATTGAAAAAAGAATATGAATGGAATGTACGTTTCGGCTGGTCTTGTTGGAATGAGTGGTCGTAGTACTGACTACTTTGTGACTCGTCAACAATAAAATCATCATTATCGCCATCAGTGTTGACAGTGTTGGCAAAGCCAGTTTCGGTGCAGTGAAAGTTAACATGTAAGAGCGTTTAAACGAAATGAAAATGACATGCAGCGCACATGTCTGAAGTCAGTTATTAAAATTGTCAATTTGTAATACATCATTAGTTCGACTGAGTTAAAGCTTGTTTAGTAAATTACTTACTTTACTTTAAACTATCTTTTATTTAAGCTCATTTGATATGTTTACCGAAAGTGTTGAAAAACAGCATTAGGCGGCATTTCGCGAAACCCCCGAATTATTCGCCAAATAGTTAACCTAGTTCTATTTAAACTAGCACATCTTTTGGAAATTTCTTTGCTCAAAGCAACTTCTATGATATCATGCAAAATTCAACGAGAATTTAATTTAAATATATTACACAATGCGTCAGCACTTAAACCCATTTGACATTTTCAATTGTCTGCGTCGGTTGGTGAGCTGAATGCAGAACGCGAAACAAATCAACTCAAGAATAGTGCCACAGTTGTGTAGATTATGAAGTATATTATATACTTCGTTGTATACTGAATCATGCAGATTTAGAATTTTTTTTTGTGTTAAAATTCGCAAATATTGTTGAAAATAAAAGGCATGATAAATGCGCCAGATGAAATCATCAATTAAAATTGAGGCAGCTGCGTTTTTGCTCTTAAGAATAATCATGATGGGAATGGTGGTTACTTCTTAACTCAAGTCAAGTCGTGCCTATCATCCTTAGTTAATCTGTGTTAGTAACCAGAGACTTGTATCGTGCTGTCGACTTTTTGTTTAAACGGCCCGAAAATGGCGAAAACAATACTCAGTTCTCCCATCTATATTTCTAACCCCGAGCAATGTAAATTTCCTGCATAATTCTATTACGAAAAATGTTGTCGTTATTTTTTTTCTTTTTGTTTTTTGCTTGCTTGTTTTTGTAATTTTTCTTGCTTGAGGAAACCTCGAAAACAACGACGAACATTTTACTATGACGATGACGATGAACATGAAATGCACTTCAAGATCCGCCTGAAGGTTTGTTTTCATATTAGACAACAATATTTTTAGCCTCAAAGTCGCCGTGATTCAACCGCACCGCGAGTGGTCAGCTACAATTGCCAACTGATCGCGATGCACACGCGGCCAAGTAGAAAAACCGCAAACAAAAAAACGGCTAAAACTTAAATTGATTTAACCGAAAGATTAGCCGGATGTACGGTATGGAATTGAAGCAAGACGAGCTTCACAACAACCCACAGTGAAATTATAATTATTCCTCGCTAGAGTTGAATAAACTCATTAGGCAAATGAGCGCTTTACAACACTTCAAATATCTTCTTGAAGTTTTTGTAATATTTTATTGATATTACTGTTATTGTATTATACAATAATCCTGCTGCAAGTGCCTTAAATTTGGCGACTAATTGTCGGAGCAAAAAAGTCGTACTCATGTCTAATGATGAGACCTTTTCATTAAGCTTATCATTAAGTACTCACTGATGGCGGAATTAAGAAAAAACATGGAGTTGTCACTGTTTCCAAACTGACTGATTCAAACAAAGCTCTGAGAGATAATAAATCTGGGCTTCGAGGAAATATAAATATAAATAAACTAACCTAGAACTTAAAGTTTTATGGTAAGACAATCTATAATAATCACAAACAACTTCAAGCCCATTTAATATTTGACAGACAGATACACGTAGAGCAGCATCTGTTCATCATAGATGTCACAACATTGTAACCTTCGTAACCTTTCCTCATGCTTACCGATACCGATATAAATTCACTCTGTTGTCGAACACTGTAACAGCTGCACGTAACCTTGTAGGCGGTGTTGGATCGCTTGGGTGAGTGAAGCGATTATTACTACCTTGGAGGGACGGTATAAGTACACAGTACATGTAAATGGGTCGTGATCAGTAGTAGTAAAAACTTTATGCGATTTCAGGCTGCTCTAAAGAAATTGCTCACCTTGTCGGTTAAGTGGAAATCTAAAGCACAAGAATTCTATTTAGAAGCGCGAAGTTACTATTTTCATGCCGCTTTTGTCTGCGCTTCAAAAGAACTACGCCAAACACACCTTAAATGCAGCAAAGCGTAAAGTTCTTATTCTTAACTGGCTGACTAAAAGACTAACTGACTTACAGTCGAGCCATTTAAGTAAGAACTATCGCGTTTTTAGAAATTCTACTTGAAATTACAAAAAAGAGCGCAACATTTTTGCATGTTTAAGTACTGAAAAGAGGATTGGGCTGCGCTAAGCTGGTCAGCCATTTCAGCGTGCTGACATCATTTCAAAGACGAGCTGAAAACCAACAACAGACTTGAATCTAATTACACTGTATTAAATGCTTGGCGAGGCAGAACTACAGAACCTGAACGAATACCAAGATTTAAGTCTCTTTTTTCATTTATTATTTAGAACTACAGCAACTACTACGAAAATGTATTTCGAATTATCAGTAGAAACACCATAAAAATAAGTTTATGTAATCAATAAAGTTATCACATTTTGTCGCTGCCGTTTAAGGTCATGGACGATGCCACTAAAAAGCTCGACTGAGTAGTCGTTGTCCGATAATGCATGGAAAAGTCGAAACAAATTTGACGAAAATTCAAAGAATTCATCCAAAGCACTTTCAATGGCACTTGGCACGAAGACTGTATTCTTCGTGTATTTTCTACTGTTTGAATGGCGAAATTTGAATACAATGGCCCCCAATATAGACGGACTGAGTCGAAGGAGCAGACCGTGTCTTTATGAAATGCAAAAAATATTTTCGCGTTATTTTCATACACAAAGCAGAAATCATATAAAATGTTGCCAAAGAAAGTTTCAATTCGTTTGTGAAAATAGTCTACAATTAATTTTCATTATTTGCATCTTGCGTGCAATCAATTTGATGGTAATTGGAGGATTTTTGTACATGTTTATAGCCAGGTGAGGCATTATTTTCTCAACTTTACAAACGAATTTTTGAAATATGACGAAATTAAATGGAGAAAAAATTTAATATTATGAAAAAATATGTTGTGTATTTTTTTGAATAATTATAACTCGAAAAACTCGAATTCGAATGCACTTCGAAATAAAAAATATGTTCGAATGAATAATTTAGCTTATTCGAAGAGAAAAAACTTCGTCGTCTTCACTAACTTTTATTTAATTTATTAACTAAGCTCCCAAATTTTAGTTAGATTAATTTGTTTTTTTATTTAATTTTTATTTAGTTTGTGGATTATTAATATTTTTATTATTTTTAATTATGTATTTTTGGCACTCAACACACGAAATTGTGTTACCGAAAGTATACTATATGCACTAATATATAATAAATATTTAAACAATAAACTGAATATGTATTATTCATGATTACACAGTAGCACGTAGACCGAAGAGCACAGTTTCCACAGCAGCGATTTGATCTTCGAAACGCAAATTTCGAACTAAACAAAACATTCACGGACATTAAACCGAGCAGCTACGCTATAAAGACTATGGAGAGCGACCGAACCCAGTTCGGAGACTTCGGCGAATGTCTCTGAGAACATAGCCGAGAAAAATTTAAGGCAAACTCAGCTGAGCAACAATGGGCAGATATGATAATGAATTTCGATTGAATTGGAAACGAAGACGAAGTATAGTGTTGGGGGGAGCTTATGTTGAGCAGAGACGACACGCGATGTTCAATGACGATTCCCTGCGAGGAAAAAGAAAATCTCAGCAGTAAGGGTCTAGAGCAATAACAAGAACAAAATATGTATGTATATAGACGAAAAAGAAAATTTTCAATTAAAAAAAAAAAATAAACAATTATAAAAGAGAGCAAGAGCGGGCAGAGTTCTTCTATAAACAATAAACATATGGATTGAAGTGGGCATGCTCAGCTTCGGAATACAATAGGGAATCAGCAACGATCGAAATCAAGATAGGGGTTGAGTGCTGTGCTGTGGCGATCCACACTCTCCACGCATGAAATATATGAATAAGCAGAGCAGTCAGGAGAATTTCATTACAGAATTACAATTTATGTGGAATTCGTATCTTTGTATCATAATAAAAACAAAGAGTAATTGCAAAACGAAAACCGAATAAGCGTGGAAGAGGGGGAGTAAATAAACAGAGATACACATCATTATTGAACAAAGGAAGCTCAAATAAATGTATGTATCTTATTGTAAGCCTTGAGTGGTATAAGTGAAAACTTTTACGAGGCATATGTATGTGACGTCATTGATAGGCCCAGATGACTAGCCAAACCTTTACTTCAGTACTACGTTATCAGGCATCAAATGGAACAAAAAAAAAGCTTCATAAAATCGAGCGCTAATCAAGACAACGCCTCATTGTGACGCCGATTTGAAACATGTGAAAAGTACTCGCCCATTTTATGAAGTTGCGTGTGAACAACGAAAAAAATTTAGATTAAATTAATGAAAATCTTCGGTTTATTGTTATAATTATTGTTATTATTATTATATTTTTATTTACTTTTTTTAATTATTTACTTAATTCGCTTTTCTTTTACAATTTCATCAATGCCCTTTTTCACTTTCATCATTTTCCTTTTCAAATCAATTTTTAATCTTTCGACAAAAGCCGGCAGTAATTTGCTTTGTTGAATAACAAGGTTTTAAATGGGCTGATTACGATTAGATAGACGCAACCGATCGATAACGATTCTTTAGTTTTACGTCGCAATCGCATTACAGCCACTTGTCGTTAGCTATGCCAGTGAGACCACGTTCAAAGTTAATTGTGTTTTGCCTGGCACTTCTTTACACATGACTTTCCGCTTATACATATGTGTTTTGCGGGTTTTATTTATTTACTCATTATTTTGTTTAAAATTATTTATTTAGGCTCAGATGTCATTGTCAGTCGTTTGGGCTTTTGAGATCGGAGCAAAGCACGTTATGGTGCAAAGCAAGTTTTTTGTTTGTTTTATTTTTGTAGTGCATTTCTTAATTAACACTGCGTCATTAAAGGTTTGTAATTATATTTATTTTAAACAAATTTATTATTTTTTTTTATTTTACATTTTTACACTTTTACACTTTTCTAGAAAAACTCACACCATCGCAGACGCTTTGCGGCACGTAACGCCGCTTCCTTCCGTTGGTTTCGCTGCCGTACTAAACACAAATCGCGAATTCGCAACACTTCACTTTGAATTTTCGCTGCAACAGAGGCGCGGCAGCAATGCGATTTGCATGCAGCCGTCGTTGTTGCAGCAAAGACAAAGACGACGGAAAATACATTTTCCGAAAAAAATTTGAATAGAAAATTATGATAATAACACGGCAAACGATGAAGTGACGAGAGAGCGACGAAGAAATTAACACACGGCAGGCTTTTCCTAACAACAATAAAACGCGCTTGTTGTTGTTGCCGCCGCTGGCAACCGCATTAAAAGAAAAACAACTAAAAAGAAAAACTAGCAAACGTAAAACAAACGCCCGCGAGAAACACGAGAAAGAAAAACGACGCAGCGCGAGCAACTGTTTCCCAATGTTGTTATCGCGGCGAGAGTTGAGTTCAAAATGAGCGAACGAACCTCGTTGACGATGGCGATGGCGTCGACGTTGATTCTACTATGGCAGCGCGCTCGTTGCTGGGCTCGCTGCTTTTCTGCTGCTACTACCATGAAATTCGTAGTAGTATTGGAAAATGTAGTATAAGTGCATTTCGTCGTAATGCATTGGGGCGAATATGGAGTGACAAATGTACTGTAATGGCTTGGAAAAGGGCCTAAAAAGTGAAAAATCGAATGAGACGGTTGCGCGCAATTGGAATTTGTGCATTATAGCGCAAACGTAACTTTGTGTTAAGGAAAGACAGTTCTAAAGCCTTTTCCACCCCTACAAGTTTTGTTGTTTGGTAGCCATGACTACCATAACGTTGCAAACGCCTACAACAATAGTGTATTACCGAATTCTAGAAAGGGAGCTGCAGATAATAGAAATGCAATAAAGGCAAAACCAGTTCATACCGAACGTTGCTCACATATATCTCAAGAGGCTTTAAAACTTTGCTAATGGAGTTGCAAAATAATTGATCTTTACAACTTTTAATGCCGACTGAAAAGTCCACCTTAAAATCAAGTGACTTTAATTGATGTCATGCGATAAGTAAAAAAAATTAATATAATAAAAAAAGCAATAACAATTAAAATGAGAATTTAAATTTATCACAATTTTCGATAAGCGCACAGCGCCTTCGAGAAAACATAGGCAGCCAACAAATAATTTGACGTAATGAATTTATCAGCCGAAAACCCAGCCACTGGCATATTCAATAGTACACGTTATCCGTGGGTTGATAATTGAAGTCGTTGCGCATTATAAGAAATATCTATAACAACGAAGTGACAAACTTGGCTCAAGTCATTGAAGGTGGAGTAGACAAATCTAGTTTACCTTGTACAACCTTGCGGAATTAATTATTTTTTGTTTCTGTAATTTTTTTTTCACGCCTCAGCAGTAAATATTACGTCAGTTTTTTCATTCCGATTGGCAAAAAACTTTAGCAAACAATTTTAGCTTGGTCGAGGAGTCGACACTCTTCAGATCAGACTACGAACCAAGAAGTTCTGACAATTTCGAATGAGGTTCAGTCCGTAGTGCGACTGTGACTGTAAATAGGCACATGAGGCCAAGGAGTCTTTCAAAAGGAGCAATAAAAAGAATACAAAGTTTTACCAAACTTAATCTGGTACTAACTGTAATTTTTATCCGTATATCTGACTCTGCATTATATATATTTTTCATCCGCGTTCATATATAAGGTATAGATTTGCTAATATGCAGAATAAGTAAACAGCTGTCTCCCTTATTTCAAATCGAATCTTTTTTACAATAACAACATCTTCTCCGATTAGGGTTCGAAACAAGGTTTCCTTTAAAATTCCGTTCTTACCACAAAAATTTCGAAAATTCGAGTACGGATACATTTAACTCGGAACCGTATTGCAGTCTTGTTCAAGTCAATATACCATTGAGAGACAGTACTTAGGTCTTTGCCATGGAACCGCCCCAGTTAAACAGTGTCTGGCTACTGATTTTATCAACCCTCCGATACGGTGTGCCTGCCGGAAAACTAATATAATTTGTTCATCTGTGAATTATTTTTCTAAGCAACAGATCTGAAGAATTGCGGTTTCTCTATGGATACTTAATTTAAAATATGGGTATCTAAAGAGCCACTCTAAAATGAGCGGTACTAATGAGACTCTACTAAGAGAACTATAAAGTCTCTAGACTCTATAAAGTCGTGAACTTGTTCGATGGACTTGCACCGATTCTTTTTGTCACAACTGAAACAAATTGGATGGCAAAACTATAATGGTAATTCACAAAATACCTCATTTCATGTATTCATGACGACTTGTGTCAGTTTTTATGTTTTGTGTGGGAGGCTAATTTATATATGTACTTATTTTTCAAATGCTAATATTTTGTACGTTTGCTGGTGAATAAGTTACAGGTTGACTATCTGATGCAAAACATACCGACACAGGCACTTACCATGTGCTTTTTTTTAGAGTTTCTGGTTGTCTTTTGTGGTTATGCAAGTTATTGTTGATGGCACTTACCTGAAAAGATAAGAAGAGATAGAAAAATATTAAGAGTTATTTAATGGATATATAGAATCGTAAGTACAGCCTGTAGAGGGTGTGTCTGTACGTGAACTCAGATAGTGTGTTGCTAGAGAAACAAGAATACTTTAAAGCTCGCAGGTGGCTTGAGTTAGGCCAATGTATCGATCCAAAGCAAAAGAACTGAACTCAATTGGAAAACAAACGGCTGGCGAACAAATGAAGGCATCGAAAAGGTCTTTATCGATTAAACAAAATACTATATAAGCTAAAATATTTACAAAGCAACCGCTTTTACAAAATAAACGCTACCATTTGCAGTGTTTAAGAATCTGTCTTCTGTGCAAGCGCCATGAAGTATGCTACAGCTAAGCGTATTTTTACCTAGTTATGCATTTGACTTTTAGCTTTTGTTGGCCCATGAGAGAGGTCCGAAGCACAGAGCAGAGTTCAGTGGAACTTTCATCGATTTACCTTGGCATGTGAATCTGGCATATGGCAGAGAGCATGTGGTAGAGCTTCTGGCAGCCTATGTTCGATGCTATGTGGCACATAATGAGTTCTTTTCATACATTTTGTTTTCTTTGAAATCCATAAGACGCTTAGACTGACCACCACCTCTAATTGTCAATGCTCTGTTTGGCCGTACAGACGTACGAGTGAACCACAAAGCAAAAGCGAAAGGTGCTAAGCAAATGGGTTATAAACAATCCAACATTTAATTAGCGAAGCGTAAGGTGGAAAGCTCATGAGTGCACAGCGGCGTAGATAATTATGTACAACAAGTGCGAAGTAGCAAGCTAAGGATAGAATTCAAATACATTTTAAGAAACTACAGTTTCTTCAGCTGACACCAAAATAAAAAAATAATAATAATACATAAACAAAAATGTATCTCTATCACTTGCGTAGATTTCCCAAAGCATTGTTCGCTTTTCCTTCTTCTTCTGCTCGCACCATCTTCTGCACTTACCTACAACAACTATTATGCAATTATAACTAGCAGCGTATCTTGCAAGTCGCACAATGGTAAAATAATCGCCTGCCTCAAATATGCAAAAACATGGCGGCAGTCAGACAGACAGATAACTCGACAGGCAGAGCAACCCACAGCAATCACAGTGTCTTAGTTCCGTATGCAAAAGCAATTTGTTCAATTGTCTGCTAACTCCAAAAAACGTATCTATGCCACATCTGGTGACGACATCATCGTAACTCAGATACGGAACACGTGGAAAACACACAAAGCGAACAACAAACTATGCTATGAAAATTCAATTTTCTTGCTATAAATTTTTTGTTTTTGTATTTTTTTAGCTGAAATAAGTTGCGCACAATTGAAGTCTATTAAATGCGATTTGCCGCAGATTTTCGAAGTGCTCTTCAAACAATTGCGCTGACAAGGGAATTGAAAAAGTATATTTTTATACTCTTCACCCAGTGAATAACATACTGATGTATACTGTGGGGACTGACCACTATAAATTTCAATGGTAAAGAAATAGAAAGAATTGAAAGGCCTTTTGGCCGTACAAACTCCAGTAACTCCGAACTCTGAAAAATGTACATTAATACAACCAAAACAATTGAAGAAGTTCCCGATATGGCTTAGGGCGTCAGATTATGAAGTATTGTCTCATATAGATAAATCAAGTGTCCCGATGTTCGATCGAGGTAATTTCCCAAACCACCCAACGGATTTCAATGAAATTTGGGAAATATGTATGGATTGGTCTCTAATGCGAAATAGGGTAGTAGTTTGGCGACTTGGCAAAAAGTATCGGAGCTCAATTGGGAAGTGACGCCACATCCACCGTATAGCCTCGACTTTGCACCATCAGATTACCACTTGTCTCGCTCTCTTCAAAACTCTTTGAGTAATGAAACGTTCGATGTGGCTGTCAAAAATCACCACTGACACAGTTTTTTGTCCACAAGGATCAGACGTTCTTCGAGGACGGAATAATGAAACAAAACGGCCAATACATAATCGAATAATGTTTGATCTACATATAATAAATCAATTTTTAATTTATTGAAAGAACCCTCATGGCTTTTGCGCACACCCCATAAAAAAGGGAACTACAAAATTTTCTATAACTCCTGCTTGTGCTTTTTAATAATTCTGTCCGTTTATGAGAAATATTTTAATGAAAATTTTATGAAATGTAGTATCTGCGTCCAGTTATTGAAACGTTCGGCTATATTATTTTTGTATGGAGAAATTAATGAAAAGGTTGTGACGAAGAAGTCTGGTTATGGGGGCTGTTCGTAATGGGTAATTTCACTGCATATCGTTTTTCTATTGTATTTTTTTTTAAATCGTTAAAGCATTACTCGAAATCCGCATAAGTCTAGAAGTATTGCTATAATGGAAGCCATTATGAATTCGAGAAACCTTGAAACAAGTACAAGTAGAGAGATTTTTTCCTGAGGAACTATTATTTTACTTCAACATATATGCACATATAACTATATTTATAGAACGAATCATCATATCAGTCGTGCCAAATATCTGTTGATAGCCCTTCCCCTTTCCCCATTCGTGATATTAACAACTTTTTTCAAGACAACTCAAATCGATTACAACGCAAAGCTTCAAAATTTAAAATTTTCCAATCAAATAAAGTGCTCAATCAATTAACTCCTCATTTGATAATTTATTCATCATTAGCAACTACTCGCCACGCCCAACTTCCGTTTCCCGTTTGCAATGCAACGCTGCGGTTGACGTTGCAGTCGCCAGCGTACGTGTTTATATTTATTAAGATTATAAGTAAAATTATTGTAATTTGTTTTCTTTTGATTTTTTGCAACTGTGCTTCGTTGTGAACACAGATTTGCATAATTTATGGATAGCAGTAAGGCTGTCAAATAAATGTTCAACTTTTACACCTGGACAACGGACAAAGTTGTAGCTAAGTGGACAGCCGCCAAGGCATCATCACACTTTGGGCTCATTATGCAGTCGTGCGTATGCGCCCGAACGCGTGCCCAAAGCAAACTTGAAGTGGCAAATCTAATGAATTCATTGTGCAGCACGTCGCCCAACGGAGAGAATGAATTTAACAAAGCTGGCTGCACTTATTACAAAGTGCATTAATCTCAGCCTCGTTACCAACTTGTCGAAATGTTTACTTAACCAAATCCAGCCGCATTGCCATCTACAGCTAAGTTGTGCCACAAAAAAAATATTTCATTTGTAACAACTGCAAATGTTTATGAGCATTTCCAATTAGGCAAAATGCGGATTGCTACTGTAAACGACTGACTGACTGAAAAAGTGTAACCAAAGAAATTGTAACAACAAAACTGAAAAACGTGTCTATTTGTTTTTGTCTGTTATAGTCGAGAAAAACACACACCGATGGAAAAGGCATTTCAAGTTTGCTACTACTATGTGTAGTTTTTTATTTGAAGTTTATGCAATTTTAGGAAATCGCAACCAATTTTTTAAGACTTTGTTCTCAGAAATGCTATTTTTTGGCAAGAAAATTGAAAAAAAAAAAAATTGTTTTTAAAACCATAAAAAACTATTTCAAAAGCCTGGGCTTGCTTTATTTGGGCGCAAGGAACACCTGGTTAGGCATTTCTGTTTCGTTCGAGTGGGTGTCGAGCTTTTTGCGTGGCATACACATTGCACAGACAGGTTTTGTCAATCAAGACAATTAATATACAACGAAGGTATATGTACGAGTATAAGCCATTTCCTGTGGAGGCATGATAAAGCTTGACAAATAATGCAAATGCGCAGTCAACGGATTCCACCGATTTTAATTAAAAGTTTTGAAACCACTAACGACGACCTATGATTGTACAACTCTTCTAAAAGCCTTCTAAGCGTTTCAGCAGAAGTTTTCTTCAAATTAATAAAGTAAATTAACAGTTTCGCATGAAAAAATTATCTCATTCTGGGTAAAAACTAATAATATTATACTTCAAGGTTATAGTGTTGACAGATCATTTTATATCTGAAAATTACAAGTGGTGGGACCTGCGTTTGTAAAACGGATAGAACTCTTTTACTCTTTTTATTTTCCTGACCTCATTGTTTCCATTGTGTTTATTGGCATACTCGGCAAATTGTTGAAGGCATCATCGGACATTAAGAGAGTATAAAAAAATTACCTGAAACCATTTCAAATGCCAACAAAACGAAGAAGGAACATTTTCACCTACTCCAGCAACCACACTAAGCCTTCTAAATGCCATTTCAATGACCTTGAGGCGCCTGCTGTAACGCTAAGCCAACGAACATGGCCTTAAGTACATTAATAAAACATGGTTTTACATAACAAACACAGCAATAACAAAGCCAACAACTATAAACGCCGAGTGCCAGGTGCCTAGTGGAGGAGAGCCAAGACTTGGTCTGAAAGTGAATCCAAATTAGGCAGCGGCAATGGAACGGCAGCAACCCACACCAAATTTAATTTCACCTGTACACGATTTGCGATTTGCTGCAGCTAAAGGCAATCAGTAAAGTGCAAAAAAATAAATAAAAAAATTAGATATAAAAAAAAACAGCGTAAAACATGTTTCGACCATTACAGATAGCAATTTCAGTTCGCCTGCAATGAACCTTTGTGAAAAAATGGCGTAGAAATTGGCGGCGAAGAAATAAAAGTGAAAAGTTGCTTTGCCAAAGTCAACGTTGAGTCGCTTCTCATATGGGAAAACTGTCAACGAATTGCGAAATTCCACAGAACTTGAAATTGCAACTAAAATATTTCTGCGAAATACTTTCGTCTAATGGACGAAAATTAATAGATTAAGACGTATAAAATTTAATAATAAAAAATTTGTCGAAAAACGGCTTGCTGCATACAATGACGACCAAGAGTAGGCCAATTCACACCACCAATGAAAAGAAATTAATGACTGCAACATTATAAATTTTATCAAGCTATTCAGACGAGCAAGCGTCAGAAGCGTAGGTTTTTGTCAAATCAGCACATAATTAGAATGAAATTGAAATTTCGTGATCGATTAAATAGGCTTTTTTTTTCTTTTGATGTAGTACTTACCCTGTAATCGTAGTCATGCCGATTCTCCAGACTGATATCGCTGTACATGTCTTCGGTTGTATCACAGTTTGAACTACGTCCCGATGAATTGAAGCTCGATGATCGATAGAGTTGGCTGGATTAATAAATATAAAAATAAAAAAATTAAATTTCATCTTCAAGCACCAACGAAACAAAAATGTTCATACTATTTTCAATTTTTCTGTGAGAATTTTCGTCTACATGCAATCAAATTTACAGTTTTAATACAACTACAGACATTACAACTCATGACTTAAACATGACCAATTCTAAATAAACTGTGAAAGTCGACTGTTCATTCACTGTTGATTCGCCAACTGTTCATGTATTCACAATGGTCATGTCTTCGTCATTTTCAACACATAAGTCATGTTCACCACTACGAATAGAAACTCACCTCGCTAAGGCATTTGTGCTGATCTGTCGACGTCCAGATCTGTAAGGGGGGACGGAGAAATAAATATTATTATTAGATTTTATTTTTATTTAAACTATTTTTTTATATCTACACGAACTTAAAATTCCAACACCAACCAATTTTTATTCACCAGCACTTTTATTCACATTGCCACCAAATGGACAAATCATACATACCACGCACATCGTGAGTGAAGCCCTATTTTAGTGCAAGAGCAACAAAATTGCACTATAACAAAAAATAAATAAACAAAAGAAACCGAAAACAATTCTACGACATTGAATTGAACAATGAAACTGTCAACGACTTGACACGTGATAATGAGCAAAGAGCAACAAAATTAACTCACAGCCGGCAGGGCACCACCCACAGGCCCTTGGTCGAGAAAATACTAAGGTAAACAGTGAATACAATTGAAAAGCAATTGCTGCATGTAAAATAGAAAATAATTGAGAAAATTGCTTTCCTATGTGCCTGAAAGAGTGCGACAAAAACGTATCGGCAAGTCTGCGCAAATGAAGCGGTTCGATTGTCTCGCGGTCTTTTAAACTGGTAACGGCAATGCGCAACTAAAAATAGCACAGGTGTTTGCCTTATTGTTGTTTCAGTATTTCAATCATTTTTGCGTACGTTTCAATATTAAGAACCGCATGTTGAGGAAAAATTATAATTTTTTAGTTGAGCAGAGACGTCATGGGCTTGAAGGAGGTGTGAAAATTGTTGTTATTGACCAACTTTCGAGAGTGGCTAGGGCCAAATTTAAACAAGGCATTAATGTAGATATATACTGGGTATAGAGCTTCAATTTTGTGCGTTAAATTACCATTTCGAATTGAAAAAAATTTTTTTCGAAAACAAATTATCAATTTCGAAAAAAAAAACTTTTAGTATACATACAAACTTTTCACCTTCGAATGATCAATTTTAAGAATTAAACCAAACAATCTTAGAAAACTTTGTTTCCCTATTTCAAACAGGAAAGTACATTTGAAAGGAAAACTTAAACGGAATTCGAATAACCATAGAAGAAATTTAGAGTACAAAAGTACTAAAAATTCGACTTCAACAGCTTATACAAACCCTATTCAAAGAGAATATTTTTCACCTACTTCCGAGGGAGGTTTGTCTCAGTTTCAAGCATTGAATAGTTTTGTCATCAAGGTGAATAGAAACGAAATTTCCATTTTGCCACTTCGAATATAAAATTAGAAGTTCGAACAATAAATTTCAACTTCCAATGCAATATTTTTGACACTTATCAAATACATAATCAAAATCTATTTGAGTCGATCAATATTGATGAGGGTAGACTTTAATTTTAATACATTTTGTTTACATATTTTATTTTTTCTTTTGGTTTCACTCAAATAAAATCTACTTCAGATGATTAATTCAGGCTGAAGAACAATGCCTGCCCTCAAACTTCAAATTAAAATCAAGTACGGACATTTCAGAATACTGTGAATCGATCAAGTATGAAGAAAATGCAAACATTACATAGTCTCGAAATCTGTGTGAATGAAATAGGATTTGTCTAGTTATATTTTTAATAAAAAAAAAAATTTTATTTCGGAAGACAAGTAACAACTTCGATTGCAAAATTTGAGCCAAAGAAACTAAAAGCTTAAGTTCGAGTGCCAAATTGAAAGAAATATAAAAATAAGGTTAAGATTATATTGCAGTTGAAGAATATTTTTCGACCTTTAAATTGGTAACTTTTTTTCAAATATTCGAAATTGATAAAGTGGAAAATGTTTTAGTGTAATTTTTTGATTGAGAGTAAAGACAATTGAAAGTTGAAAGCACAGCAAAATAAATTTTCACATAAAAGCTGACAATGAAAACCATATGCAAAAATTAATTTCGAATTTTCTATAAAAAAAAACCGCAAATACTGCCAAATGTGTTGTTGAAGGTAGTGATTGAAAAAATATGCGGTTTCCGGTGAAATTTGTGAATGTGTTGATGAAAAGTTTTGTGAAAAATATTCGACAAGCTACGTGTGTTGTGGGAAAATTATAACTGGAATAAATATGAAATAAATAAATTCCAAGCTCATTTTTTCCATGCTATACTAACTAAGAAGGTTCTGTTTTCCATTACAAACAGAGTAGGCAAAAAAAAATATATATACAATTTTATTTTGAGGCCAACTGAACTCATTAACCTCATTTGAAGTTTGCGTACCAATGCGTGTCATACAAATACCAATTTGTTTCTTTCTAACTTTAATGCTTTTTATTCGCTTATTTATTTGCCAAAAATATACGAAAAAACACACTGAAAAAGATATTAACAACTTGTGCTCTGCACATGGCATGATTTTTTAATTTTTTTCTTTTTTTGTTCTTTTTTTTTGTGGTATGATTATTGTATGACGCAACTTTCGTGTGAAAATATAACAACATCAAATTTATTATGCAAAATTATAACGAATTACATAAATAATAAACCTCATTGATTTCTTGTACTTGTACGTGTTGGAATCGCGACAAAGTCTAATGAATACAAAAATGTGCATGTATTTTTGAAATATTTGAAATAAAAATGTATAAGAAAAATGTCTAATAAAAATAAAACAAAAGATTGCAACATTCGTTTTCATACTAAAATATGCAATTTTATTGCAAAAGCAATTCATGTCAATGTGCGAAAAAAAAAATTCACTTTCAAACTTCAACTCGGCATCAACAAAAATACTTGAAAAACAAGCGTCAAATAACAAAAATGAAAAAAAAAATACGAAAAACAAAAAAAACATCAAGCGGTCAGTTGAAAAAATCAGTCAAAAAAATAATCTATGAAAAACTGACAACTGAAAAGCTGACATCAATTTTGCATGTGCACATTTTCAAAATTTTTTGCTGTGCTGGGTAATTAAATGAGCTATTTAAGCTGTTTTGAAATCGTTAGCTAAATAAAAAGCTTAAAAAAACTTGATTGCTAAAATGTGGATACAAAATCCATTTCATTCTAAAATTTGCCTTGAATACAACTATTATAAACACAATAAGAAATTGAATGCAAAAACTTCTACTATTTGTTAATTAAGCAAAACACAAACAAAATTATTTTAAGTAATAGAAATAATTTCAGCTACGCCCAAAAGAATTAAAGTAATTCCAGTAGAGTAAGGTTATATTGGAATTGTGCAGAATAGGAAATATTTATCAGATGTTCTCCAAATTAAAAAAATAAAGAATTAAATAAAAAATTTTCGGAAAGGATACTTTGGAAAGAATACTTTATTTTATTTATTTGTAGACGTCATACAAGTCATGTAAAGAACTAAAAACCTTACCCAGAAACCACGATCGACGAAGCAACTCCTTAAAAGTCGTACGATATGAGCTAAGCAGAAACTTATAGGGTTTCATAAAAAGCGCCTCTCCTAAAACCAGTTTCTCGGCTTCACATAAATCACCAACTTGTTTAAAGGCACCCCCCGGGCTAAGTCTGACAAGATAAATATCGATATGATGGAACCCGCCTCGTCTCACAGCTCCAGCATGTCTACCCGGACAGTGACCTGTATCATATTTGATAACATAGATCTATATAACAATTATAGTATGGAAGGCCTTTTTCTGTCCGAATTTTACGATTTGATTTGCAATTCGGCAGTGCAAACCAAAAACAGATTTTTCTGAACTTCCAAACAGTAATATATTGTTATATCACATAATCCAACCCATGCTTAAACGGAACGAACTTATTCATTAGAAGATATAGTACCCTTTAAATACACTATCCAATTCAAGAGCAAGTGAACTTCTATACCTATATGTATGCCTGCCGATGATTTGTTTACTTCTTGCCACCCTTTTTGGATAGCCCACTGGTAATATCCACAGTTCATCATTTTGCAAGAAAACTTATATATCTTTATATTCCCGGAATGCACATCAAAAGAAAACTTATATATCTTTATATTCCCGGAATGCACATACAAAAGCCTTTGAACTGTAGAATTCAATTTCAGACACAGCATTACTTTTGCGCCTTGTTCGTCCAACTGTGCTCCAGTCAGTTGTTATCATACACAAAGAATTACTCACACCCTTTTGTAAGAAGTAAACCTGTTGCACTCATTCAAGGTAACTTGGATAGAATGACCCCTTGCAAAGCCATGCGTAAAGAAATGTTCTTGCAGTAAAAGTATTTTCATGTTGACGACGAACATGCGAAGACGGTGACGATGCCGACGACAAGAATGGCGTTCATTTTTCATCGCCAAACCGCAAGACCACAAAAACCGGGACTCACGTGCAGCCCTCACTGAAACAGCACATTCGAACATAATTATTGTCGGCTTGAAGAGATAAAATACATAAAAACCGTCATGGCGGAAATTGAGATTGAGGTTTGTGGCGGTGACTATTTGTATTAGCAAAATTTTTCCTTTTATGCAACTATTAGCGTTTTTCAAATATAATTTTTACTAAAAAAAGCTTAAATAAAGCCAACGCAACACAAAAGGTGAGTAGCCGCTTACGTAACATTTTCAACTATAGTGAAATTAAGCCCTAACAGCGTCACACCAACGTCAAGCACCTGAAAGTACGATTTGTACCTAAAAATTCTAACAAATTACGCGATTCGCAACTAGTCGAAGCTTTGTTTTTTTAAAGCGTTACGCTTCGTTACACAGCAAAATAACTTTTTTTTTTCAATAGGTATTACTTTAAAGGCAGTTTAACGCCAAATTTTTGACGTTACGTACTCTTAGTCGGCGTCGGTAACGGGCCTACAGTCTTTACAACCAAAGGTATTCGCAATTTCTGAATTCGTTTTCGTTTTTAATATTTATCAAATACTGTAAATGCTTTGCTTTCGTTGCAAAAGCGCTATTGGAAAAGGTGTTTCGATCGCCTCGTAATTGGTCAGCAGTGTTGGTCAACGAAGCGTTTGATTATGCGCAGTTTTACACCTTCGAATTAGAAAATGCTACAAAATAAATTAGTGCAAGGCTTCCGGGAAAGAGGTTACCGAATACTACAAGTTTGGGTAAAACACTTTCTGATTTTAGTCTTTATTCGGTATTCGGTCGATAGAAAAGAACATTGAAAAAATAGAAAGCCAAACGACAAAGAGCCTAAGAACTACTCGTAAACCGAAGCAGTTTAGAAAGTATCACCCAAATCTTTACAACACCATTAATTTGCATAAAAGTTCTTAGTGGAGACATTATAAATTCTTTTATAGTGCGATTACTTTAACTCTTCGACTTCAAATTTAAATTTTCTAAATATTCTTATTTATCGTTGACTCATTAATCAGCATTTCACTATCTGAAAACTATGCAACTTTCAGCCAACTTTTACACGCTGTTCTATTAAGAATAACTTGGTTTAGATAACAACTTTGACAAGTCAACAAGCACTTTGCAAAATGGAACTAACATCAGTAAATAACTCCACATTTGTCAATGCCACCGACAACATCATGAAAGCCTTTGTCACACGATGCCAGTTTATTAATTAACGCAGTCTTGTTAAATTTAACAGCGTGCAAAGCTGAGAAAACTACGACGTCAACGATGACTTGTTTACGTACTTCATGAGTACGAAAAGACGAAACGCCGTGAGGAAAATACGAAAAGTCATAAAAAAACGTATAAAGTTGTTAAAATATACAGGTAAAGCTATAAAAAAGCAAGCATTGTGCAACGTCAAAGGAGGTACAAAGTAAAAACGAATGTAGTAAGAAAAAATAGAAATGGCTTAGAATGCTAAATTTGAATTGTGGCTTAGAATTATAGAAGGCCTTAAAATTTTGAATGAGAACTTAATTTCTAAATTAAAGCAGTCAGTTTTCATACGAAATTCTAATTTGAGTCATTTGACTTGTGAATCGACAATAGTCAAACAGGAGAATTTTTTATTCGAACAAGAGAATTTTTTAATAGAAGAAGACATTTTTTTATTCGAATAATTAAATGAAATTTATTTGACATAAAAAAAAGAAAATGTGTTTATGAGAACAAAACAATGTTTTTCTAACCAGAGACACTTTAGTTCAACCATATTAACCGAAGAACAATGACTTTTTTAATTCAATATATTAATTGAACAAGTGCCCAAGTGAGAACAAGGCCACCACCCAGTTTTTTATTACAGTGTATTTATATGATATATACAATAATTTTTTTGTACAACATAGACGATTAAAATATATAATATAGAAATATATAGTTTAATAGCAAACCGAACTAAAAACTAAATTAGTTATCACGAAAAAGACGTCCAACTTAAACTAGGTCGCATTCTTTAGGGAGAAAGGCATAATGCGGCCACATTATTGGCGCTAACCATTAGATGGCCCTAGTAAATTTAGTCATTTTCATTTAATCCTGATGATCCTGGTTAGGACAAAGTTGTCGAATTATTGTAATGTCATCGGTCCTTGATACGTGTGCAAAGTTTCAATTTAATCTGACGTTTTGAATTGGGTGAAAATGTCGTTCAAATATTTGTTTACAAACTTACAGGTGAAGTTTATATAAAACATGCAAAAAGCGAAATAGTATTTTTTTACTTTTAGTTGAACTTGTTGAACTTTGTTTTGGAGACTTTACATGACATAAGCAAAACAATTTTTAATTGTATAAAAATTCATTTTTGTAACCTTTAATGTGACAAGTCTCCTTTCTTTTTTCGGTATTATTTAAACTTTGATACTTTTAATTAGCAAATAGAAAACAAAAAAATCCAAACCTAGGTGCACTTTTATTCCCAGGCTAACATTTTTCAAAGGCTTCACTAAAATTGTTTAATTGCGCTTTTACGCTTCGTTTTAGCAACAAAGGTAGTCTCGGCAGTCAGGCAAACTACCGTAACGCCATTTCGAATTGGCGCCAATTGAAACCTGCGCACTTCCAAGGCGCAAAAAAGCTCGGTACACTGACTTACGCCACTTGCCTGTCAAATTAAGCGCATTTGAACTGGAATTGATTTGGTCGTAAAAATAAGCGAAAAATAATCAAAACACGATTTCTACGAACAGATTTTTCCGTGTGGTGGAATTCGAATGAGTCAGAGTTGACTAGCTGGCCAACCAGAGTGCTCTGGACGTCTTTACCACAATCCGACTTAGCTATTGTATAAAAGTGAAAGGTTTCTTGCTTGTGTGGGTGCTCAGTTTATGAAACATATACCTTAACTGATTGAGTGCGATAAGCTTTTATTACATTGAAAAACATAACAAGTTGTCACATTACAAGAAGTGAAAATATTACGTATACGCACTTTTTCAGATGCCTACCATCGTAGGGTGAATACTCAAAGTACTCGTCATCCATGGATGTGGAAGAACGTTGATTTCGATTCCGACTTCGACTATAGTTGCCAACGTGCATTATGTGCTAATCGGATAACGTATAAAACAAACTCAATACGATAAGCATGTGATAAGCGATAAGCATTTATTGTAGAAAAGAAAACTTGAGGTGCTGAAATTAATTTTAACCTGAGCATTTTCAAACGCAATGCACATAATATTTTCACGAAATAATTTCAATTTCACTGTAATCAAACCAATTTAGTTTTTTAATTATTGCACACAAATTAATTTCGGCATTTCGACAAATTAACCAAACTTTCGCAAACACTTTTTTATTACACTCGATTCCAGTTTGTTTTTGTTTGCTTTTTAAAATCATACTTTTTCTTCTCTTTTGATAATTACTTTTGCAATATAATTTCATTTTCGAAATCTCATATTTACCGCATAAAATCAAATACTAAAACGTGTGTGCGACGCCATATAATATACTAACGACTCGAAGATAGTCTACAACACGACTAATGCATCTCATAAATACTGAGTACAACTATTGTGGTAGCTCATCGTCGTCGTGACTGTCTTTCTCTCTGTTTACGTTTTCAACGTTTCAAATGCAATTGCTGGCTTTGATTCAAACACTGGTAACTAAAGTATGACTGACGTCTATCTATACAAATTGTATCTGAAAGCGCAATGAATGAGGCAGACCTAAACTTTTGATTTCTTTTCTTTATTTATTTATTTTTTTTTTTTGCGAACTGCTAAGGCACTAATTATGCCGGACTTGACGGCCTAATCGAAATCTGCGCTAATGTTGCTTGAGCTTTTGCTTTGTAACTGAACGATGATGGCCATGTAATTAAGGTTATATTGCTTTTCATTTCTTTCTTATTGGCGTTTAATTAATGTGTGGTGCATCCAACATGTTTTTTCTAGAATTAATGACGAAAAATGAAAGCGTAAAAATGGATACATTATAAAGAAATGTAGAGATACTTGCATGACTCTCAATTGCAACGAAAGCAGAAGTATTCGCTCGAAAAACGAAGTTGGCTTATAAGGTAAAAACGGGATTTCAATGAAAAATTAAAACAACCAATTGCAAGGATTTCTTATGAGTAACCAATTTGAGGTAACTTTGTACTTTCAAATAAAAATTTGTTTGAACAAGTCAAGAATTTGTTCAAATAACGAAGTGGCTCCCTTGTTGAAGATCAGACATAAGATTAACAAAGCCTATACAAAATTAACACTTCAAAATAACATTACAGCTCATGATCGACACTCATTGTGCTATATGTCTATCGAATCAAGCTGCGTACCAACACCTAATAACAGCAACACCAACGCCAAATCCAATCAGATTTATAATGAACCCCCGCGCCCTTCGCACTCACAACGAGACGACGACTAGAGTAGTGCGTTGACGGTGCAATTGTTAAGGCGTGACGACGGCATAAATTGGTTCTACGCACTTCGAATTTTATTTGAAAAATTCCAATTTTTTTTCTTTTTCATGCTTGTTTCATTGACTCTATTGTCGTTTATATGAATACATAAAAATAATAATAATAATATTATAAATATAAGCATGACCATAGCGGTTATAGCGAAAACATTTTATACGCTTTCTAACATACTTTTTATATGTTTTCTGTGAAATTTTGCTAATTTTATTTTATGACTTATTTATTTTTGTTTTTTTATTTAACACTTCTTTTTTACTAGTGTGAAGGCAAAAACCAACAACAACAAACTCAGTCGGCGGCGGCACTAAAAACTACACCAATAAACCGCATCGTGGAACAACAAAGCGATTTCAAATAACCAACCGAACACTTTTGCTGCCAATTTGTTACTGAAAGCTGAAAAGCGGACAAGCAAAATCACGTTGAGAGCAACAAACAGCGTGTTGGTTTGGCCAACAAACCGACCGAAGAGCGTAAAGAGTGCTGCCAGATGGTGCGTAAAAATATACAAAAGAACACAACGGCATTGAGACTACTTTTAGAGAATAATTTCCTCATTTGAACCGTGCCATAAACATTGGTAACATTTCAAAAGGGTTACAAGGAAAAACCCAGCAATACGAATATCAAAAATCGGGGAATTAGTGTAAGGGAAACCAATGAAAATAGAACTAAAACAATGATAATTAATGAATATACATGTCCAACATATCGAGAAACTCACACTTTAATTTGTCGGTACTAAACAATCCCGAAAGGTATTACTATGTACATCTATACAATAGATGGTAAACAGCGCAAAAACTATAATTACATACACAATAACGATTTACGTAATGGCCAAGTCTCCTTCCATTAAACCAATAATCTCATTTTCTGGCAACCACCATTAGCTTTTGGCGGTTAAAACACGCTCGAAGTGTACAAGTTTGAAGCGCACATGTTCGATGTTCGCTTACGTTTTTTTTGGATGTTTTTCATGATGTCTGCCTTCATCAAGCAGAGAGCAATGAAGCTCTGCGAATCGACTGCAGTCATTACACATTTTAAAGGTCTTTTCGTTGGTTTTATTGTAATTATTTTATAAAGCATTTCTAAGTTGCCAAAAAGTCTGGAGTCACGTCGCTTTGCAAAATAAAAAGCAAAAGAACATAATATGATAGGAATAAATATGCCCAGTAAAAAAAGTTGTTTGATTTGTAAAACGACGACGATTCGTTTGGCATTTAATTGAATTGCGAATAATTTCAAATCACAACTGGAAGTTTGTAGTTGCCAAGAACTATGGGGGTAATTTTTAAAGGAATTATGAGTGTAGGACTTAAATTCAGTGGTTCGAATTTGTTGTTATTCAATGGAAAGTTAAATTATTCGAATGATTTTTTTTTCTTTTATTGTTTTTTTAATTCCAATCATATTATTTTTGAAAACCATCTTACTAGATTAATCATTTTCATATTAACTTATTAATTATGTATTCGATTTGTGTAAAAATGCTCTCAGAGCTCAACTAACAATGTTTAACGAGACTCCATTGACGTACATAATTATGACGGCTGATTGAAGCGCAGTCAACACTTAAAACCCAATTAGCCGCAAAATTCAATAATTATGATCATCATGATGATGCTAAATCTAGTGGTTTGCTTAGTGAACTATGAAGTCAAGGTTAATTTAGTGTAGTGCATGAGTTGCGACAACAAATGGCATGCTTCATTCGTAGTTTTTAAAGGTTTTTAAAAAAATAATAAAAATCACCTGTAGAGAAATGCTGCCGTGGCATTAAGAAATAAATTCATTTTGAAGAGTGGTCATCAAAACCTGGTGAAAACAGTGGGCCTTTAAAATATTGCAACCGTAATTACACCATTTTTGCAGAGAGATAAAGCACAACTGATAAATACGTAAATTGCTGAATTCAAGACGGAGATAGTGAACAAAGCAAATCATCTTTTTCCCAGCTCTAAAAACACAAAACCCAAGCCAAACCAAGTTGTTTTCTTGAGTTCGCATGGTAAATTAAACATAAAATAAGCACAAATGAAACGAGTTGCTGGGAAAATGCGTTAGGGCAAAGAAATATATGTAGATAGCATTGGCATTGCCAACATGCAAATGGTTCAAGTGCACTCGCACAATTACTTTTTGCCTTCTTTCATGAGGCTAACAGAAGCTAAGTGAGCACTGAAAAAGTGACTTAATTAAGCGATGGAAACTTCTCACGATTGTGTTCAAAATCTACCATTAACGCGATAAATGGTGGTTGATAATATATGCTATATCGATTCAAGGTAATCTATTTTATTCCCCTTTAAATATTCCTAGCCACCACAAACACAATTTCTTACACAGGATACAAAACCTAGGCGGAGTTATTTAATTACCTACTCCCGTCTGACCTCTTCCTCAATGGAGGATTGGGTTTAAGGCACAGGGTGCGGTATAAAGTACTCAGTGTTCCTTACAAGCCATTTGAATCAACTTTTGTCAACAACAATTGTACATCATGAAAATTATTATTATTATTATTATATTGAACTCAATAACAAATGCCAATTTCGACCTAAATTCACGGAGAATGTGACAAAAGTAGCGACATTGTAATAAAACCAAAAGGAAAAACTTGTTTCCGTCGGCTTGCGGCTGAGACGGCCCCTCTCTTGCGGAGGCACAACACAACAGCCAACAAACAAGCCATACCAAGCAACCAACCCAAAAAACCAACTCGATGCAATGCGCATGTGTACTCTTCTCGTCTGATGCGCATACCAAAGTCATGACGACGATGTCGAAGCTTGTGGCAAGCAGCTTGAAACTGACTTAAAAGGTGAGTTCAACACTGAGCCGAATACCAACAGAAGACGTGCGTCTACCTTCAACCTTTTCACGCAAAATTGAAACAGACTGAGGTCTTAAGTTTTGCTTGCTCTAAGCTGTTGCAAAGAATAATGGCCGTTCAGACCAGACTTGTTAACAAGCCCGCTTGATTTTCTCTTCTTCAGAAAAACGTTAAGAAACTTGTATAAAAATTCGCGCAGGAAACATTAAAAAGGCAGCGAGATAGAGAGATAAAGAGAGAATTTTTATAGACAACAGGCTTGGTTCATATATATGTAGTTTCTTTCTAATTGTGCTGTGCCACATAGTTTTAAGACAGAAAATCCAAATAAAAAATGTTGGGCAAATTGGCAACGTTCAGAGCGAATAAATTTGATTCACTACAATTAATTATTTCTTTCGTTGGCGAAAATCTTGGCTAATAATTTCAAGCAATTGAACTTCGGTATGGCGCAGAGCGAGTCAATTAAGCCATGTTGTGCATAACGTTCGCCCAAAATCTCAGAAAGTGGTGCCAGTACGAAAATAGTTTTAGCAAAATTAAAGCATACATTTTTTGCATTAGCCTAATCTCTTTCAGGCTTTTATATTTTATAGCCCATTAACATGAGAAAATGTAGTAAGGAAAAAAGCCAAATTCGAAAACGTTTTTATGGGCCGGTAGATATACTTCATTATTGATTAAGTTCTATTGAGTTAGCAGATATTGTTTATATTTACAAGTGCATGAATTAGTTCCAATGTGAATTGGTGTGCAGATTTTAAGGTTTAAGAAAACCCTTAACCAAGGATTGTTAATTATTAGCTTTGAGTACCAACATATATGAAAAGTAAATGAAACCCATTACTATATAAAAATTGGATTTTCATTCACTTACTGTCTCATTGAGCCCCAACGGCGATGGGCTAAACTGTCAGGATTGCTGAAATTGTTATAAGAAGAATATAATTAGAATTCGCCTAACATTAACAGATTTTTATCAGATTTCACGAAGAAATTTGCAAATCAAAATTTACAAAATGAAAGATCATTGAACGTCTGTTGTCTGTAGTCCAAGAAATATAAAAACAATTAATTCAAAACATGTCGAATCAATAGACACACATAATAGATCCAAAAAAAGTAATTTTTAGCCTGAAAACCAGTCCGGCTATGCCGAAACTGCTATACTCTCCACAATTAAAAACCTAAGCGCATTTTTGTATAAAAGTACACGCTACAGGAACCTTAGCAATTGATCTTTGTATCTGTGGTCCCATAAATGATTCTCCTAAAACATTATAAATTGATTTGAAAAATAGTTTTAGGAACTTTAAGATTTAAGTAGTCTACATGATGATTATTATATAAGCTCTCTTCAAGTTTCAGCTGAATAGGTCAAAAAACAAAGCTCGAGTTTGTATGGAGGTACTCCTGCCAACGTTCGAAAAAAGTCTTCGTGCAAATTTCAACTTTTCAAAAACTGCGGTAGCTTTCGATAAAGTTGCGTCGTAGAACTAATCATATATATACGAACTTCATGACAAGTTATACTATTCCTTACGTGAAGAGTGTTAAAACAGCTTACAAATGTTTTAATCAGAATTTAAATTTATAATTCTTATTCATATGAGTAGACCCTTAAATTATATCTTTTGCACGAAAATCGTTTGATTCGCTTGAATAGATAGATAGTCAAGTCTACGGTATAACTTAAGAGTAATGAAACTTGGCTTAAAAATAAACGCTAAAACCACCACAAAAACCAGAGAGAACTTATTCATATGAATGTATACTCTTTGACAAAAACTGTGGTGAAAAATGAGTTAAGAGAGCAGATCGAATGAGCGAACCAGCGAGTACCTACAAATGAACAAATCTGTGTGAATCACAATCACGGTTATAGAAAACTCGTAGTCAACGCGACAGAGGCGCAGAGACAAGAAACTGGTTTTTAAGGTGGTGAGTAACTCGCATACAGTGTCAACAGATATGAAAAAAGTTGTTGTAGAAAAATGTATGCAAATAGCGAGACGATCGGACTGACGGACAATCATACAGCTAAACAGCCGAATTTAGCGTTGGCCATAAGAAGAAACAGGTATTTAAGAAAAGTATTACGTCAAATTTCAACGGAAACGCGAACTAGAGAGTTAAGCTGACAAGTTTGAGTTAAAATGTAGCATGCACAACTCAAATTGACTATTGTTTAAGCAATAAAAAATGAAATAAAATGAACTCAGTGCTTAGCCATAAAAGGCATTCGAAGTGAGACCAGACTCCAATTACGACTCACCTCGTGGGCGTGCGCCTGAGACTGCGTCGGGCCCAATTGTCGCGAGGCATGATATGCAGTTCACCATTGTTGCTGTAAATGTTCAGATATATGCACAAAATTGATTGTTAATATACTTAAAAATCGTTGTAAGCAATTTTCAGTAATTAATTTCGATACGCACTTGTGCGGCGTTGAGTTAGACACGACGTTGTGCGGCGCCAGCTCCAATTCCACGCCAGCGCTGCTGTTTGAGTTATTATTGCCATCGTTGTCATGATGACGCAAATTATGAAGATGAGGATGATTGTCTAAAGTGTTACTATGGACGGCGCTACTAATGCTACCGCTGCAACTGTCGCTACCATTAAGCTGAATCTGTTGTGTAGTGCGCCCAAAACCGTTCTCGCCGTAACCCTCAAAGGATTCACCATCAGAGAGCGACGAGCATTGTGATTTACCAGCATCGGCTGAAGCTGTGAATTGGAGTCAATTAGTAGTTTGCATTGTAGTCGATGAATAATTTACACCAATCACCTGCACTCGATGGGGGACTCGAGGGTGTAGGGCTACTTTCACCAGATGCGGACGTATCTACGGCGTACATATGATAGTCACTCCCAGTTGTCGACGTTTTCATCGTGACACCAGCCTTTAGGGTAGGCATTGGGGCCATTTTTACGCACTTTTTGAAATATATCGAATCGCTGAAAATATATAATTTATTAACTTTGACATTTAAATTGAGAATTTAATGTAATGAAAATCTAATAAAAGTAAAATCAAACAAATGTTGTACAAAAAAAAAAAAAAAAAAAAAAAAACTTCCAAATAAAGAAAGCAAGCACACGCAAACGAAAAACCTTTATTCACTAGGCCGCGACCCTAAAACAATGAAGTTCAAAACAAATGGAATACCTATTTTTAAGCCCATTTAGGAGGGACGTCATTAGAATGCTAGTTACGCACAACATGACAAGTAAATTTTGTTACTATATATATTTTTTTGTTTTATATTTGTTAATTTATATATGTATTATATATATGTATTTGATCTATTTATATAGACTCCCTATCTCGGCTTGCTTAAAATAACATTTAAGCCAAAATAAAAATCGAATATTGACTTGAACAACTGTCAACGCCAGCTAAGTTAATTATAAACGTAAACCTACTTATATCAAATAGTTTTTGTTATTTTGACTGGCCACCTCTAGTGACACCACACAACACCTTTAATCAGGCCATGTCAATTTAGACTCGTAGACGTAACCACAATGCTTTTCTGCGAGTATGCCTCAAGCATTTTAACCTAAAAATGTTGGTATTATTTACTACCTCGACCTAATTTTATACTTAATGGCTTAAAGCAATTCTCATTTTCGATTAAGCCATTTCGTCGCTTCTGTTGCTACCTGTTGACATGGCAAAGCCGAAACCTTCACTCGGATTTCGTTCTAAACAAAATCAACAAAACAATTGACCAACTCTTTGTTGTCATTGTTGTAAAAAAAAAAAAAGATACCTTGATTTGACGAAAATCAAATTCATTGTTTTCCAACACTCAAACAAATTCTCAACGTACGATTTAATTACCGTTATGAGGAAAAAATGGTAGTATCATATTTCATGTATAATAAAATAAAACAATAAAATAATAATAATAACAATTCATGAGAAAGTCTGTTATTAAGATTAAATCGCAATGAAACTTGAAACAAATGGGTACGAAGATGAAAAAGTTGCATGCAAAATTCGAGAAACGCAGTCAATAAAACATCAAAACATACGGAAAAATGTCGGAAAAATATTTAAAGGAAAACCCAACACATAAAGTTGAATTGAGCGTTAAAGCAAAATGAAAAAAATACCATTTGATAGCCGTTAGCACAGATAGTTCCGACTGAATCGCGTGATGAGCTTGCGGTTTACGGAATTGCAAAGATGCGTTTTAGACAAGCTTGACAGAGTTAAAACCAGCTTCAAATGCAAGTCTCGTTGAGTTTAAGCGAGTTTTTCTTAGTTTATATTTTTCTCTGTTTGTTTTTTATTTGAACTTTTGCATTTTTCCAACTGTGAAGTTGTTGAAAAACTGCATTATGGTCGGAGTCGCTGTTGTTGGCACAGTTACATTTAATAACTCCATACAAGCGAAGAAAATCAAATAGGAAACTTTAACTCGTCAAAACTTGGCTCCGCTTGAGAAATTCGCATGGCACGAATTCTCACGCCCTTTTTGCATTAGTTTTGTCTTGATTTGATTTGTGTTTGCAATGTTTTTTGGCATACTCTTATTACATAAGTTAAAAACCCAAGTAATGAAGAAAATTATAACACAACGTCAACTTGCTAATCACCCATTACAATCAGCCGAGTTCATTGACTTCACCCATCATATGACTCTTGGCCCAAAGCAAAAAGTGATAGTAATAAAAAACAATTGTTTTCGCCATTTTCTTCTTCATTTCTCTTTATTTATTTATTTTTTTTTACATTCATTACTTTCTTCGGTCATTATTTCATATACTCATATACTTTAACTATACTCGTCGCCTTTGCCCCGTCCTTGATGGTTAATCCAGTACCACACATTGTATTTTTCCACTTGGCATCGACATTTAATTAAACACCAATCGATAATCACACGTTTGTGGCCGACGTATTCATTCGCCATCATCATTATCATCATTATTATCATTGTCAATCATTAAAGACGTCTTCAATCGTTAAATGCATATTTATTTCTGATACTATTATTTTCATTTGATTTAGAAAGCGTGAAAATAATTTTTAATAGGAGGTTAACAGAGGTTTATGTAACAAACTTTGATTACAAGCATTAAATTTGATTTCTGAGACTTTTGGACATACATTTCTCTCATGGTTCAAATACAGCAAAAATTTAAAATATAAATATCCCAATCTTGGGAGAATAGTTTTTGTATGAAAACTCTTTGTATAACTTTTCGGAACAAATGAACTTTGGGCGGTCATTAACGTTGCCCGCCTGTGAAAATTTTTTTTCTGAAATACACCCTTTTCTTCAGGTATCCCACCTAAGTGGAGCGTTCCACTAAGACAGTGTTTACAACACCCTGAAAACTGTTCCACAGAATTCCCATGCACTAAGGATTTTTTTCAAAATAACAAAATTTGAATGAAAGCTGAGTTGTACGCAGATCATCACTTCTGCGTCCACCCGCTACTTCTAAGACTTCTACACCAACATGAGAAAGATCAAACAGCCAAATCCCAAGCATTCCACAATTTATGTACTTGTATAATTCTTGATAATCAAATATTGTTTAATTATAGCGCAATTTGTTGTTCGTTTTTAGTGGGAATGCAAGGCGAGTCGACTCATCGACCGACCGACAGACCGACCGGCAATTCAGTCACACTGCTGCCTCATAACAATAAACTTGAACTTGTATTCTGAGCGAGCAAACAAACGAGCAAATGACTGATCTCGTTGCACAAACTCGCTTGAGAACATGAGAATATCGTGATCAGTCGTAAGTTATAGACTGTGTATAGTCGAATATATACAGTTTCAATTTTAGAATTATTAAGTGAGCAAAGCAAGCATTTGTATTTGGGGTAACTTTTCGTACGGATTAGAAAGAATTGTAAGGAATTATGAGCTAACATCGATGAGCTTGATGACGACGCTGAAGCTGACAACTACGCTAAGTTTTATTGGAACAATGACAGCTGGCGATGGTGACTAAGTGTTATTTTTTTTTTTTCTTGATTGGAAGTAGTCGCCAAATCATTTGCGGTGACCTATTAGTTATAGCTTCAAGAGAAGAAGGGGATTCAGATTCAAGGTCGAATTACTGACATAGTATTCGCATCGAGTCTTAAGGCTCAATAACTTGCTCTGGATGGTGTGATACCCATTGCGGCTCGACTTTGTAGCAGAACCCCAAATTTAAACACGGCATCGCCAAGTAGACACAATGATCTGCTGATAAGCCATGCATTTACAGTGGTGAGGTAAACTGTTTCGGTCGTGTAGACGACTTTTCTCCATATTGCAGGACTTCATAATTTTAGCGATGTGTTCCCGCTGATCAATGACTAAGTGTGAGATATGATCTTATGGATTGAAAAGTGGATTTCACTACACTACACTAATGCTTAAGTATTTCATATAAATAGAACTTTTTCCCTGTTTTTAACACACAAGTAAAAGTAATTCTCACTGCCACCCACGGGAAGCACTTTGAATGTTTCTATTATAATACTATGTTAAAATCTGAAGCAACAGTTTAGCCTTTATGTGTTTTGAGTACTATTCTATCATTCGGTATCCAAATTCATTGATTCCTTCTGCTTTAGGATAAATTAACGCAAACAGAAGGCATTATTAAAGAAACTTATATGATCATTCTTGTAACAGCATCTGGCACTTGCACAGAATATGCTGAAGTCCGTGGTACTTGGCGAACTTATACCGATTTAACGATTGAGTTGTAAGATGACGATTGAGATGTAAACACTTTTTAAAGCGCTCTAACACACAAAGTGATTTAACGAAGCACACTATTAAAATCAGTCACTATTCAGATCGCTTTAAGAATCAGCCGTGTTCTTTCGTACAGAATTTCTATGAGGTATAATTATTTACTTTATTTTCTTCTTTTTTTCATGGTTTGTGAATTATATACCGGGAGCAAAGACCCGACCACTCCTTGGAAGTATTCCATATAGCAGAGTTGTACTGTTTGGGTTTGACCTTTCATTGACTACATAACTTTTTGACAAATAAATACATATCTAAAAGTAAATGAAATAGGGAAAATCGCTTCTTTGTTTGTTGAGTATTCAGTGTTTGAAACAATGTTTTACATATTTTGTGTAATTTTCGCAATAGCAATCGTTAATTGCAAATGTAATGCTTTCAATAAGTGGTAAATTGATAGTACACAAAATGTATAAGCAATTTTATAAGCAAGTCGCCTAAAGGAACTCTAATCATCATAGTAAAAGTAAAACTTGTGGTCGTGACTGCAATGTTGTAACTTAAGAACATTAGTTTTAGACAAATTACAGTTTTTGGGTATGTGGCCAGCATATTATTTATTCAACCTGCCAATAAAATCGCATTATATTCAAGGAATGTCGAGCTAATAAATATTTCAAGTGCTTGAAGCACATACATGCATATTAATTATAAACATGCCATATGCCGCATATTTCGAAAAACCAATCATGCTAGCGCGAACATATGGCATGAATTATAGCTAAGCACGAAGACAAATGTATTTCAAATCGTATCAGTAACCCAAAATTCTACTTTCAAAATATGGTCGAGTTCGAGTAGTGAGTAACCAGAGATTTCTTAGAAAAAATCAATTAATGCTAGGCGACAAAAGGCTCTCTCTATCCACTACCTGCGCTTGTTTTTAGCACATCTCATAGCAAACATATGCCGACGCCTCTTCTTAAAGTATACAATTTCCTTGAGGGCACGTTGAGTGTGACTGCATTAATCAGGGTGATGCGAGACCTGCGATCGATAGTATACAGAAAACGAAAATGCAGTTGTATGAGATCACATACAAATTGCGTAGATTTTAGTCGAAAAAAAAATTTTATGTATTTGCTCATTGTATCTTCCATAAGACAGCTGGTTTGTTAGATACAGCCATTTGCCTGAACATGATCTTGAATGTAATGAGATAAGATAAGTTATCGCTAAAAACACTTGAACAAGTCTGGCAGATTTTCATTCCTAAGAAATTTTATATAACTGAAATTCGTATAACATTTTTCTGGACTGGCTTATGAATTTTAAATATCCATTACAAAGAATTTTAATTTCACAAAATAAAATATATTGAAGGACTCCTTTTTATTTAAATTCCCATATTGAAAATTCTTAAATGTAAGTTGTTTTTTTTTATTTTTTTTTTTTCATTCGGACAACGCAAAATGTTTAATCTTTTGATTAATTTTCAGAATAAAAGAGTGTAGGTGCTGATTTTTGCCGTTTTCGCCGTTGTTTGCATGACTGAAACAACTTTTTCGTTGTTGAAAAGAATTAGCCCTCAACTTTTGTGCTGTCAGTCCACAGAGACACGGAGTCTCTACATAAGTGCTCCATTTCTGGCGCTTAGTCTACAAAAATAGAATCTGCGGCAAATGATGAATAAGAAAAATTACTTCTACAAAAAACTTAAGTAAAAACATTTTCTGGACCATTTTCGGAGTGAAAAATAAACGCGGAAATAAATTTCATTAGTAAAATAATTGCCGTGAGTAAAGTTCGGTTTGAAATGGTATGCAAAATATTTTAAAAACTCATTCGTTCGGCTTTAAAAAATTGTATGCTATCCTAAGTTGATTTATCACACATTTTATGGCAGATGTATATACAATTTTTGTTGTATCTCCAATTTGTTTGGTGTCTGTCTCTATATTTGTTATTATTGACCCAATTTCTCAATTTTTAGGCACCAATTATAAAAACACTTTTATGTCGTTACCACTTGGAAATTCTGCGTCTCTTTTGTTGAATTACGTAGTCAATCAATATTAACTTAAATTTAGAGGGCGTCTGATTCGGGCAATTGTGGGCGTACTTTTGAGGCTTCGGTGCACATTGGATAATGAATGTAGGGTCATGTGTTCTATTCTGTTTCTGACAGACTCTGTTCTGACGATAAGAGTTGAGAAATCTGCTTTGAGTGGCTCTCAGTCACGTTTCAAATTGCAAAAAAAAATGCATTCGAATTGTGTGCGAGTTTTTTCTCAAAAACACGTACGACTATGTACGTCTGAGAAAAACCACTTCATTATACTAAACTGGGGTTTTTAAATTTAGTTAATAAAAATGTGCTACACAAAAATCACACGGATCGCATTGGCTGTGTTTCAACTGTGTTTTTCCTTTAGACTCTACGGCTACTGAACCGCAAACCAACTCCCCACTTTCCTCATTATTATAGTAAAGTTCTAGTTACCTATCAACGTCATAAAATTGTGACATCGCCACGGAATCGATTACTGGGATTTGTTAGTTTCTCTAAAAATTGTGTGTAAGAATGACAATTATTCAAAAGTTTCAATTGTTGGAAATTGTATGTGATTCTGTTATTGTTTTAAAATACGGTAATTGTACACAACTGATTGCAAATAAAGTAGACATTACAAAAAATTAAGGTTATTTGAATTGGAAAATAAAGAAAATGGAAAAAAAAGCAATTTTATTTTTCACGTCTTTGCTCACTGTAGTCTCGTTAAATTAACATAACGAAAACCTGTTAAAAGTAAAAATCAATTAAGAAAGCATTTGAACTTCAATTCAAGGTAAACGACATTATTCTTTTTGTTGTAAATAAAGCAAAAAAAAGTAATTTGTAAAATAAATAACTGCCACAAAAAATTAACAAAAATCGCAAAAAAATTAAACAAAAAATAAAACAGCAGCTACCTAAGTTTTTATTTAAACACTTATATAAAGAAACAAAAAACTTTTTTGCTCTTTAGTTACCACTGAGACGAATAATAGGATGGAGTTTTTGGTTTTGAGAAAAGATGGAATGAAAAGATTTCTTCTCAGACGAGACAACTACTTCATTGACCGACGACGGAAAACTTCAATTGGCAGATTTGAAAACCACCAGAAAAAGTGGATCTCCAGTTCGAGTTGAGTTGAGTTCGAAAATTTTCAGGGCTTTGAATTGAACTGTTAGCCGGTTCAATGTGGGTCAGCATTGCCGCTTTTCGCTGAGGTGCAACAAATATGGTTCAATGCACTATAAAATCAATAAAGAACGCCGCTAACAACAGCAACAACGTCCAGAGAAGAGTAGAGTCAAATGCTAAACTAGCGCACAACGTAATTAGTCAAATTGTCAGACAGACAAGTATACAGACAACAACGTCAGACATAAAACGCTGACGACTGCAATTAAAATCTTTGCCGTCAGCTGCAGAACCATACGCACCAAGGGAAGCGCGACGGATGTAAAACGTAGACCAAACACCAAGTAAGTTGTTTGTTGTAATTTGGACTATGACTAAGTCAATAATTACACAAAATGTGTAATACACAACCAAAACAAAAAAATAGTTGCATCGATGCCGGTTTGAACAGGTGTCGTCTTCGCAGTGGTTCAGCGGGTCGGTTCGCCTTGGTTCTCTTTGTGCTCTGCATAATTTTAACCATGAAATTCAATACCGTCGAGTTTAAGTCAAAAATAAAAATAAAATAAAAAATATGCTGAGCAATTGTTTGGTGCAGCATTTCCGGGTTTCTGAACGCCTTAACGCCTGCTTGGTTGTACATGTCGTTGGTAAGTGGAAACTACTTTGTACTCTCTACTTGTCTCAACGTACGTGCCTGGCATGTCTCTATAAAGTTTATCATGCATGTATGCGTATTTGGATATGTGTTGTTTTAATTCCAACAAACATGTGTTTATGTGTATTAAAAATATTTTTCGATAAACTTTTTTGTTGCAAAGCTAATGCAGATCGATTGATTAGAACCCTAGAAGAAAATCGCTGAGTTGGCAACGAAAGCCAAAAAAAAATCGCATGAAAAATTAGACAAACATATAAAAATATTCCAAAATCATACGTTATATTATACAATATCCATATATATCGTCTGTCCAAATTTCAGCTCTATGAATAAAAAATTAAGATAAAACTTCTATTAAGAACTGAGTATGTTTATATGGGGCTATACGAATCAACAGTACTGGGTCTTGAACCTTTTAGGGTTCGTGTGTATGGTCCTGAAATAAACATCTGTCTATATTTTAGTTCGATAGATTAAAACAAAAGGAAATATGCATATTATATAACTCCAATTTTTATGTTGGGAAACTCAGAAGCTACATACATAAAGATACACGACATGGCTAAATCAACTCTTTCGTCGAATGTTCCCCTAAGATGGTCTTCAAACTTTATAATAAAGTTGTAAAATATAAAAACAACAAATTTAAATACATATATATGTCAAAAACATTTAGCTAAGCTGACAAATGCGCATAATGCCGACCGAGAGACAGACAAACCAACAAACATGTAGGGGCAACTCTAAGCCAAATAACTATGCCAAGGCAACCGGCCCCTTGGCACCACAAGTAAACTCAAACTTGGCAATATTTGTATTTTTGCGGATTTGTTGTCGCTGTTATTGTTTTTTTTTTCGTTTTTTTTTTATATTGTGTTTTGTAAAATACAAAAATGTTCGACTAAAAAGAAGTTTTCCAAGTAGTGGAGGAAGTCACAACAGTTTTTAAGGGAAGGGCGCCTCAACGCAGCATAGGCCTTTTGTGTGTAGAGAACGTTTAGCAAATAAAACAAGGGGATAAAATATCAGTTTACATGATGTGCGCAAGACTGGAATTACTTTGAAGTAACATAGACAAGGCAGCCAGACTGTCAGGCAGCGAGGCGGGCGACTGCCAAGCAACTTCCTGCACTTAAAACCGCATTCATTCATTCACTCACACACACATAACGCGTGTTATGCAATGAAGATATCCAAGCCTGCATTTTTCTGGATCCAAGCACAAACCGGAAAGCAGCTGCCCTGGTTCAGTTTAACAAAAAATCTTCAAAACCACTTGAAGTTATCTAAGTGCCAAAGTGATTTGAGTGCGCGTCTGCAGGTGGTTTTTAAACACGCGGCTGCTGCATAAATTTTCACCATAACGGAAGTGAGCAAAGTTCAATAATAAATGGCAGTCGACACAACAACAAACTTCCTTGTTTAAAATAAAAATACACCTTCCTTAACACTTCCAGATTTGTTTTAGCACAAAAAACCCTAAACCAACCAAAAAATCGCAGAGAAAATCAAATGCCGACTGGGAAAATGTTAACGATTTGTGTTTATTCGCTTGTATGTTTGCTTGCCATTTTGTTGTACGTTGTAGTAAAATAGTTATTAACGATATTAATTATTAATGATTTAATTTGACTACGTGATATCGCCAATGGCATTATTATTATTATTATTATTTTATTATTATTATATTATTATTATTATTATGATAATATTATTATTATTATAATTATATTATTTTTATTATTATATTATTATTATAATTATATTATTTTTATTAATATATTATTATTATTATTATATTATTATTATTATTATATTATTATTATTATTATATTATTATTATTATTATATTATTATTATTCGATTGTTTAAGCCAATTGCCATTCAACTTGTTGACAAGTTTAAAAAAATATACAACAATTAGTTTAAATTTAATATAACAACCAAATAAATTCATCAAAACATTACTTTACCCAAGTGGTGAAAAAAAAACACTTGACAAACGCAGTTTGAGTTAAAATAATAAAACGACAGAAAAACTCACCCAAAATTCAGTTGGCCAAAAAGCTATAAATTGCGCGATCCGCTCTCTCACACACACACAAAACCAATTTCACACTCTTTCCGTTTTTGCTGCTTTTACGTTATCAGTTTTTATTTTGCTTTTCTATTGTTATTCCTTTCACAATTTGAATTAGATTGCTGCGCTTGCGCTCTTCTTCACTTCTACACACCGTTCACTGTACAGAAACGAAGACGACGAACAAAAATGTACCGTTTTTTTACTAACGCGTCTTGCATAGAGGAAAAACACTTCGTTTTAGACTTTTTCACGTTATATTTCATTACATTTAGCAAACCTCAATTTTTATTAAAACGCACACATTGGCTTAAAAAAACATAAATTTTGGACGGTGGCGCTGAAACAGGTAGTTTTAAAAGATGGTTTTTGTTGCCTTTCGAATATCTCTTACTTAAAACTTTTTTCTCCCGAGTTGCACTTTCACTTTGTCGTGGGTGGCTTTTCGATGTTCCTTTTCAATAAATTAAAGCCCTAAATGCTTATTCTTTATTCTTTAAAAAATTAGTAGTAACGTTGGTAACACGCGAGCCTCGGCATTTACATTTGCTGTGATTTTTTTTCTATTTCAGCGCGAACCCGACGAACATGAAAACATCCAAACAACACACGAGAAGAAATAACACTAAAGCAAAAATATGCGCTCTTTTCCACTCTTCATCAATACTGCCTTCCAGTCACTACTATTACAATATCCTATGTTTAATTGGCTTTTGTGAAACATAAAGTAAACTTTTATTAAAACACATTACATACATTCCTATGCATTTGAAGTGATATGAATGGTTTGAAACACAATGTTATTGGTACTACAGCTGCATGAGTGTTCCAGAAATAACCGACGGAGTAGCGTACTGCATTCGATGTACACATAAAGGGCCAATACACCACGTAAACATGTTTGCGTTAAACATGCTCGTTAACAAATGCGTAGCAAATATACATATTACGCAAGCCAAAATTTTCAAAATTTTGCGATCGAAGGTTGTTTAAAGTGGATGCGGTCATAATAAGTGATATTTTAGCAAACTGTAAAAAAGCGTGTTTGAATGAAAACATGGTACAAAAAAAGAGCTGATTTGGACGACACGAAGCTATTGAAAGAATTAGAGTTCAGTGCCGAAAATGATTTCAATAACTTCCTAAGAAAATACAAAAAAACTTTCAATGTTTTATTAAACAAAGTTTCGCCGTTAATAACTAAGAAAACGACAGTAATGAGAGACCCAATTTCTGCGTATCATCGGCTTTCGATAATATTTTTTTTTTGATTCGCGGATTTATTTCTTTTAGTTTTTCGACCAATTTGTCATATGCTGCCGTCTTTTAAAAACGATTGCAATAATTATCACTCTTCATATTTCACAAAACAGGCAATATCTGCTACTTTTCCAAGAACTCGCATTAAAAATTATTATGCGCATTCATTTTAACGCAACCGTTCGCCCCAAAATTTACTGTAAAGTTTAAAAATTTACCCACACACAACACAAACATGATTGAACAAGCATAAAAATATCAAAATGATATAGATTTTCTTCAAATGTCCAATAAAACACTCAAACACGGCCACCCACTGGCAAACCGCTTGACAAACACGGCGTCTGTCAAACATGTTTGTGTGGTGTGTGGGGCCTTTAGTGGACTTCCATAGAGAAACATAAAACCAAAAATTTGTCGTATGTTTTTATCAAGTTGTCGGCAACTTAGCGCCTCACATTATAAAACCCATTAAGATACGTTCAGACAAAAAGGAACCCAAACATTGATGCATATCAAACTCAACGCTGGTGTATTAACGTATTACACCCGGTACACTTTATCCGGCACATGTTGGTTTTTAAGATCACAGGCGGGTGCTTATCATCGAAGGAAAATACATTACGGTCTTATAATTTTCAAAATTGTGCTATTACCTATTAATAATTTCTACACATCGAATAACAATAATTACGCTTGATATATTAACACATTTTGCAACATGACATTGTCAATTTTTAAATTTCGTCTTTCTTCAGTGCCGAAGAATCATTATCGTCATCAGCCTGTATTGTGTCCGATACAGTGAGCCCATCGTCTTTCTCCATGATAAAGCTTCTATTGCCGCTGACGGTGCTTTGACTAGGACCGATATCACTGGTGCTGCTACCGAGGCTACCAATGATATGACTGCCACCACTGATCGCACTACTGACAGCAGATATCTGGGTTTCGCTTGATGCATTGCTGCTGCTACTGGTCATTTTACTTAAGTTGTACATTGGCATGTTGCCCTGATTTTTGCCGGGTGATATGGATGGTTTTTTGCTTACATTGAAAGCAGTCAAGGTGTCTGTGATTTTAAATTTATCGGTTGAAGAAACACTCGACACCTTTTCGACGCGCATCTTTTGTTTTGGCACCGTCGGCCGATAGGTAGTCGGCATAAGGCGTACAACTTTCGCTCTGCGCTGCTTGTCATCGTCTTCAGTTAAAACATTCTCAGCAGATTGCGCTGCATCAGCGCCAGAACTACCACTTGCGCTACCAACACCGCCGAGGCCCATACCAGCTATATTCATTCCACCAAAGTTGTTACCGTCCCTGTGACCACCGCCACCCTTGATGGCACATTTCATACGCTGACTAGCGGTCAACGTTGAGGAAACGCGGTTCTGATTTCCTTCAACCATTTGCACGGGACTTGGCGAATTCTTGTAAGTGCCCAAACCCAAGCGCTGCTTCACATTATCCATCGTCAGTTTCGCCTGCTGTCGAGCCTTTTCCGCACCAGCATCCAGCATATAGATCAGTTCATTGCGACGTGCCAAATGGTAGTTGATTTGTTCACGGATGGGCCGCAGATGCTCGATGATGGCTTCAGCGACACGTTGCTTGTACATACCCGTATCGATGTTCTTAGCTTCATCAATAATCGTTTCGATAGGGATGCCGGTGACCAAAGAGTGAATACTCACTAGATTACTGACGCCTGGACGTGTCTTAGGGTCGTGTGTAACATCCGAGTTGAAATCAGTGATGGCCTTCTTGACCTTCTCGACTATCACGTCTGGTTCGTCGCAAATGTTTATAGTGGCCTTGGGGGTATCATCCGATTTAGACATCTTGCGCAAAGGGTCACGCAACGAACGTATGCGTGACGCCTCTTCTCTACATATCATGGCCTGACATATAGGGAAGAGCTCACCATAACGGTTATTGAAAGTTCGTGCCAGATGTTGAGCCAGCTGGATGTGCTGCACCTGGTCAGCGCCAACAGGCACGTGTGTTGCTCTGTGTATGTGTATGTAGCAGACTTGAATACCAACCTTATCACAATAGACTGAAATATTTACTTACTTGTACAGCATAATGTCGGCAGCCTGCAGTACGGGATAAACGTACAGGCCCAGAGGAACATCACGCATAGAGCGTGATTTTTCCTTAAACTGAGGCAGTTGCGCCAGACGAGGCATATTCGTCATGCAATTTAGTATCCAATTCAATTCACAATGTTCCGTTACCGCAGACTGAACAAATACGGTCGAATTCTCCGGGTCCAAACCACAGGCCAAGAGAGTTGCAGCCATTTTGAAGATGTTTTCGCGCAGTGTAGGTGGATTTTGCGGCAATGTTATTGAGTGCATGTCTACAATACACACGGTGACATCTTCATGAGCCTTCTGAAGCTCCACCCAACGACGCACAGCGCCTAAGTAGTTTCCCAAGTGTACAGCGCCCGTGGGTTGAATGCCCGAAAAAATTTTGCGCGGCCACTTTGACAACTACTTTGTAATTAATTAGGTTGGTGTAAGGATAATTTTGGTGGATACGCACCTCAGCTCTCGGTTCTCTATCCGAATTAGGTACCGACGCACGATGTAAATTGCTCATTCGAGAGGTTCCAGCGTAGCGGGTGGAATACACACACTTAGGGCAGCGGAACACATTACGACGGCAGATGAATTTAGAAATTAAGCGTTGCATTCCCAAATTTTTTAGTTTTGATTCATAAAATTTAATAATAATTTAATAATTATAACAAAATCAGAACAGCATTCAAAAAATTAATCGGAACTATTTTCAACAGCTGACTATGATATACTAGTTTGATATACTATGATATACTAGTGTTGTAAGTGAAAAATGTCCAACAGCTGTCAGCTGTTCACAGAACTGTGTTGAAAATCACAGTTCCACTCGAGGGCGGCACCTTTTAAAATAACTCAATAATCAATTTCAAATAAATTTTCTGATTTATTTCAGCTAGTTTAAATACAAGCGTAAAAGATCGCACATTCTTGGTTCGTCAGGCTAGATTTTACATCGATAACAACTTGAGAGATGCGCAATTGTTTGGTTTTTGAATTCTACAGTTAAAAATTATATATTAAAAAATTAACGAAGTAGGTAATAGGTGTTTTCAGCACAAATTCACGCAATTTCCAAATCGATAGAACAGCCAAAATAACATTACAAGACACACATTCAGAGAGTACTGGGAGGGGCATCGGATTTACTGGAATAGGGAGACTTAGAAATTTATAGCTTGGCCAAAACTGGCGGCAACGTTGGCTTCACGTAAAGCTTCAGCGCAGGTCTGTAAAATAAAGCCACGAAAAATAGAGCAAATAAGAAAATTGATTCTTATGCTCAGAATACATTGAAATACTCACCGGATGTGCATGGCATACTCGGGCGATATCCTCTGCCGAAGCACCGTACTCCATTCCAAGCACAGCTTCGTTAATCAGTTCGCCAGCGGAGGGTCCAATCATATGCGTGCCGAGTACTCTGTCGGTTGCTTTATCAGCGAGTACCTTAACAAAACCATCGGTCTCGTTGTTGGTTTTGGCACGTGAATTAGCCAAGAACGGGAACTTTCCCACTTTGTAGGCGACACCCTCTTGTTTAAGTTGCTCCTCTGTCTTGCCGACCCACGCAACTTCTGGATGCGTATAAACAACGCTGGGTACGCAGTTATAATCGATATGCACATGACCGCCGTTCATACCTTCTACCGTAATGATGCCTTCGTCCTCGGCCTTATGCGCCAACATGGGTCCATGTATACAATCGCCAATAGCGTAGATGTTCGGCACTACAGTCTGGAATACGCCATTCACTGGTATGCGACCCCTGTCGTCCTTGACGATACCCACGGCATCCAGGCCCAAGCCTTCAGTGTACGGGCGTCGTCCAATGGACACAAGCAGTGCATCGCAAGTGATCTCTTCCTTCTCACCCGACTTGGCATTCTCCACATTGACAGTGACACTGTCCCCGTTGCGTTGGGCGCCCAAAACTTTAGTGCCCAATTTGAATGCCAATCCTTGTTTCTGAAGCACCTTCTGGAAGGTTTTCGACACCTCGCCGTCAATACCAACACCACCAATTGTATCCATGAACTCGACAGCAGTTACTTCAGCACCCAAACGACTCCAAACAGAACCCAACTCCAGACCAATAACGCCAGCACCAATCACTATCATTTTTTTTGGTACTTTTGCTAATTTCAGTGCGCCTGTGCTGGAAACAATAACCTCCTCATCGATCTGTAAATTTTATATGAAAAAAGTCAATTGACTCAAAGCATTTTCTAATTTCCGTCAACTCACCGTAATGCCCGGGAATGGTGTCACTTCAGAACCTGTGGCAATCAATATATTTTTCGTTTTAACCGTCTCTGTTGAGCCATCGTTTTTCTTCACTTGCACTTCATTGGGATTGACAATCGTGCCGAAACCAGTAAGTTGTGTAATGTTGTTCTTCTTGAAAAGCATCGCTATGCCACCGGTCAACGCTTTCACAGCGTTTGTCTTCTGCCCCATCAATTTCTCCAAATCGAGTGAAACATTGCCACACACGATGCCACGTTTATTTAAATCCCCAGAATGTGCCATGTGGTAGTAATGAGAATTGTTCAAGAGCGCTTTCGAAGGTATGCATCCAACATTGAGACAAGTGCCGCCCAGTGTGGGTTCCTTTTCAACGTTGACGGTCTGATGGAATACGTAAATTGTTAGTTTGAGTCGAAATAGCTGAATATAGTTTATCCAACCTTCATGCCCATTTGAGCCGCCTTGATGGACGCCACATAGCCACCTGGCCCAGAGCCTATCACAACAAGATCACACTCATGTGTCGCAGAGTAGTTGCGAAGCTGCGCGTTAAAAGCGCCCAGTATGGCAGTATTCGAACGTAAAGGTGTCTGAAAGAGACGAAGCAAATATTAAAAATGTAATCACAATTGCAAAAACAAGGCCGTTTCTTATCGAATATTGTAGCCAAAGCGAAAGTCACGAATAACTCACGCAAACCCACATGAGTTGGCAAACACTAGCATGCACGAACATCAGCATTGCCTATGGCGTTTTATCAGCTTACAATTACCGAGCCGCGTGCGTATCGCTGATAATCAAAGTAGCCAAGACCTTGACAGTAACCATCAACGAGATGCACCACCGCTTTGGTCAAAATGTTTGTTGACCACAAATCGATGCACATGAAGCTCACTTACATACTTTACCCTTGCGCGTTTAAATAATGCATGTATTCATATTAGAGCCCCTCGTACGTGCACATAACAAGTTATGATTTTATTTGAGTTTTTTAATTATGCAGAAATCGTTTTAGTCACAGCAGTCTGAGGTTAGATTGCATAACTCACACACAAAAAATAGAACCGCAATTTATCGATTGCTTCTTGCAGATGTTAAGAACAATTTTTGCTCACCTTAACCAAAGTGGAGAAAGCACTTCGTATTGTACCCTGCATTTTAGTACAAAATTTAAATTTGAGGCCGTAAATTTGAAAACTGTCGAACTTCTGGATAGGCTCGTCGTCGTCGTCGTCCGCGCCCTCTGTTGCAAGTGATTGATTGTGGTGTGGGACTGCCAACTGCGTGAACACGAAAAGGACTACCACAGTGTTACTGACAACATAACAAATGCAAGAACAAATTATATGTTTATTAGCCTTGGCATTGAAATTTGGGATACATATTATTATTTATTTGCAAAAGCCTGCTAAACACATTTTATAAGACTAATGCATAAAATCTTTTTCACTGTGAATAACAGATGCGTGCATTTACCACCGTTGGCAGCCCCTAATATTGACATTTCGCATATCTGAATCAAGATGGCGAGAGTGTAAAGCGTATTCGCACGCAGAAACTTTACAAAATATCGTCTAAAAAGGCTTTGCAACGTGCGTAAAAACATGCTGATTGTATATAAACAAGTTTCTAAAAGAACAATAAACAAAGAAATTGCTTCGGAAAAGTTTGCTCAGACCCATCAGTGATAAATTGCGTTGCGGTGCTGCTGAGTTGTTTGTTGGTTGAACAGCATTAGTGTTGTCATTGTTGGAACCGTTGGAGGGGCGAGCGGGTAAAGGTGGTGTCTGCGTATGTGTCTCAAGTTAACAAGTAGTTTCAAACTTAATTGATATTGACTGGGTGGGTAAACAGAAAAAATCGGCATTCGGTAGTTACTGAGAGTGGTCGGGACTTTTTCCCGGAACTACCTGACACTAATAGACAAGGGACAAACACCCTATTAGATTCAGTACAAGAGTCTCTCTCAATATTCGGCAGTCCAAGCATCACTGACCATCAAGCAAACGCAAGCGAATTTGCTCAAAGAGCAAGAACAACGGCAATGATGAACAACTATGGCAATATGATGATGGGCGATCAGATACGCAAAATGGAGTCGACGTACTCACCGAAATCATCGCCACATGGTGGACGATCGCCTGTTGTATCGCGACAAGACTCCTCCGGCACTCTAAAGACTACAATTTCGTTGGGAAAAACACCCACGATAATACACACGGGGCCTTTTTACTCAATGAAGGAGCCACCCGGAAAGGGTGAGTTGACCGGCGATAAAGATCTCATGACAGAATACGGCCTGCATCACACACTCACCAAGTTCAAGGACAAAAAAGTCAAAGAATCGTTGGCGACTTTTCTGCCAAATCTGCCCGGCATCTACGAAGGGCAAACTACTGTGGAAAACAGCACATTGCGCAGCATCATTGAAAAACCGCCGATTGGTGGCAAGGAGCTGTCGCAGATGACGCCAGTGCAATTGGCAGGCTTTCGTTTACATCCAGGACCGGTGAGGATGGAGTTTTGGCTTTTCATGTACTTACTAACATGCCTGGTTACTTTTACAGTTGCCGGAACAGTATCGTACGACATATGCCACACCCGCGCGCAAACACAAGAACAAGCATAAAAAACATAAACACAAAGACGGCGTGACGACGCAAGAGACGTCTCTTTTGGGTAAGAAATTGTGTACAGCTTATTTTTATAGTCTACCACTTTTCTGCCTTGCAGATCCCTCGGGTTTGGAGCCTTACGAAAAGAAACATAAAAAACAGAAACGTCACGAGGATGACAAAGAGCGCAAAAAACGAAAAAAGGAAAAAAAGCGCAAAAAGAAGAATCAAAGCCCTGAACCCCTGTCTGCGATTGGCCCTGGTGGTGTAAGTAGTGGTGTCGTTGGCGTCGGTCTTGGCAGCATGGGCTCGGTCATTGGTGGCAGTATGTCAAGTATCGGCGGTGGCTTAGGCGGTATGGGTGTTTTGAACACAATGCCCGCGATGCAAATGCAACTTCAGCAACAGCAAATGTCAGGGGTGCAAACGTCAATGCTGCAACAGCAGACAGGCATGCAAAACAGCGGTCCAGGATCATCATTACTTGGCGCGGTGATGGGCAGCGGAGGTGTGGGGTCAATGATGTCGCAACAGACGCCTTTGTTTTAAACAAGGATGTCGCTCTACTCGACCCTAACCGCCCTCCATAGCCAATAATTAGCAATAAATTTTCCCATATTTCGTTAGTCCTAATTTTAGTTAAACGCATTTTATCTCAGTCTAATTATAACCCACGTTCTTCCGAGCTACTCCCATCTCGCGTGCGGTCTCTCGTGAAACCTTCAATCATCATTTAAAGTGCTTAAAGTTTATTTCCGTAAAACGAAACACCCTTTATTTATAAACCCTAAACCATTACAATGAAAATCAAATTTTTTATGCCCAATATGAAAGTGCAAAACGGAATGTTTAGATTTTTTTTTAAAAATTAGTCGTAGCTCAAAAAAAAAACAAAACGGAGAAAAATAATTTACGTTATAAAGTGTAATATAATAAACAAAGCAAATGCAACAGAAATAGTAAATAAGGAGACTAAACTAAATTTTATATTAAATCAATTTGTTGCATTGAAATTAATTCGAATTATATTGTTGGGACCACTTCCATCGCTTGTAATATATATAAAGTCTAGTCCCAAGCATGCCATAATCAGGATAACCAAGGTTTACACACAGCAGGATACATATGGTCCAGATTTGTGTACATATTAAAACATTTTTCGCTTCATTTATTCCAGAAAAATTGTATTTTCACCGACATGGGAAAAAGATTTCTGTATATAAAAATCTCAAGTCACCTATGATTTTAACGAAACTTACGTCACTTCAACATGTTCCTTTACAACAAAATTCTAGATTTGTGTTTTTTGGGTTACACCAGCTGAGAGCGCGCAATTTCTACGTCAGCTGTGCGCACGTGAACTCTATTTCTCGCTCTCACTATGTCCGCAGTTTTGCTGAACACGAGTTATTTGAATTTCATTACACGCGTTAACACAGTGATAAATGAAACGCACAGCCGAACAGGGAAATATACTTTTCTTAATCAGAACAGTAGATTTTATGGAATATTCGCTAGAGTTTGCGAGCAACATTTATCAAGCGCAACCGTAGGAGGAAAGAAAGACAGTATGTACAGACAATCATGCGCAAAACTTCTGGAGGAACCAGCAACAAAAGTGGCCCAATGGCTGCAGTCCTTCGACTCGGTCATCACCGACTGTGATGGTGAGTAAATGCGGGCCGTGCGTACATGCCATACGCCCTGGGTGTATACGTTGGCGTACCCTTACGGAATTGTGATAAAATTGCGTAATTCTTGAAATCTTTGTGGGTGTAATTGAAGGGGTACAGACGCTGGTCGACCTCACATTGAGAACAAGAGTAAACATCAAACGAACTACTACTTAATTGATACTTTTATTACGCGCGGTGGTCGCGCCCTAGGCCTAATTATAACACTGGCCTATGATTTCTCGCGCACACGGGTCGTTAATCAATGTCATTTGAATGGCGCGGACGTTTGTTTTTATCTCAACTGAGGCAACCGATTCTTAACCTTTTTGATGACGCTATTGTTTGAGTGTACATCGGCTTTATCTATTATTGTAATGCACTGCATGTTCAATGGAAATTGGTAAAAACTATGTCTACCGTTTAGGTGTGCTCTGGATCTATGGCAAAGGCTTGGAGGGCTCCGCTGACGTTATGAACTCGTTTAAGAAGGCCGGCAAGTCCATTTACTTTTGCACAAATAACTCAACAAAAACGCGCGCAGAGCTATTAAAGAAAGGGCATGAGTTAGGTTACAACATCGGTTTGGATGGTATCATATCCACAGCGCATTCCTCGGCACAGTATCTGAAGGGAATAAAGTTCGATAAGCGTGTCTATGTGATTGGCTCCGAGGGCATTACGCAGGAACTAGATGCTGTGGGTATCAAGCACACATCTGTGGGTCCAGATACTATGCGCGGCTCTTTATCCGAGTATATGTCACAGCATTTAAATTTAGAGAAGGATATCGGCGCGGTTGTTGTGGGATTTGATGAGCACTTTAGCTTTCCTAAGATGACCAAAGCCGCTTCTTATCTGAGTGATCCCAACTGTCTCTTCATCGCTACTAACACCGACGAGCGCTTCCCGATGCCCGATCTTGTCATACCTGGCAGCGGCAGCTTCGTACGAGCCATACAGACTTGCGCCGAACGCGAACCCTTCATAATTGGCAAACCAAATCCGGCCATTTGTGAGCATTTAATCAAGGAGAAAAAAATCAATCCGTCACGTACGTTGATGATCGGCGATCGCTGCAATACGGACATCCTGCTGGGCTACAATTGCGGCTTTCAGACGCTTCTTGTCGGTACGGGCATACACCAAATCAGCCACGTCGCCGAATGGCAGAAAAGCCAAGACCCCGAGTTAGAGAAGCTAATACCGGATGTGTTTCTACCTAAATTGGGCGACTTACTGCCATTGATACTGAAAACACTCACCGGCAAGAACTGAGATACGTTTCTACTACTCTAAGTTTATGCTAATTTTTTATACATATGCCATATCTGTGCACCATAGACGCTAAATTGTCAGGATTGACTTTTTTTTTAGGTTGTAATTTATATTTTATGATAAAATATAAGATTTCTAGTGCAATTCAGTATTTAGAGGGTCTTTCTTATTTAGTAGTCTGATGGCTTGATTGCATTGATGGGTGTTGCGAAACGGGGTTAATGGCCGAGACGCTACTAACTTGTTTCATTTAAATATTATTTTTTGACAATTGAAAATATGCTAATAATTGCAGAATTTTATTAAGTAAACACTAAAATATGGATAGGCTAACGTAAGTAGTTAATACTTTTAAAATTTCTCCTTTGAATTTCGATTAAAGAAGCTTAGATATAATTTACCTAATAATTCCAACAAGTTGGCAGTACAACGCTCTGCCTTATCAGTTTTGCGCACGCTATGGCGATTCTATCGTGATAGACATTGGTTTATTCAGCGTGCTGTTTTCGATACATTCACAGCAAAAGTTCGAACTTCGAAGTATGTCGACGCATAAATCGAAGGCCGTGAATTTACTTGCTCAACCAGCGGATTGCATAAAAAACTGGTTGAATACTTTCGATACCATTCTAACAGATGGGGATGGTGAGTAACAAATGTTTTTTCTTTTAATGTATGCAGGTGAACGCCACAAGTGTCAGCTGTGGTCGCATGTATGTGTATGCGTTTCGCTACTTGGTCAAGGTCACACAGGCAAAATGCTGTGCACAATTCAATAGTACAAACATATTCCTGAGTTGAATTTGCAGGCACCATCTGGCAGGATGAAGAAGTCATTTCAAATGCACCCGAAGTACTTAATAAGTTGAGAACACAAGGCAAGCAAATTTTTTACATAACCAATAACGGTACCAAGACGCGTTATGAACTGTGGCAACGCGCTCGGCGTTTGGGTTTTGAACTCGAGGTTGACGACATTATCGCGCCGAATATTTCCATTGTGCAATATCTAAAGCAGCATAATTTCAAGCAAAAAGTATACGTCATTGGCAATCCGGCGATAACGCGTGAGCTCGCAGAAGCTGGCATCGAGAGCTTTGGCACCGGTCCTGATGTGCTGGATAAAAAGCTGCTGGACTATGTGCAAAGCGAGTTAAAACAGGAAACATTTGCCGACGTGGGTGCTGTAATCGTCGGCTGGGATGAGCACTTTAGCTATGCGAAAATGATGAAGGCGTCAAATTTTCTAATTGCCAACCCCAAAGCACATTTTCTTGCCACCAATCTCGACACCGTGCATAGATATCCAAAGTTTAGTATACCTGGCACTGGCGCTTTCGTACGGCCTATTGTAGTGTGTGTGGGGCGGCCACCATTAGAAATGGGAAAGCCAAATCCGGCAATCCTCGCACCGCTTATCGAAGCATGCAAACTGCAACCAGCGAGGACGCTCATGATTGGCGATTGGTAAGTGTGTGCTAAATTTTTGTCTAATTAGTTTTTACTCTTTTTCTCCCTGCGCGTAGTTGCAAAATCGATGTGAAATTTGGCAGCAACTGTGGCATGCAAACTTTGCTTGTCGGCTCAGGAAATTACCAACTTGAGGACGTTAAGGAAATGCTTGCCGGCGATGCAGATAGCACACACATTCCAGATTACTATGTGCCCAAACTAGGAGATCTCTTGCCTTTGATTTAAGGTGCATATAGTTGTGGCAATTCGCAATTAGATTCACTTTAGCTTTAATTAGTTTTGCTTGGTTTACAGCTGAGTTTCGTGTGAATAAAAGCGTGTTTAGCAAGTGATTTGGCGCTTATCAGCTATGAAAGCCATCCATACATTGGCATACCACACGCACTCGTAACGTACCACGTACTAGTGACCAAACTAGTCAATCACTCATATCATTATCAACTTCACTTGTTTCATAGGAATTTTTGGCATGAAAGGCAAAATGATAAATCTGATACTTATGACTTTTGCACACAAATTTCTATGGAAATTTGTTCAGTTAAGATAGACTATTGAATATCTATATATATCTTTTAATAACATAAGTTAAAACAGTTCATTAGATAATTCAAAACGGATAATTCCTATAAATTAAGTGCTGAAAACTACATATTGTACGATCGTAATGACTACACTGACTATTCCAAAACCTGAACAAGACCTGAATACTCTAAAATATGAACACTCAAAAATGCATGAGTCATATTTTTTGTTCTTGTATAAAGTTTATTTGATATGACAATCGCTTCAGAAGGGGAATAATGATATTTAGATATTGTAGAACAGTTTAAAAATGAACAGTAAGAAGAGCTAGATAATGATGATTGCACTCTTTATTAAAACATTAATAAAATAAAACCAAAACCAGGTTGAGCAATCGAAATAACAGAGCTTTGGGCTGAAAACTACAATGTTGATTAACAAGACCTACACGTACAACGATGTATAAGAGAGAATATCGTAACCCAATTAGGTGAATGGAAAACGTAGAAGACTTCTCTCAAATTATATAATTAGTTGTAAATAATATTTTTGTTTTTTACTTTTATTAAAAAATATTATTTATTGAAGTGGTAAAAACGCTGAAAGCACAACAATATTGACAGTTTTTGTCTTAAGATTTAGGAAGCAAAAACTGGTTTTATGTAGTTCGCGCTATCCCGAGCTCACTGTATTTGTAAGGTCTCTACACCCAACCCATGAAATGCCCATGGGTCGCTTACTGAGCTAAGCAAATCCGTTTACCCTTTTTATATTACACAAATAATCTTTACCAAAGTCAAATGAACTCATTCCAAAAATTAAGTAATGTCATGTGATGTAGGATATTCTCGCCTGCCTTGGGTGTATCAGAGGCTGGGCAATCCTTGACGAGATAATGTACCGCCATTTAAATCGTGCCACTTCATCGATGGCATTCATAAAATATAATCTATTGAGAGAACAGCAGACGTACATTAAATCATACCATCTTTATATTCATTACTTTATTACACACAACTTTTTACAATGGCAACCGTGCTTTGTAGATTCTATTTTCCGCTATTTCAACTTTAAGTAAGCAACTGAACTTAATTTTATTGTTATAACCTAGCTTAAATAATTCTTAAAAGTTACTTAATTAAAGCATTGCAACTGTACAAAAAGGAAAAAACTCATGCCGATAAAGCAAAAAACAGTGCTAATAATATACTCATACTGAGATTTGTTTCAAGTCCCGTTTTGAAGTTCGCAACAAATGATTTGTTCTGTTAGCAATTTAGCACGAAAGAAATCAAGCAAGCGTCTTGGAAAATCTTTCCAGATGTTGTTATTGTTGTTGTTGGCAAATGAAAATCATTCCAAAAGCGGCAGCGCAAATAAAACTGTTCGATTAAAACCTGCATATGCATAAAATGCTTGTATCCAGTATACGAGTTAAAGATCCACCTCCACACTCTCTCTGCGCGAGCATACCGCGACCATTTTGTTGATTTCTTTTAGGACTTTGTCTAAATTGCTAAAAGGTAACATCAGGTGGCCGACGGCGCATTCGTCAGAATGCGAGAGCTGCGCGACAAGTAGCCATACCAGTAGAACACATTGATCACGAAGAATAGCAACGGAAAGACAATTCGTGAGGCGCGATCGATCTTGGAAACGGAGTTGTATTGGGGCGTGCGTTTGCCCTTGCGACGCGCTTCAAGCTCTTCGCGGCGATAGAAGGACATTCGGCGACGACCACCTGAGCGTTGGGATGTCGAGGCCGCTAAAATAAAATTAGTGAAATTTCGATAGTCCTAATAAGAAAAATTGCATACACACCTTCAGCACCGCGGAGATGTGTTTGTTCGTCATCCTCATCAGAGGTCATGACATCGACACGTCTATGTTGAGCACGTCGTCGCCACCGCAGCCAGCACCAATCGAAGCAACTGAAATGAAAACCGGAAGCTGTTCGACGTCGATTGTGGCGCACACCGATGCCGTCACCGGCACCGCCAAGTATGCCGAGGCGACTGCGACTTCGACTACTCACGCCGATACCGCTGCTGCTTGCCGATTGTTCGCGGGTGCGACTACCTGACGTTGGTGGCATAGAAATGGCGCACATAGATAACGGTATTACCTCGTATATCTTTGAATCAGTGCTGACATTAAACTCTGAGTTAATGCCGCTGCGCATCGTCCGTTCTTCCGCCGTCTCCGACTCTGTATCAGACTCCAACTCTTCTATAATAAAGTAACATTCGCCGGAACCATATTTGGTGAAGTAGTGCACCACCGCGAACTGCAAAATCGTTGCGAAAATGAACGCAAACGACAGAAACACAAAGAAGTCCAAGGCAGTGGGATATGGCACCTTTGGCAGATCGGTGCGTGCCTCCAAACCCAAAAAGGTCATCGTCAGCACGGTGGTAATGCCCAGCGAAACACGATCGGCAGTTGCTTCGCGATTAAGCCAAAATGAGACCCACGAGAGCACGACGAGCAGGCAACATGGCCCGTAGACTTGTATCAGGAAATTGCCCATGTGGCGTTGTAGGTGAAAGTTCACCATCAGCATGGAGTACTCGGCTATATTGGGAAAAGAAAGGAAATCACTAAACGAAACACAAGAGGCGAAATGTAAAATAAAGACGTACAAGGATGTGTGGTCTCCAAGTTCACGCTGCCTCCATAACTGCTACCTGAGCCACGTCCAGTACCGAATGCACCCTTATCCAATTTGAGGCCAGTGCCGCGCACATGTTGATTCTTTGCGCCGGGACCAGCAAAGGTGGTCATCATTTTAGCCTGTTTGCTATACTTGTTCTCTCCGCCGCCTACGCCACCGTCCAACGGTCCGTGGTCCTTGTTGTTGTGCATGCCATTCGATGGAGCGGCTGCCTTATAAACAATATCCGTCACATTACCCGCCGGGCAATCGACCAAATCAAATTGTGATAACTTCATATCTTCGGCAATGGCAACGGCGGGACGCTCCTTATTCCAGCGATAAACGACATCGGCAGTCGTGTACCCAACTGTGGGGAGGAACATCACAGAGATGAAGTGATATTAAAAACTCGCCTGAAGCGTGTTCATTAATAAATTGATGCTGGATTTGATGAGGAAATGTATAAGGGGGATTCGATAGCTATTGGTTGCTTCTTATTGTTGCTGCCAATTGTTCCCTTTTTTAACACAACTCGCAACCATTACAATGAAGCTATTCGAATGTATAATAGTCAAGATTGCTGACAGCTGAACATACAAGAAAAGCAATTCGTAATTTTTGTGGCCCTTTTTTTGGCACCTGCTTTTATAACTTCCTCTCGTACTGGAAATTGTCAACATTAAGTGGCAATAACAGCAGCAGCAGTTGCAGCAACAGAATGATTGTTGAAGCTGCCACAAAAATGTATTGTGTATAGAGGGGGACTGTTGTGATGTGAGAGAGAGAGAGTGACGGCATAGAGTGACGACTGGTTGTAATTGAATTCTTCACTTGCATGTGTGTGTATCAACAAAAACTGATTAACCACACAGGCACTCCCACATATACTGTCATGAACACGACAATGTGCAAAAATAGGAAGCAATAATGTAAGGTTATAGGTAACGTTGCCGCTTAGTCTTTTATTCGGTCTTCTACTTTTTCATGGCAGTTTCTAATTTAGTCGATTTTTTGTTAATGATTTCTCGCATATTTTTTTGCCATTTACAAATTAATGGCTTCGATTATAAGTTATGGAATATGTTTACATTCTAATGAGGTTGATATGAAAAATATTAAAGTATTAACAGTCAAATCTTGTCTGAAGATGATTCTTTGTTACATCTATAAAGCCGTAAATTACTATTAGAATCTGACATGATTCTCTAAAATATAAATTTAAGTCCATAAACATGTAGCAAAGTATAATTTGGAGAAAAAATAACATTGAAATTTTGAAATTAGTCACTGTTTTTCCAAAGAGCAGAGTGGCGCAGTGGAAGCGTGCTGGGCCCATAACCCAGAGGTCCGAGGATCGAAACCTTGCTCTGCTACTTCATGACCTTACAAAATTTTTGTTTAATGTTTTTATATTAATTGTTTTGTAATAACTTCTATTTAAATATTTTAAAATAATTTTTTATTGCTTTGAAAAATCCCACCTAATATCCAAAATAGTTTTATCTCAATCTACATATTAAGCCGAACTTCTCTATAGTGAACTTTCAAGACCCTGGTAGAAAACCCTTAAATTGACGATTAATGAATACGGAACAAAAGAACTGAAGCACAGACTTTTTCCTTAATTCGATATTTAACTATGACTATAGTAAATTTTTAATTTCTAACAAAAATGTTAATTAACATACATTTAATTAGGTACCCTGCTATTAACACCGCATCTTTAAGCATTGTTTGACAATTCTCTTCTCTTTTGCGAATTTTTTGTTAGAAACGTCCTGTTAAATTTGTAGAACTGTTATCAAACATGAAACAACAACAAATGCGGCCTGGGCCTTGTTTTTCCACAACTATAGAGCATTTAAAACAACAGATTGTTGGACTGGCACGCCTATGGCGCGGGTTCAAATCCACGGTCGGTCGCATTTTTTATTTATTTTTTTTGTTTTGTTTGTCGACTTTAAATCACTTGTATTTTTTTTTTTTTAGTCAAATGAATGTTTTTAATTATGATGTTGGTGGTTTATCTTATTAGAAAAATACTCATGTTTTTGAATTTTTTTCATTCCCACTTACCATAAGTTTAATTAAATATCTACCTTTACCCGGGTATTCCATGACACTTTAATTTTATTTTATTTTCTTTTATTTATTTATGAAGGAGAGGAGTCAAAAATGATCAAAAAGATAAGCAACCAAAAAAAAACTATGGCCCTTCAGCCCTTAAAACACTAACTAATTCCTTTATATTGAAAATAATCTACGCGTTTGTGTGCGGCATCTGCCCGCCCGTCGTCAGGAAGCAGAGTGGCGCAGTGGAAGCGTGCTGGGCCCATAACCCAGAGGTCCGAGGATCGAAACCTTGCTCTGCTACTTCGTGATAACATTTTTGTTTAGATTATTGCAGAACAGTCTGTTTACCATCTTTTTTTTATTCTTTATTATATTATATATTTATATACATATAGACTAGCAGTCCCCTAGAAAATAAAGTCGTCCGTTTCTTTTTCGCGGCATTTTAGTGTAAAATTTACACATCGTATTTAGGAATCTCGGTGGAATCATCACCCTTCGACTTTTAAATCTATATGCTATTCAATAATAAATCCATAAGTAAGGTTGCTCTATCTAATGTTCTGAGAATCCTTAATAGGTTCCAAGGTTATGAAATAAACCCATTACCATGTGATACGTATACCAAGGGCTACATATACATAGTTAAATATAAGCAAATTTTTGTTCTCTCTTATTAATAAACATCACTTTTCTTACATTTGATGGCTTTGTAATTCAATTAAAATGCAATCAAACGCTGATTGGAAACAATTACAGAGAGTAAAGCGTGGCTTGCCAATTGTATTAAACGCTGTGATGGCCCATGCCATGGATGGATGGATGGATGGATGAATGAATCCTAAGCACGTTACCGACACAGCGTTTTTTGCAAGAAGGCGCGCGACAAATGTAAGTGGAAAATAGGAAGCGGTATTCATAATACATAGTAATTTGCTTAAATCCAAGAATAACAATGTCGGATTGAGTTTGCCGTCGGTGGCTGTGCACATTCTCATAAGTACTTTTCAAAGGACAAGTGACAGGCTATTTAAAAGTCTTAGCACAATGTTTGCCACGCCCGTATGTGCAGGGTAGGCGGCAATATAATAGCACATTGCAAACGACCGTCAAAGAAAGCCATCACCAACAATAACGCCCACGCCAATTACGGCTAATTAAGCAAAGGATTGTGACCTTTCTCCTCCACCACTGACACAGTTGCAATGAAAAGTGAATGAGACATGTGTTCATTTTAGTTCCTTTTTTTCTGTCGCTTTAAGTTTGCTCACTCGTAATACTCACATGAGCCAAATTTCAATGGGCATTTCTGTATATCCATTGGAAAATCCGCCAGATTCATGGGACAGCCGGCTTTTATCGTTAAACGACTGGAGTAGAGCACACGTCCGTTCTGATAGATTCGCACAAACTTATTCGGCGTTGTTATCGTGTGCAAATAGCTTTGCTTGCCATTGTAGAAATATGTGTCAGGTTTCCAGATGCGTGCCAGCATTGATACGCTCAATGCGAGTGTGTCCTGTGCACCCTCGAATGCGAGCCGCTTGTCCACCCACGATTGGCGAAAGTAGCAATCCATCGAGTATGTCTGCAATGAGAGCGTAAGCAAGGACCGTGAAAACGAAATGTTGCGAAATTGAAAAATCACGTGAATTGGATATGTTGAGCTGAGCCCGTGTCGAGGGTGCTCATTTTAACGCGCTAAAAGATCATTGAAGACCAATTGACGTGTACGAGTTCGGTTTCATAAGTTCTCCAAATGTCTTGTCTTCGGAGATTTGTGATTTTTTCTATTTGCTTCTTTTCGATGTGCATTGGAAAGTCACGTGCAAAAAAAAAAAAAGATAAATAAATAAATAAATAATAAATGACGAATACACAGAGAATACTCTGTGAGTGGAATTAGAATGAGACATAGAAGTAGAATGAAACAAAACAATCTTCATCAGAATAGTTCAGCCGCCGACAAAAGTATCTTAGCGATGAGAGGATTGGTGGACTTGAGATGAGAGCATTTACAGCAACTGGAACATCCAAGTTATTTCTCAAACCTGTTTGTGCATTTTGTCGAATTAAGAATGTGCGAGTTATTTGGTAAATCGGCTTATGATAGGCGCTTCAGCTCTTAAATAACGCCTTTGAAATTATTCCGGATAAAAGGCATTACCATTAGTGAAAATCGAGAATAGATAAGTTTTAAAATCGTTTCGAGAACTTATTAAACCGGCAGATTGAATTTAAAGTTCACATAGGTAAGCAAATAAAATGAATTTGAGTTTAACACGGTTTTCAATTATTTCCCGCTTACCATGTCGACCTCGGAGATTGGACCCATGCTGCGCACCATGATATCAACTTCGACTGTGGCGGGAGGACCTGTAAAGAACGAAAGCTTAGAGTGCATCTTTAGATTAAATTCAACTTAGTTTTACTAAGCCGTTCAGAACACACTTTTAAGGGGCGTATACTTTGAGCGTTAGGCAAACAAAATGCACTGCACCACGCTCTCTTGATGTCTGACAGTATCAACTAAAAGTAAAAAATACTTGTATGTGAACTTTTCTGCGGAGGCACACAATTTTTAATGACTTTGCGCATAACATGTCTAAATCGAAATTCCCCCCGTAGCTCAGCCCGACTTGACACTACTTTGCTCAACATATCGGGGGTGGCATAAAATATGCAAAGAATAACGCTCGCGGCTACCATTTTTTAATGAAGTGTTAAACAACGAGCAAAAACCTAGTTTTATGAGCGCGCGTGCACTCAGAAACTAATACAAATTTTCGTAAGCATTTTTGCTCCATTTTCCCTTGAAAAAACCCAAAAGCACGGAAAAAGAAGAAAACGAAGAAAAAGAAGCAATTGAGATAATCAGTTTGAGTGCCACTTTAGTCGAGCTGCGAGGACTGAAATATGTGTGCGATTTTTCAGATACGCATTTTAAAATTTGTATGCGTTTCTTGGCATTAGTTTCGCCGTCGAGAATGTGCCAAGGAGCCGCCTCAGAGTTTTGCCGCAACACATCCAAAGCCTTCATGCAAATTAGTTGGCAATGTGGTAATTGTGACTCATCGTCCGACCGCCATTGCGTGAATCGGGGAAATCGAAATTTCACTGCAAAGCGGAAGCGGATGTTTTGTGAAGACATCTCAACGAGTTCCGTTTTCCTGCTTTCTTGGGCAAATACTTCTTACATTAAACTTGTCAATATTTGTTATTACTGATTTGTTGTGTTGTGCTGTGTTGTCTTAGCTTGTTTTCAGAAGTTTTTCATTTAACAATTTTTCTTTTGTGCCCTTAGTTGCTTATAGGTAAACACGGCAAATCGCTTTGAGCATTTCCAAAGTCATCGTCTGCCGTTGACATTTTCGCTTCATTAAACGCTTCCGTTTCGTAGTGCACGAAAAACAAACGTAAATCGCAAAAAATTGATTAGGGTTAAGGCATAGCGTATTAACTTCGACAGAGCCGAAGTAGTTATACGCTTTAAGTTAGAAATTTCACCAAGGGTTTAAGTGCATACTTTGGGATCCTGTAATCCTATCTATCTAAATATATATATATAATAAATTGGAAGTATGTTTGTTTGTCTATTTATGTGCTAGTTTATTTGTCCGTTATGGACGCCGAAACCGCTGTACCGATTTTAATGAAATTTTCAGGGAATCTCTATGATGGATTCTTTAGATGGTTACCATGAATTTTGATGCGAGAAAATCGTCGAATTCGCTGAATATTAAGACCAACTTAATTTTCAGATGCTTCTCAAACTGTACAAAGGAAAGCAGCATCTGAGAATTGAGTTTACCGGCAGTGCTGCTCAAACTGTACAAAGTCGAAATGCTTAAATATTCGAATGAAAAGAAAAATCAAAAATAATAAAAGTGAAGAATACGGAATGCCACCAAAAAAGTCAAACACTGGATGTTCCACGAGAAAATCGCAGCAGTAGACAGAGCGCAGACCTGCATCCGAAGAGCAAGACGCACGCGTAGGCAGCAACGCGCCGGATTCCTACTAGTAATATATAAATTTACATGGATTATGCGTGTGGTTCGATAATAAGTTACGAGTAAAATATAATTTAAAGAATATATTCAAGAAATAAAATGGGTCTGTATATATGACCTTGGATTTCAAACATGGCTGTATATGGATGCTTATAACCATAGAACTGAAATTAAGTCAGCGTAGTTCGATCGTCAATTCGCCATTTCAAGAAACAGAAAATGTATCCATATAACACCTTGTAAACCATTGGAAAATATGAACATATACGATCCAGCAATCCTAGATGTCGAGTTCGGTTTATCAAAATTTTAGTTAGATACGTACAAATTTTGCTCCATGACTTTGTATTTGGGGTACCCATTTTAATGATTGTATGCCACCGGTTCTGAAAACTTACGGTATCATTAAAAAAATTTTGGGACTAATTTGTATACATAGAGAAGGACAGACTGCGCTGATTAACTAACCAACATATAGCAATAGTCGCGGTTAAAAATTCGGACTGCTACTATTTTTTACAGCGTGAAAATCAAAGACGGATTTTCTTGCGGCTAAGGCATATTACAATGAGAATTGCGGATTTTTTTCTTTGAATATTTCCAAAATATTAAAGCCGCCATAATGTGTAATTTTAGGATTGCCACCAAAAAGTTTATCAAGGTATTTTTTCAGTGCACTGAAAAACACACAGCTCTGTATAGCTTATGCGGTCTTCGATGTCTCCTTCACTGTGTTACAAACTTCATATCAAAGTTTTAATACCACGAGCATTTACTGCGTGTATACTGAAGTGTATAATAATTTTTGTTGAAGGTTCCCATCGTTGGACTTCCGAGGAACCAATGTTAGGTATTACTTTGCTAAGAACGGCGAAAGCCTGCGAGGAAAAAGAGTTAGACTGAGCTTGGTTTGAATTCATGACTTCAAGTATGTTACCCACTATCTTACAAAGCCTCTCGGCGTGAATTTTCAAATGTCTTTAAACAAGTAAACAAATTGCTGTGCCTCTGAAAATCTGATTGTCTGTCTTACTTACCACCAAAGCCCGGACGTATGCTGTTGTCATAGCCTCTAAGCAAATTATCCAACAATTCGGAAATATTTGCATGATTGTTACTCTGCGTTAGTCGACCACGACCTCTGGCGCCCCGCATGCCGCTTGTTCGGGCAGCAAAGCCTTCGCTACCAGTACCATCACCAAGGCTGCGTTGCGCATCGTCTAGTCCTCGTATGCTAGTGGCCGTTGCCATGACTTGTAGTGACCACGAATTAATATGAATGCAGAACATTAGCAGTGGCAGGCAGCTAATCAAAAGTTTAAATATGCGCACAGTCAAGCGATTCAAATGTGCGCCGGATGTGCTGCACATATTGTTATCCTTTTGTCAACGTCCGAATCGTCGTTGTCCTCGTAGTTGTAGTCCTTACGACTCAGTTTAATTCTTGTTTTAATAGTTTTAGACGACTTTTCTACTGCTGCCCTTTTGTTATTGCTGCTGTGACTGTTGGTCAAGCAGGCTGCCTTGCCTGTCTCCGTTTCAATGCAGTTTGTTTGTTAGTCGGTTAGCTGGTTGGCCACTAACTCACTCGCTCACTCATTCACTTCTGCTTGTCTGCTCATACACAACTGTACATGACAGTATTTTTTAAGTTCATGTCTGAGCGTAGTTGTATGTGTGTGTGTTCTTCTTTTGATTTCATCATTTCAATGGGAAAAACGCTTTGCTTGAGGAACTTGCATTGCACGCTTTGCTTGTTGACTTTTATTCTTCATAATCAACATCATCATCATCATCATGAGCAACAGCTGCGGGTGCATGATCCAAGCGGGAAAAGGCATTTTTCTTAGCATGCACTTTAAGTATCCGTTCCACTAATTAAATGCGTCCGTTTGTGTGCAATTTCTTTGAAATTAGTTCCGAGCTGTCAATAAGAAAGACTAAAGATTAAAAATTATAATAATTTGGAGTAGAGACATTTATCCCTCTCAAATCATTCTTCAATAGTATTCTATTCTATATAGTAGTATTTATATTAGAAATTTCCTAATTAACAACATGGCAACATGGCGATAATAATTAATGCAGCGCGTCTGAACGAGTTTTTGGAGAAGGTGTAAACCTGGTGGTTGCGAAATGCACTGTGGCTTAAAGCTTAGAGCACTGTGATGAACTCAGATAAATATCTACACTGTTACTTTGCATTCAATTGCGACTCCCCAATTATACAACATTAATAGACAACACCATTAACGGTCGATTAGCTAATTATATTAGACTAATAGTCTGAGCTTAATTAGCTCAAATTGCTACTACACTCTGGAAGTAAGTAGAATGGTAAAGCCATCGTTAAGATCGTGATAAAAGCTGGCCATACACGTTGAACATGCTCGTGTCATGCAATTTAAAGTACATCTAAATATATGGTATATCTGTATTATCTTATGTCACAAAATCGAACATTTCTCAAAAGTTTGTTGGAAAGGAACTGATAGATGAAATATATTTATTTACCATATTATATGTGGTCTTTATTTACTTCTATCGTCAGGCAATATCCAAGGAATTTTATAATGATTAAAAATCCCATGAACAATAATAAAAGGATGACTGATCCGTTATGCGGAATGGGAGACGCCTCTTTAGGCGTCGTGTTAGTTGTCTGCCGAGCTCTTCTTTGATTATTGAAATCTTCAAGTCTCGATGGATATCAGAGTTTCGGACATACCACGGTGCAGCTACGGTCGTGCGGGTAAATAGGACAGCAAATGATTTCTGCGGGAGCTTTGGCAACGAGAACTAGGTTCAAATTATCCTTCAGCTTATGTGGACATGGCCTACTCTCTCTAGGGGTAGATTTCGGCATCTAGCCCTTATTAACCCTAGCAATCTATCAGACCTGGATAGAGTGTCTATAAAAGAGATGTGTTGGCCGTTTTAAGATTGTCAAAGTGGTTTTATTATTCCCCATTTACAACAACACAAAGGGGCCAGTGTTGGCCTATGAACTTAATTTTGGCACATGAACTTGTAGTGACTAAACGATTCGACCTCCAAATGTCAATGTCTCACTTTAATTGACAAAACACTTAAATAGCAAACGATAAATTTTTGTTACACCGATCAGAAGAGCATTTGCCAACATAAAACCTCGAAACCATCAACAGAAGAATCGTTGTATTCGTTGCCTTCAAAATGTTTTCTTTACGTTTTCTCAGTTTTAGTTGACGTCGGCTTAATTTGCAAGGCTGCAAAACCGAGACCAAACCATAAAACCTCACCTACATAAATGCAGACGCAGCGCATCTAATTACGCAGATTTTATAATAACAATAGCAACAACAACCAGTCAACGACGACAATGGCAATATTTAATTAGGTCTTAGCCACTAACCTAATTTGATGCATGCGCCTCCTTCCAATCACACTGCCAAATGCCTTGACTGAACACTTCAGTTTTGCCTTCAGTTGCGGTGGCCTCCATCGCATTCGCCATGCCCACACAACCAACAAAGGCGACGTTCGTTGCTTATCAACTTTCTTGGTTGTACATCGATATTTAATCGATGATTGAACGATTACTTAGCCATCCAAAAATACACAGTAACAAAAGCAGATATGTAGTTGCAACATCAGAAAGTCTGAGATTCTCACATTTGGCCTTACCCAAAGCTTTGTAACCTTTTCAGGAACGGTGTTAAAGAATTATTGTAGTTGTGTGTTTAGAGCTCAGCAAGCCTTTCAATGAGATAAAAGCCTAGAGATAAAACCAGACCCATTTTATAATTTAAACATAATAAAATTAGGTGCTACTGTTTTTCACTCAGAACGGGCGCGACGACATCCGCAATCTTGGGAATGATTAACAGCGTGTCTACGCCTGCCGTTGGTGTCTAGACGCCCCCTGCCGTACGAGAAAAAGTTGCCAACCTTAACTAAATATATCATAAATTTTCATAACTCAGTTGTACCTGTATTTCGATAAATGCATAGCCGTTTTTGTTACAGACGTCGGCTGATATTGTGTTCCATGTCACTGCGGATTTTGTTGGCGGCTGCATTTCATTGCTACTCTTCGACGGGTTTATCAAAGTGCGTAAGGCGGATATGTTAGCAAAAAGCTTTTTACATTTGCTATAGTTTCAGAAAGACTTTAAGTTTATAAACGAAAACGCCCAATTAATGATATTGGGACTCAGTATTATCAATTTCAATGGTACAAAAATGGGATTGTTACATTTCGTTATGGGTTTATTGGAAATATTTGTCTCAGTGTTTTCGCTTTTGAGATATAAATTACAACTGAGTAAAGCCAATATTGATCGGAACTCAAACAAGCTAAGGGCATATATACGAGTACATCGATTATTATCTGAAACCAATAAACGAATAATATTGGACCATGGACGATGGACATTTTACGATGCTTCGATTAAATTAAATGACTAAAAACCTGGAAATCTAGTAGTATTGTTCAAGAATACATACATATATGCAAAGTTATAATCCTTTTCACTGTGTGAAAGGTATAGAGAGTGCTATTCCCTATCTTACGCGCATTGTATGTATTGCGATTCCAAAGCTTCTTAATAGATTGCACATATATTGTTAAAAATTTGCATCACGATAACTTCCGCCTGGCACTTACTTTAGGCACACACTTTGAGTAGAAATTCTTTCAAACAATGTATGTCTCTGATATTTTTCTATGGCTTTTCTTTTGAGAAAAAGGAGACGCTTCTATTGACGTAAAATGTGGTACCCGCCTGTGCGGAAAGGGTTACAATTCAACTTGAGCACGTTCAACGCAGTTTCTCATCAACATCTCTAAATTGCACTCAATTTCTGAAGGCTGTTGGAGGCGTGGCGTCGCAGCAGTCGCCCAAAAATTGACACAGCCCAAAAACACACACACGCGCACGCACACCCACACTTCGATTGAGTCAGATACATTTTTCTTTGGGTTATTGTTATCAAGCAACGCAGCGCATCAACTGTTGGGCGCACATTACACATGAATGAGGAGTGTGGGTGCAGCAGGTGGTTTCAACTGTTGTGCGCATTATTCAGTGCTTTTATGTGAGTTTGCCTCTTTCTCTCCACATTATTTGATTGTGTTGAACTTGGCTCAGTTGCATTACTGCAATTACTATTTGCAATTGTGCAGCCACAACTAAATTCTCAGAAGCACCCCAAACAGGCTCCGCCAAATGCACAGCTGTCTGGCACAACGTGTGCCGGTTTTTATTTGCTGCCAGGCTGCGCTGTCTACATACATTTTCTTTGCTGTCATTCTTTCAATTCGAACAATCTCAGCCGCTGTCAAATGTGCATGCGTGTGAAATTGCAGTTGCAGCGAGATATTTCAAGACCCCCGTTACCAGTTTCCTTGCCATTAAATCTCATGCAAGTTTTCTAGTTAACTTTAAGTAGCTTTAAGCTTTGGCAATTTAATTAGTGGATTTTTTTGGATCAACTTATTAAAAGTTATAAAATGATGTGACAATTTTTCGCTTTCTTCTTGGCTTTCGAAGTCACCGTATTTTTTCAGCACTCACATTTCTCCCCAGTTTGGCTTAAGTGCATAATGAACTCATTATGAATTCGTTAAGCGATTTCGACTTGGCATACTAAATTCAGTTAGTCACACTGACTGTCTGTCTGTTTGTCCGTCTATCGTCTTAATAGAGTGCCCGTTTTACAGTTGAAGACACACGTTCTGCAAAGCAATACTAAAATAAAATAATGCTGACAAGTTGTACGAGCGGAAATTGAAAATGAACGGAGTTGATGATGGCGATGTTCGACGCCGACACCGAGGAAGGTGTAAAAAATACCGGAAAAATCCAAACGCTCACGTTCGGCGACAATGATCGGGCAGAAAATGTTTTGCAGGCCAAATTAATTTTGTTATACTCAATTTGCTGGCAAGTGTGTAGAGTACGTTGATGTATGTGAATCAGCTAAATTTCATTTGTAAATATAAAAACTTGTACAGGCATTTAAAGTTTAAGATGATATAATGGGAGACTCCTTTTGTTTGTCTTAAGTGTTCCTCAAGTTGATAGACCAAAAATTGTCTACAATTTTTCCTTATAACGGTTATGAATTTTCGACAATTTTTTGCCACTCACAAGAATGAATTTCAACTTGAAGCAGGACGAAGTTGTAATACTTTTCAACCTGGAAGAACTTGAAATGTAACCGGTAAATGAAAGCTATACGATTCACTAATACTATGATCTTGTAATATATAGTTCACATTTATGCTTCTGAAATAAGGTCCCCCAATACCTTTTTTTATATTAGTTGCACCCGGACCCGGCCACGCGTTGGTGTTCAACCTGGTTAAATGGAAAAAAGTAAAGAGCTTGTTTCAACTAAATTCAAATTCTACGTTACAACAGCTGCCGAGAGAGATACGCTATGACATTGTCCTCTTTAAATTTCAACTCGATACAAAATTTGTAGTATCTTTTTTTAAACATGCGAAAGTAAGTATATCGATATTCACTATTACCCCGTTTATATGGCAGCTAAAAGCAGTTTAGCTAAAATCACTTCGACTTAAAACGCACACGTACACTTTTCCAGAGCGCTTTAACGCAGTAAGTGCATTAAGCGTAGCGTAGGTCACTTTTTAAGCCCGACGCTAACGAAGTCCCTATTGACAGTCAGCTGTATGTTTCGTGCAGAGTTGCTATATGGTGTAATTATTTTGCTTTATTTTCATTTTTTTAATGAATTTTTGCGAATTAAATACAGAAAAATCATTGTAAAACGTTATTAAAAATCAAGATAAGCCTTATACATTTATATTTTATTTTATACAATGTGTTTTTTTTTAAAATAACTTATTCTGTTGGGTAAGGCACATAACATTTTATGCGCATGGAAACTCTGAAGAAGGAAATAAAAACGCAATGAATACCCACATATAAACACGTACAAATAAAGTGTTCTAAGGCAATCATATAAACCATATAAACCATATAAACGTAGTATTAGTTGCACTGGCACCCACAGCAATGGTAATTCGAAAACATTTTCATCTAAAATTTGACTTATAATCTTCTGCAACCAACGCATTTGGCTGGCTATTCCCTAAACTGAAATTACTACTCAATGGACACATACTACTTGTCTCGATCGAGAAAATTAAAGCCGAATCGACGAAAGCATTGAGTTGAGGGCCATACCGGAAATGATCCTTTCAGAGTTTTTCGAGATTTGACGAAAATCAATGGCAAAAGTGCACTGTAAAAGGTGGGGAGTACTTTGAATTTATTTGGAAGAACAAATGAAGACATTTATTTATTAGTTATTAAAAACATTTTCCTTTTGTAGGGTTCCGTAGGTTTGAGTAAAAAACGAAAATTAGTTCTTTACTTGTAGATCTCGTTAAAACCTAGAAGAAGTCTATGGTCTGAAGAAGTATTCGTCACTGAGAATAATCCATGAAGTCACTCAAACAAATAGAGTGAAAAAACCTTTAGATATGATTAAATGACTTATTTAGTGAGCGTTGTATTAGTTAGTTGCCTAACAAAAACGAAATGAGTGGATATGATTGAATATGGTTAAGTGAGTTATCAAAGAAAAACGAAAATATATTCGGTAACATATTAAAATCTTTTAGGTGAATGATCGTGAAAGAAGGGCTATCTAAATTTCATCTAAAAATTTATTTCATATAAGAGCTTAAATTTGTCTCCTGACTCTACATGGATCCGGGCGGTTCTGAGAATGCACAGCACATGGTTGAATGCAAATGTGCCAAATTTAGATCAAAGTGATACAACAATCCTACTCTTATTATTAGTCACAAAACTAATTTGCACAAATCACCATTTTCTAGGAGCATATGTCTGATGTTTACGAAGTCTACTTATGTATACGAAACACATGGTCAAATGAAAAAGCTTTAAAAAGTTTCAAACTACCAATAATCGCACCTTAGTAGATATTCATTGGTTACGATATCAACGCTGCTCCCTTGCTTTAGAATTCTTAAAAAAGACACACAATAATTTCATCCATCCACTTCCAATGCGGAGTGTTAAGGTTGCTGCTATTTGCCTTCACTTACTCCCAGCAACCACAGTGCACTCTCAAGTTCATAGGCACGTGCTTTGTGGTAAACAAAAACGTTTTAATACAATTGAATAATTAATGAGCAAAACACAAAACCAAAGTCAAATTGACACAATAGTCCAAAGTAACGCAATTACAAACACAACAAGCATCTTTAAAAAAAATGTTTTATTGAGCCAACCGGGAGCCAACTCGCACTCAACGCAATAAAATCGTAATGTTGTTGCTAAATGAATTTCCAATAATTACAACAAATCGATAAAAATGCATGAACAAATTTGACAAGGGAGCCAGTCGGACATTGGAAAAAGTCACCAAGCCGCATTTGGATGGGCACACACACAGTTCAGTTAGACCATCAAGCAAATCCCCAAACCAATCTAATAGAAATTTTACTGTCGCTTGCAGGGATATATCCAAAGGGGGTTATCTGCATACGGCCAGCAATGATGATGATGTAGGAAGTGTTGTTGCAGATACATTTTGCACATCGTTGTTGTTCGCTCGGTCCGGCTGTGTTCCGGTGCCCTTGGCGTTGCCACAAAATCTACGAAATTCAATTAATTTAAATGTAGTTTGTCTGCTTTTAGGTAAGGAAATGTGTTTTTTGCTTTATGCGGACTCGACTTGAACGAGCTTGTGGCGAGTTGGACAGCTTTTCTTTCTGAACACTTTTGTGCGCTTGAGGCAGTGAATAGTATAACAATTTTGTCATGACGTTTGTGACATACTGAGATCCTACAAAGTTTATACATAAACTACTTGACTTAGCTATGCATGTCCGACTGTTTGTAAATATCCAAACTAGTCCCTCAGTTTTAGAACCACGAGCTGAAATATTGAACGAAAACTTCTTTTCACCGTAGACTGTATATTTATCGGAACCGATCGAATCCATCCACTTTAAAATCATAGGCCTTAGTGTTAAGGTGTATAGTGACCCCCTTTATTTAAAGATAAGTCAAACCTACGAGTATATTGAAATATAGTTGTGTGCTCAAACAACGGAAACATTTCTTCGGTTGGTACATATAGAGTATCACAATTGTGACATAGCTGAAGTAAGCACTTTTTTTTTCTTTTTTGTCGACAGCTCACTTTACTATGTAAATCTCAAGAGTGCGATACTTCTTTGGTGTCTTTTATTTCGCTTAGTATATTTTCGAGAATTTTTTATGCATATTTTGGTGTTTTTTTTTTTACTTGCTTTCGCATTCCGTACTCCTTCTTGACTGCTGATGAGAGCTGACGAGAAACGAGAGATTCGTCGTCCTTTGCGTTTGCGTTTGTTTAAAAAGTGGGAAAATATGGCAAATGATGTCGAAAGGTTTTCACAGTGTGTCTGTATTCTTGTTTGGCTTGCAAGCCAGCATGGGAAAACTGCAATTGTTAAACAGAGGAAACAACAAAAAAATAAAAAAAAAAAACGTTTAACACGCTTAGCACCAACGCTTAAAACTGTTGCAGGAGCAACGCAAAAAACGCGGATCCATCACTAACACTTATCACGCTTGTTTATCTTATTGGCAGCTTCTCAACTGTTTTACGCTTTGGCATTTAGAGGAACCAACAAATCAGTATATGAAATTCAAACAAAGCCTGGCTAACTCTCTAACTGAGGTAAAATCCAAGCCAAAGGTTTTGGTTCGCGATTCAAATTAATATAAAATTTGCGTTGTTGACTCACAAAGCAGTGCAAATACAGAACAATTGTCGTTGACATTGCCAGGTCGACCACAATAGCCCGGGCTATGCGTATAACCCAAAAATAGTTAATAGCTTGTTAATGATTCTATTGGACCGGCTACGGCTGGCTTGTGGTCTTGCTCGCGTGGCTTATTCAAAATTGAGCTTTGCAGAACGAATATTTATCGTTTGTCGGAATTTACTCTCTAATGCGCTACAAAAATTATTTTTTTCTAAGATTTTAGTTTAGTTCACATTTTACGGCTTTCATTTAAACATTTATTATTTATTCAATATATACGTAAATCGCAAATAAGCCAATCAATTTCACATCTGCGGTTTTGCTTTGTATTCGCTCTTTTAAATACTTAATTTCAGTTTATTAATTATGGCTTAATTGATTTCGGTCTAGTTTCAATTCGGTTTTTGCTTAAATAAAATTTTTTCGAATGCAAACAAATATTAAAATTAAAATTTTTTACGAATTGTACTTTTAACTGCGGCCAATTCAGCGGTTGATAATTTAAAAAAAAAAAAAACTTTTTAAATACCAATCGTCAACTGGTTGAAGCCTACAATGAGCTTACGAAGCGGACTCCTTCAGAGTCAGGTATTCAGGATTTTCTATACACATATACCTTTTTTACACGTTTTCGCTTTAACTCGGTTTCAAAGAAGAACAGATTCAAGAAAATAATACTTTACACACTATTTGACAGTCATATTGAAACATGTGTGCATGTACTATAAGCATATGCAACACACTCAGCAGGGACGATCAGACGTATTGCATTCAAATTCATAAATCACCTTTTTACATAATGGCAACACATAAAAATAAATTAGCCTACATACATATGCACATACCTATTAACAGCATAAACTTGTATCTCATTATGGTAATTAAAATTTGATTTGGATTAAGGTATAATTCCAACTTTTAAAGCTATACAATTTTAGAACAAATGTAATATGATAATTATCTTACAGTAATAGATGCTTGGAAAAATGTTACGATCTCAGATTGTGTAAATCACCTCTTAACGCGTTCTGAATGAAAGTATGGCCAAAAGTAGTTGATCGTGAAATAACCAGTCCATCACTGGAGCAGGAATATTTACAGATAATTAAGCTAGCTCATGCTGTAGAAGGAGTAGGTTTCGAGGACTTGGCGGAGGCCGATATTGAGGAAGTAATAGCTGATTTAGAACTACACTAGGATTATTTAATTGATATGGTTTGTGAAACGCGCACGACTTGAAATAGGACGTCAACTGGGTACTCTTTGAACTTTGAACTGAACTTTGGTTCATTTTGTACAAAATGAACCAAATCTAGAACGGGCTCTCAGATTTCTGCGCGATATTAATAAATGTCTTTCTCAATATGAGGAAGTCTGTAAAGCGCTTACCAAAAGCCGAACACCGATTGTGTTTGTGTTGATTATGGATTATATTACAAAGTATCTTCGACCTATAACATCAATGAAATTTAATGAAATAATGTACTAAATGTTGCAAGTTTTTTTTTCGATTTTCGATATGCCATAAAAGAAACTCACGCTTTCGATTTACACGATTTTCTTAGGAACCGATCTCCCGTGTAAATCTGGGTATATTGAATTATGAACTGAATTATTATTATTTGCATTTTATTACTCAAGATTAAAATGTTTAAGTGAATCGTGACAGTCCCAAATCCAGGTTCAAGGATATTATGAACCGCTTGACGGACTGAATATTTACATATATATATCTGTCTGTCTGTCCGTATTTCTAGCGCTTCATATTTTTTATTTACAGATCTGGAATTTAGCTCTAACTTCTTTTTAACTCTACATTTTTCTGAACCACTAAGATACGATTCTTAATAGAACACCTTGCTAGTGGACGCCTCGAGTTGAAGATTGGACGTCATATAAATACTGAAAATATCAAGCTTCTGGGTTTACTGGAAACTTTATTTTGTTGTCACTAAAGTAGGCCTTATTGTTTTTTTTTTTTGTATCAAGAGTATTTCATTGGACACTGCCGTATATTCGAAACACAATTTTAATGTGAGATAGTGATATTGTATACATAAAAGCAATAAAAACCACTTCATAAAGATTGATTTGAGTAGTCTTTCTCCGGTCGCATTTAATAACGTAAACCGAGTGTTAAATTCACACATATAGAAAAAAAGTATTTGATGACTGGGTTAGGACGGGAAAAGTGTCTTGTAAATTGTATTCAATTCAGACGTACAAATATTTTGTGGATAGTCGGGAAATTCCCAGGATTTTTTTATTTTCCATATGTCTTTAAAAGTTTTTGCTAAGGCATCTCAATTATTAAAGTTTCATGGTCATGGTAATGGTCTAAACAGGTGGTCTTGTTGTTCCTTGGCAACGCCAGATGGCTAAACACCCACCCTATCAGACAAATACTATTCCATTTATGTAGCCTCCACAAGTCTTGGATATTCAGAAAAAATAGATACAAAAAATTAAGAGACTTGTGGCGACCCTATGCCCCCTGGAGGAGTGAATAACAAAATGTATCGTCCCAGTTATATTATAGGTTCTCTGTAAAAGTTGATACATAGAGTAGTTACAGCACGGTTTTATTTTAGAAACAACGCTACATGTCTGCAGTTGGACAATAATAAGAGAGTTCAAGACTGAAATGGAACCATGCTCTTGACAAACTGGATTTGATTGTTTATAGAATTTTAGATATGCACTTTTAAGTTCATATGTTTCTGTTTACAAGCACATAAAAATAAAAATAAGTGGACATCTTGTGATTTATGCAAAAAGAACAGATTATAAAAAATATAATTAGATTTATTTCTTTTTACATTCCGATTTGATTGTAGTATCAACTATTCCATATATTTAAACAAGAAAGGAAAAAGACTATTATAGTATTACATCATGTCGGAGATTACATGATAAATTTTCTGGCCATTCAATCAGTCGCCCTCGCAATCGGGAGTTGTATTGCAATTTTTATCACGTTCTCAATGCTCTGGAGCATCACTTGGTTGCGGCTGACCCGACGGTGATATTGGAGTAAGATGGCATCGTGTGGAAGGACGACGATATATTGCAGGTTTTGACTTTGCCTGTGATTATAATAATGCGTTGCGAATGAATCTAATTCAATTATATTCAAACCGATGCCTCACATAATTGGTAACCTAAACATATCTGTACAATCCAAATTTTTTTTTGCTGAGAAATTATTTTTATAAAATTTTTTTTTCTTACTTTAATTGGGGATTGTTTTTTGAATAAGTTTTTTTGTGTGCACCAGACGAACTTCACAAATTTCTTTTCTTTTTTGCTTTAGTTCTCATGGCTTTTCATTTTTTCGATTTAAAAGTAGTTTTCTTTTTTTTTTTGTATTTTTTTTTTTGACTCCAATCACATCACATTTTGTAATACACAAATTTTTGTAATTACTACCAGATACAAAATGCTAAACAACACTGTGTGGTCGGTCATCACTGAATATGATTCATTTGAATATTTTCTATTAGAATGTCAATCAAAATCACATTCACAATTACAATGAGCAATATTGTCAACACGAACGTCGAAACGCGCCAAGCGCGCAACGCAGACTAAAAACTGAAACTGCTGGCGAGGATTGAATTCGATGTTCTGTGTTTGGTCTCTTCAACTGCGCGTCGGGCAGAAATCCTGGCAGCATGAAATTTAAGAAAAAAATCGAGAAATCACAACACACACATGCATGCAATCATGACGAGAGGCACGACGAGCGAGCCAGTCAAGCTAAATGCTGGCAGCATGAGGCAAATCCATTAACACCGAAGAATGCGCTTAAAAGAGGTGAAGAACATCAGGCAACACGATAGCAAGCAACGAAGTGGGCTTTGGAGACGTCGTGCCCATCATTGTGTGTAAGCTACGTGGCTAGTCAGAACCGTGGGAATATTGCATTCATTCATAAATACGTTTGTGGGCGCTTGAGACGCCCACAAACGTGATTTATGCCTGCGCCTGCGCTGGACCTGAACTGTATGAAAAGAATGCGTGGCTCGTGCGGAATTTGTTGTGACGCGTCGTGGTTGACACTTGTTGCTCAAAGCATTTCATCACTGTGGGTTTTCGGATGTGTTTTAATGAATCTTTAAAATAAATTGGCCAAAATCGAAATTGTCAAAATGTAATTGCACCAATTCGGCCATCATTAAACCGTCATTGAGAGTGATAAGTTAATTCTGATATTTTTCGATAATTGTTGTTTGGCGTATAAATAGGAGTGACTCTGCCTAGACTTAGTAGCGGATTTTGCAACTGTACCAAGAACGCATTTGCTGGATTTCTTTAAAAAATGACGTCACACCATATTTTTAGCTTTTTGTTATATAATCTGCTGCAAGCGAATATTAGAAATGTGGCCATATTTCATTGCTGGCGTCCAGAGAGTAGTTAAAGTATCTGAGGTAAAATTGCTTTTAAAGAATCTTCTCTTTCAGCCCTGAAACCTTTGGTGGAACTATGCTCGAACCAGTTTCTTTATGCGCAGTACATAAACCTAGAAGAAGACTCGGCTTTGTTGCGCTTTCAATATCGCTACTTGGGTAGCAAATTGCCTAGAATTGGCGTCTTTTTGGATATGAGCTGCGACAAAGCTGAGGAACTTACGAATAAGGTCAGTTGAACATGGTAATTATAGGGTTTACCTAGAACGCTTCTTCAAATGCAGACCAGTCGGGAACGTCTTTACACGCACCGACATCATTGGCTGCTATACGATCAGCAGGCTAACCTATCAGATCTGGTACGCCTTTTTGTGCATGCAAATCTCTCCATTAATGCAGATATCACTTACGTGATGCCCAACGGAACGCACTCGCATGATTCTTCTAACTTCATCGTCTACGATGTCTACAATAAAGGCAGTCATCTCGGTGGCAAACTAAATGTAACCATAGATCAGGAAGTACGGTGCAATAATAGCTCCTGCGTAAGAGTGCGTTATCTATCCGATCTGCACAAGCGTGCACGACTTCAGCAGCGAAGTGATCTGAGCGGCATCACCTTTCGCATAGGGTCCATTGTGAGTGACACGACGATTCGTCAAACCTCGAATTTAACACTCCCTTTCATGTAGATCACACAACGTGAGTTGAGGCTGCCCGAAAATGAGTTGGTTGACTTCTTGAGTAGTGAGAAGGATGTACACATCGACTGGCTGCCACGTATGGGTTTTCATTTGATCAAGGTTATTCAGGATATACTCAACTTCAAGTGAGCATACAGTCTAGTCGTATTTCTTCCGTCTTTGCTCTTTCATTAGAAATTATTTGTGTTATTAGTATGACATACACGTGGTCGCATCTCTGGAGTGTAAATGACTACATTGGTGGCGTCATTGGCGAATTGGTTAATGAAACAGCCGAGATTGCAAACACACCGTTTGTGTTCTCGCCCGGCCGTTTGCACTATTTAAGTGGTCTTACGGAGGCGGCCAGCTTTCGTTCGATTTGCATTTTTCGTACACCCCACAATGCTGGCATCAAATCGAGCGTATTTCTAAAGCCCTTCACCGCTGGGGTCTGGGCTGTCTTTGCTGGCTTATTGGTCTTTGCTAGTATACTCCTGTGGTATACGTTTCGCATAGAACACTGTAGCATGCGCCGCTGTATGAACCTTGTGCCTTCGCTGCTGACTACGCTACTCATCTCATTCGGCTCAGCGTGCATTCAGGGCTCCAATCTACAACCGGGATCCATTGGCGGACGTATGGCGTTCTTTGCGCTCATGTTGACCTCATTTGTAATGTACAACTACTACACGTCGATAGTAGTCTCATCGCTCTTGGGTTCACCTGTTCGCTCGGACATAAAAACGGTGCAACAATTAGCAGACAGTCCACTCGATGTAGGCTTTGAACCTATACCCTTCACAAAAGTTTATTTGGCTGTGCGTATGAAAAAAGGTCATTTAAATTAATGTTTGCAATATTACGCTTTCTTGTAGTCTTCCCTACGGCCGGACATACGAGACCTGGTCAAACAAAAAGTTGAAACAAAAAAGGATCCCAACTCGATTTGGTTATCACCCAAAGACGGCATTGTACGTGTACGTGATCAACCCGGTTTTGTCTTTATTTCCGAAGCTTCTTTCTTGTACTATTTTATCGAGAAGTATTTCAAGCCGCAGGAGATTTGTGAACTAAACGAGATACTCTTTCGACCGGAGAGTTCTGTTTATACGTTTATGCATTTGAACTCCACCTTCAAGGAGTTGTATAAACAAAAGGAGTTACGTCTCATTGAGACTGGCATACAGTTGAAGCACCGAAACTTTTGGTCCCGGAAGAAGCTGCACTGCTACAACAACAACTACGTCATTAATGTGGGCATGGAATACGCCGCACCACTCTTCATAATGTTGACTAGTGCCTATGTTGTCGTGCTCATCGTGCTAGGCATTGAGATTGCCGTAAATCGCTACAGTCAGCGAAACCATAACGCTGTATTCACCCATTGAAATAAACTTCGAATACCTTAAAATGCACATCTGGCGAACACCTTAGCTGACTAACGGTAAGTTAAGGGTTTAAGATTTTCTTAGAAAGGCTTGACAACTTGTCAAAGCCTGTCAGCAGTGTGTCCATTCCGTGGATTGACTGGTTATGAAATATTTCTATAAAAATTTTTCATAACACTCATTAACCCATCATGCTGACAGCCAGTTTACTTGTGCGGCTTGCATAATTTAGAGTTACAACTAAAGTTTGTCTATAAAAGTGTCTCAGCCATTGAACTCCACCAGCTTCATTTTGTCACTATCGGAAAGCTACGTGTATATTACAAGCAAAGGCCATGTTGGGCCCGAGTTTATATAGCTTTATTTTATACAATTTCCACGCAGCACATTTGAATAGTTTACTGATTTTGCATTGCTGGCCCCGGGAAGGTAAAAGTATTATCATCCCTGTGAATCTTGCTTAATTCTATCTTACTATGTTACCATTGCAGCTTTGTATAATTTCAACACATTGTCCAGTTTGCACGACAACTACGTACAGTTTTTTGATGTGGATGATATATGGTCCTTTGAAAATCTTCAAGTTCGCTACTTACAACACAACCTACAAAAACTGGGCGTTTTTTTAGATATGAACTGTAACAAAACAGCACCAGTTTTGGCGGCTGTAAGTGAACTTATAAGAATTTCTAGTTTACTCAAATTTAAAAGTCTTAACCTAACCACGTAGTTGAACAAAGGTCACCTTTACACTGAGCATTATCATTGGCTGTTCTATGATCACCACGCACTTTGGCAACGCTTAAATAAAACCTTTTGTCAGGCCAGACTATCAATAAACACAGATTTGACTTACTCCGTACCTGAAGCTCGACTTGGCAATGCAGTCAGCTACATCACGTACGACATTTACAATAAGGGCAGCGAATTGGGAGGCGTTCTGAATATAACCATAGATCGGGAGATTGTCTGCAATGCCAGCGACTGTCGCTTGGCGCGTTATCTGTCGGATCTCCACGAACGCACGCCAATCGAACAAAGACGCAGCCTTGAGGGACTCACCTTGCGCTTGGCAACTGTGGTAGGGCCAAGAACAAACTGTTCGAATCTCAAATAAAAATATACTTTTCAGGTTAGCGCACGCCCACTAACGATGCCAATGTCCGAGTTGCTGAACTTTCTAGGTAGCGAAGTGTCACCACACTTAGATACGTATGCGCGTTTGGGCTTTCATTTGCGTATGGTCTTAAGGGACATGCTGAATTGCAAGTAAGCTTGCCATGCTTTCGTATTCGATTAGCGTAAATCCATACCTCAGAATGGATTTAACCCATTACAGTTTCTCTTACATCGTCAGCGATCGCTGGAGCAGTGATGAGCTTATTGGCGGTATGATAGGTGAGCTTTATAACGGCACCGCAGAGTTAGCCTCTGCAGCATTTGTGCAAACGGCCAAGCGGGTGCCGCACATACGTGCTCTAACCGAAATGAGCAGCTTTCGTTCGATTTGCATATTTCGAACTCCGCAACATGCCGAAGTAAGAGCAGCTGTATTCTTTGCGCCGTTCACCTATCAGGTTTGGTACATCTACGCCTCTTTGCTGACGTTCACTGCTGTATTACTTTGGCTTACATTTCGCATGGAACATTTGAGCACGCGGCATTGCATGGACTTTGTGCCTTCGCTGCTCACAACCTGCCTGATCTCATTTGGCACTGCCTGTGCTCAGGGCTCACATCTCTTGCCGCGCTCCATTGGCGGCCGCATGGCGTTCTTTGCGCTCATATTCACCTCGTTTCTAATGTACAACTACTATACTTCGATAGTGGTCTCGTCACTGCTGGGTACACCGGCCCTCTCCGACATCGCAACCGTGCAACAATTGGCAGACAGCGCATTGGATGTAGCAGTACATCCAGCGCCCTATACGCGTACTTATGTTGAGGTAAGCTGAAGGAAGGAAGAAACTAAAATTTTCAATAAGAATCTTTCACGATGCCATTTGAACTTGCCTTCAATCTTTTGGTAGGGTACGCGGAGCGTTTATGTGCCTCGGATTCACTTGAGAAATATTTATAATTTAATGAAAAATGTTGATAAACACCTCTTTTGAATAGAAACCTCTCTGGACGGCTTTTGTTAAAAATTTTTGAAACGCTTTTCTTCTCATAAACGCACAAATTAGAAAAATTTAAATAAAGTTAAAGTCTCACTAAAATATCAGCAAGTTATTAAAGGAAGGGCAATCCTATCCGTCGGTGGCGAGAACAACTTTTTCTTTAAAATTTTCTTTATCTCCACCAGCCAGTGTTCTAGAATCGAAGTTTTCTAGAGAAAATTTTTATTAATTCGGATTGATTATTATACTTTGATTCGATTTAGGCTACAACGAAACAGCGACTTCGAAGCCCTTTTTCTACAAGCCGGTTTTCAGCATAGTCTTCAGGGTCTTCATTATTATTAGTACTTTTTTTTTCACAGACTTCAACACGTACGGATATACGCAGCCTGTATAACCAGAAATTGGCCAACAAGAAGTCCAATGTTTGGCTGAACATCGAGTCGGGCGTGCTAAAGGTACGCGATACGCCCGGTTTTGTGTATATATCTGATGCAGCCGCGGCATATGAGTACGTAAACAAGTACTATCTGCCACATCAAATATGCGAATTGAATGAAATACTCTTGCGTCCTGAGGCTTCCATACACACGCTAGTCAATAGGAATCTGACCTATCAAGAACTTGTCAAATTGAAGTATAGCGAAATATTCGTTTCCAGCAGAGTGTTGTTGTACTACATCTCATTGCATTTTTCTCCCTTAATACAGTGAATTGCGCATCATGGAGACGGGTATTCTACGCAAGCATAGCAACTTCTGGATACGCAACAAGCTGCACTGCTACACCAGTAATCACGTGGTCAATGTAGGCATGGAATACACCGCACCACTTTTCATGCTGCTTATTTGTGGCTACGGCATTGCTGCTTTCGCATTGGTTCTAGAAATCTTCTGTCATCGTTTCAACGTTTTTAAACAACGGTGGCGCATTTTATTGGGACTTTAATGATGAACGAACACAATTTCGATTTGTATTTCACCTGCAAACTGCACCGAGGTAATCGCTCAAACCAAGGTTGTCAAAGCGCGTTTAACAAATTGTCGGCCATTAAGTCAACAACGTCGATTTGTCCTATTTGCCTTTCAGAGTGCTGCAATTTACGCGTTTAATCAAACAATGAAAAAAGATGTCTTAAACAAACATGTTGACAGCTATAAATGGCCGACAATTTGACAAGATGACATCCTATTATTCTTATCCTTGTCTTTATATAAATAGGCACTGCAAATTGGAAGCTCTCACTGTTGATTTTGGCTTAAAAATGTTAACTGCACAATTGTCGAATTTCATAATCTACAATTTACTCCAGGTGCATATTCCATATGTAGTGCTTTTCCACTGTTGGCATGACGCAAAGGGCTTAGAACGTGAGTAGTACTACTGGTCAGTTACACAATATTTGGAGTAACTTTTTTTGCCTGCTTTCTTATGTCACTCAGCCCAAAACCTATTAAGAAAGCTGGCCACAGAACACTTGATCTTCACACAGTTTGCTGCACTGCGCGATGTGGATTTAACACATGATTTGGAATACGACTTTTTACGTCATTCCAAACCCACACTTGGGATCTATCTGGATATTAATTGCCCGGAGTCCACGGCATTTTTAATCAAAGTAATTGCATGCAATGCAAGTTTTAAATGTATACTAATTAAGTATCTAACGGTTCCATCCCTCCCATAGAGTAGTCGTCAGCGTCTGTACAATCAGCACTACCACTGGCTTATCCATGACAATGGCCGAAATATCAGCCACTTCCAACTGCAGTTTATGCATGCGAATCTATCAATAGATGCAGACTTGACTTACGTACAGGAGCACGCCAGCAACACAACCGAGATGGTGGTCTACAAACTCTATGACGTCTACAACAAAGGCAGCCACATTGGCGGTAAACTTAACATGACCAAGGATCGTGAGATACATTGCAACGTAACGAACTGTGCATTGGCGAGTTACTTATCCGACCTACATAAGCGCCCCAAGTACGGCAATCGAGAGCGCTTGTCAGGTGTCACTTATCGTGTAACGGCAGTGGTCACCAAGCGGCCAATCACGCTGCCCGCCTCGGAGTTGATTGCGTTCTTGGAGTCGAAGAACGATACATATGTTGAAGGCATTGCTCGTTTTGGCTTTCAAATGCTGCGTGTCCTGGAGGATATGATAAAGTGCAAGTAAGTACAACTGCAATTTGGTATTAAAATAGCTAAATGGTTCGCTCGTCACACGCCTCTGCACAGCTTGACATTCACCTTTCGTAACTCGTGGAGCATCACCGATACTTACGGCGGTGTCCTAGGTGATTTAATCGATGAAAGTGCTGACATCGCCTCGTCACCGTTCCTCGCTACCAAAGGTCGCTTGCAGTATATCACGATGATACTCGAAACAGGTGCCTTCTACCAGGTCTGCATATTCCGCACGCCCCGCAACACCGGCATACGTGGTGATGTGTTCCTGAAGCCTTTTGCGCCAAGCGTTTGGTGTTTTTTTGGCTGCATGCTGGCGCTAGCGGCGTTGTTGCTGTGGTGCATTTTCTTCATCGAATCACGCCGTATGTGGCGCCATCGTTTGGCTCTTGTACCATCCTTATTGAGTACGCTACTGATCGCTTTCGGTACCGCTTGCATACAGGGCAGTTCGCTGATACCACGTTCTACGGGTGGCCGCATGGCTTTGTTTGCTTTGTTACTCAGCTCGTTTATTATGTACAACTACTACACTTCTGTTGTAGTCTCGTCACTGCTCAGCTCACCGGTAAAGTCGAGTATAACAACGCTGACACAGCTTGCGGATAGTAACCTGGAAGTGGGGCTCGAACCGTTGCCCTTTACAAAGTCATATTTAAACGTAAGTTGTGCCATTATTTTATACACTAAAACCTCTCATTGAAATAAAACGATTTGTTTATATAATTACTAGCAGAGTCCCGGCGCGTTGTTACCTTCGGCGCTCTGTCTACTGCTGTGATTTTCTCATTGATCTTCCACTGTTTGACTTTTTGGGTGGAATTTCGTACTCTTAATTTTTTTGATTTTTATTTTCATTCGAACAAACTTAGCCATAAACATTCTCCAAGATGAAATCCATCTTCGTTCCAATTTTAATGGTGCTCGGTCAAACGGTGTCAAACGGATTCCATAGGGATCAAACAGACAGATAAACAAACATCCCTTTATATATATATAGATTGGGAATTTTGGGAACGCAGGTCCGGATCACTACTTGTACAAAAATTGGGAAGAACGTTAGCAGATGTGTGTATTATCAAATGAGATCAACTTCTATATAGAATCTATATAGAAAACCTAAATAATGCACATTTTCAGGGTTTATGTCATGTCGAAATTGCATTTCGACAGACGGTTCACAAGCAAAAGAAGTTGTTCCATTAAGATTTTAAATTTGAATCTATAATTTGTATGTAGACGTATCCGTCCGCAACATGGGGCCTAGTAGACTTGATTTCTAAAGGAGCGATTATGTGAAGGCACCAAACTAAAAATATTATGCTAGAGATAGCTTCAAATAGATCATTGGTCAAGTCGTGGTCTTGTGCATTATAAAGTTAACGGCATTCGGTGAAGTTTAATAATAATATAATACATCTCCACACATTCTGTGAATCAATAACCATTTAATCTTAAAGTATTTTTTTAAAACTGCCCCATTGAAAGAAAGACACCTTTAAATACTATATATGTTATGCTTTACAGTACTCCAAGCTAGCCGAGGTACACCGTTTTATCAAACGCAAAATCGAAGGTCACGATCCTAAACGTATTTGGTTAACCGCCGAGGAAGGCATTGGGCGTGTGCGCGAAAACCCAGGCTACGTTTTCATATTCGAGGCATCGGCTGGCTATGCGCTCGTCGAGAAATCATATTTGCCACATGAAATTTGTGACCTCAATGAGGTGATGCTGCGTCCCGAAAAAACAATTTACACGGGCCTACCGAGGAACTCAACGTACAAGGAGTTTGTGCGCTTAAAGTGGGTCAAATGTGCACAAACACGATTTCATTCATCTGTCATATTCCTTTCTCCACAGATTAATGCGTTCACTGGAGACCGGTGTCTATCAAAAACATCGCACGTATTGGGTACGCAATAAATTACGCTGCGTTGCCAATAGCTTCGTCATTAACGTGGGCATGCAGTATGTGGCACCACTCTTCTTCATGCTTATCTGCGCCTATATCTTCGTTTTGTTTGTTCTACTCCTTGAAATCGCATGGAAGCGTTACGGACATAGGCTGATTGCTTAATGCTTTTGAATTATTCTTGTACTGGTGAATTTGTAGATAATGACCAACAGAATATCTTTAGACACACACACGTCATTGGTCACAGCCCAAGGGCGCTCAACACACTTTATACGAGTACATCGCACCAAAAATAAAGCGTCGCCTGATTTTATGCAGAATAAAAGCGCCACTTATGAATCGAAAATGTGTCTTCACAACGACCATACTACAAATGGAAATTATGCAATGCTGCTTGCTCTTCCTTTTTATAATTCTCCACACAAATACACATACACAAGGCGAGCCCCGCTCAATGCCTTGCTCACGCTTCGTTGGCTGTTTTCGGGCTGCGCGCGTTGTTCAAGCGATTTTGTATTTAAAATTTGCATTTAAAAGTTTACTTCAACAATTTCACGTTGGTCCGATGCTCTGAGGTCAGTTTACATAATTTTTATTTCCCATTTTTATTTTATTTTTATTTATATTTTTACATTTAAGTTCGCATGTTTTAATGTTGCCGCCAAACAAAAAATGTGGAAGGTGGCGCAGCGATAAAAGTTGGCACCCACAGAAATGGCTTAAGGCGATTTTGGGCATGTTTATGCGCTACACAGTTGAATGTGTGTGGCATTAAAGCTCTGATTTTGATGTTGGTAACTGTTTAAAGTGTATGTACATTAGTGGTATGAGGCTTAGACAAATTGAAGCACTCACGCTGATTCATCTGGGACAGGACTATAGCTATGGTAGGGCATTCATTTTTAGCTTTGCGTTTTTTCGTTACTTTTCTATATATGTTTTTTCTTCTTTTTTATAATTTTAGTCAACCCCGTAATGCGTTTCCTGTCGCGCTTGTCCTTTTACTAACGACATTGTGTCACAGAGTCGCCCGGAGCGTTACAAAGGCGCATGTGGCTGCGTCTTTGTGTGGCTTTAAGCAGATGCAGTGCTCGCACTCATATTTGTAGATATGCTAAGCAAGCGCTGCAGTTATCAAAGATTTTATGCCCTTGGGCAAGCCATTTGTATGCCCACGTTGGGCCTTGGCATTATCCCTTCAGTTATGCTATATTGTAATGCCTCTGCAAGTATGAAAACAGAAAATAACTAGCACAGCAGTTCTACTAAATATTATTGCGAGCAGCATAAACTAACAAATCAGTCTAATATCGTCGCATGCAATAGAAATTTATTATCTTCTTCATTCGCTGCCGATAAATGCATAGTCAGTGGTTTATAGCTGCCAGTGCTGCGTAGCAATTAATCTGCCGATATGTGCCACTGCTGCTACCACTAAATGAGCCAATGAGGGGAATACATTCCAACGATTTGTTGGTGTGCTCAACAGCGTCAAAGGCGTGACTGACTAAACGCAGATAAACGTCAGCGTAGTCAATCAAATCGCAGGTCTACATTATTAATGAGCAGTTGAATTGTTTATAAAGAGAATTTTTTTGTTATGCCTTTAAAGATATGACAAATTGCTGACATTCATAATGTCATATGGTCGTGTCATTTAATCCTCTGACAATTGAGTCAATTTAATAAAAGTTGCATGTGCAAGGCGTACGGAGAAATAAATTTCGGTTGGGGATGCCTAAATAGTAACATAAGAAGCGGGTTTCCCCATTAAAATCTGATTGTTATTGTATAAAATCATTTAAATTACTATATTATAGTTTGAAGTAAAAATATTGCGGCATTATTTTCTGTAGGAGAGATTATTATTTACTTTTCGCTTAAAGTTTTTAGAATTTTTAGTTAAAAAATGAGATAAGCAATTTTCTCCTACCTTTTTCAGGCAAATTTTTTACCAGCAGGAGCATCTTGCAAAGAGTGACTGATAATTTGACAGGTGGGATATCCGTACTATGTGGTAGAGTAATCAAATCTTACATGAGTCGCCTGGCATAATGAAAGTCCGCAGCTTTGCTTGTTTCTAGGTTTTTCGAACTATAAATCCTAACAGACTTTTTCGGTGCTAGGCAATTTTCAAAATGAAAGAGAGCGAACCATCTCTTGGTGCTAGGTTTCGATACAGAGACTTCCCTAAAACGGAGCACAAGTGCTTGAACATGACAGCACTTTTAACTTAAATAATCAGAAAAGAGTCAATACTTACAAAATTTAGTTCAAAAATTAGTTCAATCGACAATAGAAGACGGTCTGTTGGGCCGAGTTGTTCACCAATAAAAAATAGGTTTTCAAGAAACTAAACAAATCTTTAAACTTTAAGTTACGTTAGGTAGGAATTGGAGCCTTTCTACAGCTAAGGTACTCCATTGATTTTAGGCCAACTGAACATTCCGTATTATTAGGCCATCGTGATTCCATGATACGAACAGTTTCCACTACTTATTTTTCACTAAAACTTGAGAATTTCCTTGAAAAGGTTGTTTCTAATTTCATAAGAAACAACGATACTCTTTGCACACGCTCTGGAAGGAGTAATCCACTAAGGAAATTTAAAGTAATCGTTTACAATAACATTCCTGGCATACAGCCGAACTATTGTGGTGATGTGTATGGTGACGTATATGGTCATAGTCGTCTAGAGACTTGGCTTATTGATTGAACAAGACTCAATTATTATTCCGCACCAAGTTAATCTTAAAAACTTTACCCAAACTAAATACAGAAATAAAAAATTCGATGATCAACCATTTCGTGAGTTTTAAACCCCTAATACATCCAACTAGTGTTCTGTGCTTATGTTTTCGTATAGCGCTTAACAACTCAACTCAACAATGACGTTGATTTGCAGTCGAACGTACGCGATAACTGTCATCTTAAATTATTTACAACTTTGCCAAAGACGATTTGTTGCAAGTTGTCAACATGTTGCAACATATCGGAATACTTAGAATCACCCATTGCAGCCCATTTGTAAGGAGTAATAACAATGCACACCACTTCAGTTGCACGCTTTCAACTGCACTGCAAATCTATTTCTGTTGCCTACTTTCAGGCATGCTACATTCTTAACTGAACCTTCAAGCGTACTACCCCCCACCAACGCGACGCTCTTATTTCATTTTAAAGCAATTTGCATCGGTAATTTTTTGCTGGAAGCACAATCATTTCTTTATATCATTTCGGTCCGACCGATTGCTTGGCAACCTCAAAGTTTTAACCGCCTGTCATTTAAGAGTTTTATTAACTTGTATTCTCCCTCAGCTGTGTCGCTGTGATTAACGTCATTATATTGTTCACGCTTCCACTTATCTTAAGATTTATATTGTCCTCACATGTTATCTGGTCTGTTTACTTGCGTGTGTGTGTGCACGATTATCTTTTCCTTTACCTGAAGTGAGTCTCAAGCTGCTTGAAATGTTCATATAAAATTCATTTTCAGCGTTTATTCAATTTGAGATTTCAGTCACAATTGATCAGTGCAAGTGTCAGATACTCGGTTCAGCTTATGGTGAACTCAATATATTATCGCGATTTTTAGACAAATTTTAAAAAGGTGTGCGAATTGATTCGATGTTAGAAATAATTTGATGCTTTAAAAACGACAAAAAAATTAATTCAAAAAGGAGGATAACGCGGAGGGGATAAATTACAGGAAACTCTTTTGACCGAATACCGCGATGTATGAAGAGTATTATAATTTCGGCATATCTGAAGTTAATGTGACTTTTTCTTTTCAATTTGAGTTTTACTATTGTAAATTCTTCTAATTATTTCAAAACGCTGTTGATATCTAATCGCCTTGTGTAATAACAGAGAGAGAGCAATAATTTTATTACAGCAACTGCAATTCAACTTTAAAATATTTACTTGAATCAAAATTGTTTTTCCTATCACAACTCAGTTCAAGTGCTGCCAGCACGTTTCTGCCTGTGGTCTTCACTTTTGATAAGCCAAAAGTATTTACTTCAACACAGTTCAGCAATCGATTTGTTATAAGCTCCAATGTGCGAATCTTAAAACGTGAACGTCACCAGACTAGACATATTCGGAAAATATTCTTTTGCAGCGAAAAAATTCCATCCCAAAAATAAATCGAAAAATGAATTGAATGATAAGGATTTAGGTTACAAACGAGTCTATTCAAAAATCTCATGGCTGTTTAAAACTGTGCTTTTGGGACGTTTAAGGAAATAGTGCATTCAGAAGACGTGAAATTTTTACTTTAACTTTGAAAATGATTCTTGCATTTTTCTCAGTGTTAGACAGTCAATTCCGCATGCGCTTTCGCATCTAAAAGAATGTGCAATCACTCAACTTGTATCGCTTACCTGTGCTTAGACTTGTGTGTCATATAATCTCTTTGAGACAACAAGTTCAAATAGCCGCTTATTAGGCCACCAATTAGGCGAATGCCCTCACGCTGTAGCGCAATGTTAAGAGAAAACGTGATGCCGTCAACCGCCCCCCGGTACATGCTGCATGCCATTTATATCAGTCGGTCGAGTCAAAGTCTCAGTTGCTCAGTCACTCACGCTCAGCTGAGCCAAAAGTAGCATTGGCCCCCAAAGTGTACAAGACCGGGCCTCTGTGCTATTGTTGTGCGCTACAATGACAGTTGAATCGAAAATTTATTGTTGGGAAACATATAATATCAGTGAGTTCAACGAGCGTCATTGATCTAGCTATATCCATCCGTGTATACGATGCACACTAGTCTGTCAGCAAGAGAGCTGAAATTGTATATAAAATTGTATATAAAATGTTCCCTTTACAATCTTATTCTTATTTACTCTTCTTGTGGGCATAGAGCGTCCACAAGGCTTTTCCATCTTTTTGAATATCCGATACTTGGGTTGGTTACATTGGGTGGGTGATTAGCCTGCCTCGACCACGCCTTGATGATAATAGTGCCAATAGACACCACCACGGAACAGCGCTGAAACAGCACGTAGTACAGTATATTATTATTATTTATTTATTTTTTTGGAAACATAGTGAATCAGGAATTATGGAAATTTGGAATGGTGTGTACAGGGCCTCCTTTGGCGACACTAATATCAGGTCAATGCAGTCAAATCTTAAAAGCCCTGGGATTACTTAAAAGCACAGCCTCCACAAATACGTCTTATAAGAAATTGCTTTTATTTTTTAACGTATCGAGCTGAAATTAAAAGTCATCGTAGGTGCACAAATAAAAACTCTTTAAGAACTCATAATTATGGCCATATAGAATATAGCTTGCATATCTGACAATACCGAACAGCATTATTATTATTGTTTGTTTATTACTTTCGCATTAGTTAAAGTTATTTTCCAATTCGACAATCTACCTAAGAATTTTTCATTCGAACATAAAACAACAAATTTCTCATTCAAACTTGTAATGTACTCATTCGAAATTGCATTTTTTCAATTCATTGAGTCTTATTTAATTCGAATATACTCATTTGATGTTGCCAAGTATTCAGGGTAGGGTATCTTAATTATCGACAGAGACTTCTCCGCACCACTGTGCTTCTTATTGTTGCTATTGTTGTACTCATTTATGCTGATCCGAGTGCACTCGCGTGATTTGATTTCGATTTTCGGTGTAGTGCTTGTTCTGCCGTGAGGGATCAGTCGCTTGAGGGCAGTTGCTGGGTGCGAAACGTTCTGTTGCACTTGCTCCTAAAAAACCGGAAGAAAATCAAATTCGCGCATATAAAGAACTTTCCATAACTAAACTCAATATTATGTGAGTAATTTTATAAATATTTTGGGACATTTTAATGCATTACCGGCCTCAGGTATTCGAAGTGACAGATTACTCAAGTGTCGAAAAGTGGGTCAACAAAACAGATATACTCAAACATACGCAGCGTTAAATGAATGTCTGAATACCTCGTGGCTCGTGTCTCGTGCCTATCAGCCGATCATTGACTTCATATACTGACATCTGTACAAATAAATTCAAAGTGTGTTATTTCAGTGGACACTTAAACTTGAATTCGGTAGGGTCGAATTTTTGGATTATAAACCCCGAACTGTCAAGTGAATTTTAGGTGGCTGATTCAGACTTTTGAAAATGATTCTTCAAATAATTTTCCATAATTCAATTATTAATTTTTTTTTAAAGCTTTGATTGCGAGATCTTGATTCGAGTGATTTATTTGGCCATATTAAGTTACTTTCTATAATTTCCCAATGAGTCAAAAATTAACTTATATAAAGTTATTCTCGTTGCACCTTTTGTAAATAAAATCATGTGCGAGATCATTAAAAAACAAATCAACAAATTTTTTTTGTGGGTTCTCTAATACGATATGTAAAAATAGTATTGGATGCAAGTACAAAATCGATAACAACAAAAACAACAAAGTCGTTGACACACTTGACAGTATACTTTGCCAATAAAAAATGTTACACGATAATGTCCGGCTTTTTAAATCGTCCAATTGATTTCCCCGTAAGTACTCAATGCCCCAGTCGATATATATCAACTGATGTTACTTACCTTCGCATGCTAAATTCTCTAAACTAACAAAAAATATTATGGCAATCATAATTCCAATTTTGCTTAAAAGTTTCCGGTGATTTTTAAATTAATAGTCGTACGTAATATTAACTATTTACAAAAATCTCACGTAGAGTAAAAAGGCCTTTAGTTCATTAACAAAAATAAACTACGTCAACTTGTTCCGCTAATTGTTTAAACAAATTATTGAAACTTAACAAATTCGTGCATATGGGCATGCACCTTCAAAGCTCCGATTGAAATTGGATCTCAATTTGGATCGAACTCTTTTCGGTTCACAGTGTAACGCAATCCTTGCTTCCACTCATAATTAATATCATTATTATTAAATTAGTCGC